>BSQZ01000100.1:870000-970000 GCA_033239005.1 Lamellibrachia satsuma
GTATTCATGTTCATGTAGTGTTTAATGTATTCATGTTCATGTAGTGTTTAATGTATTCATGGTTCATGCATTACTTAATGTGTTCATGTTTACGTTTTTCTATGTATTTATGCACAATAATTAGTTAGGTTATTAATGTATTATTTGTTCATAAAATTCTAATTACAATTTGTATGTTAATATTTAAACAACTTTTTGTATTGTTTACATTACATTGTATTTCACTTGCAATAATATTGTTTAGTATATGTTTTTGGCTTAAGACTAAGGAAACAAAATATGTTGATTTATTGTTCTGGGTGGTCCTCGTCATAAGCACCGTAGGGTTTCTAGAGGATCTTCTTGGTTGCTCCGCTATTTGTTTTATCAGTCATATTGTAAGTATGTTAAAATGTATGTGTAACCAAAATAAAGTTATTCGTTCATATATCAGACAAATGCCACTTTCTATAATATCACATTTGTATTGTAATGTTACTGGAAATGAGTTGGCAACAGAGCGGCAGCGGTCATAATTTGAATAGAACAGCCACTCATGCCCAATAGAGGTGATTGTAATTAGATTGTGAGTACTTACTTTAGCGAGTTGAAATCACCAATGTGGAATATGAACATCACAGCCTGTAGTTCCACAGGGCTTATGTGCTGCCCTGAGAGATCAAGGGTCTTGCCATCTTGCATCACATAGCCTGATACTGAGGACCAGAGTTCTGGGCGTCGCGATTCAAACAACAGTAGCAGAATCAGAAGCACGCTCTGTTTATGGTCCTTTCCAGTTTTCTTACGCTCTCGCTGAACGACAAGCTCAAGTACACGTTCTGTGGTCATCTGTATTGGACAGCCCAGTGAGTCCAGGAATTCCTTGTTCATTTGGTCACCCACCAGTCCACAAAGAAACATGAGCACCAGGTCTAGCTGACCATCATTCGCTGATTTCTTTATCATTGACTCTGCGTTCTCTCGGCTGTAGACCAATGCAACTGCACTCAACCACTCTTGTATCGTGAGATGTGTAAAGCTGTATACACAGATGTACTTTCTCACGACACTCTCTCTCTTCTCCTTTGTGAATGTTAACAGACCACATTCTATTGCAGCTTTCTCCAAGTGCAACGCCTCTATGTCTGTCCTTGAAAACGTTACCTTTACTGGTGACTCTCCCATTCCGTCTCTTGCGAGTTTGGCATGACTGAGTAAGGGTTCCCTGAGCTGCTCAACAACATTGTCTTCAACTTCTTTGCCTTTGAAGAGAGGATGGTGCTCATGTACCAAATTTGTAAAAGCCATGGTGTACAGCTGGGTGACTGTTTCTGGCAACTGTTCGCTGGTAGAGTTCTTCTTTGCCCGTACAGTGCGACAGACAAGATCGCACTGCACGGGTATATAGCACAGCGAGGCTATATTCGTGTTTCCTGTGATGTGGTCTTCTATGCTTGTCTTTAAGCCTTTGTCACCTCTGCAGAATTTCGAGATATACTCAGAGATCTTGTCTTGTGTCAATCCATAAATTTCTGCAGTCTTGTCAAAACAGCTGGTGTCTTTGATGCCGCCTGGCCTGGATGTCACAAGTACGTCCGCGCGCCCGAGAGTCTTTCCTTGAATGATAGATGACAACAGTTTGCGCATGTCAACAACTTGTTTGGGTTCAAATCTATCCCTTATCAAACCAATCTCTCCGAATTCATCTGCGCCATCTAGCATCACGAGACACCTGCCAGGTTTGGCAGCCATGTCGTTGAAAAATTCAGCTGCAGCATCATTGCTTGGCTTCGGGATTTCGTCATCATGAAGTTCGAAGAACAAATCTGTCAATGAAGACTGGCTGATGTGTGACAGGTCCCGTAAGGCAAAGTAGAAGACGTGTTGATAGGAGGACATCAAGTGACCATTGACCCACTTATCAAGTATGTGCATGGTCAACATGGTCTTGCCAATCCCCGCTTTTCCTAAGACCAGCACCCTTCTTGGGGTAGAGGCCCCTTCTTGGTCAGGTTGGAATAAGTCATTTACTTTAATTGGATGACATCTGTCAACATCCTTCTGCAGTTCAAGAAGGTCGTAGTGTGTCCGAGTCTCCAATCTGTTGTAGTTGTCTTTCTTGTTGTGGATGCGAAGATCAACGTACAGCTCATCTAAGTCCTTGACAGTGAAGTTTGCATCTTGTTTTTTTGTTAGATAATCTTCAATCCTGTGTTGTTGAGCAACCTCCAGACATTTCTCAAAATTCTCTAATTCATCTGAAAAGAAGAATAGGTAACAACACTGTCAACTGGTTAAGTTTTGTGTTCCTGGTGAACTCTTCAATGTCAACATTGGGTGACAGTGGCCATAACCATGTGCACAACATGAACAACGATATAATGTAACAACCTTCAGACCAAGGGAGACATTCAATGAAATATTATTTTGTTATTTCATGCCTTCACGTAACTGTTTACTTTGTATATATACATTTAAACATAGTGTACTTTGTATCTATGCATACATACATACATACATACATACATATATACACACACACACACAATTGTGTTTTATCTTCATAAAAGAACACAAAAGAGATCATCAGGGATATAGAAGCAATACATGTATTCACTGTGCCCAGTCTCCCCTACACACACGCATATATATATATATATATATATATATATGTACGTCCATACGTCCATACGTACGTACGTACGTACGTGCGTATATATATATATATATATATATATATATATATATATATATATATATTCATTTTTCACACTGTGTGCACAGTGAATATATATATATATACATTTATATATATATATATATATATATATATATATATATATATATATATATATATATATATATATATATATATATATATATATATATATATATATGTATATGTATATTCACTGTGCACACAGTGACACTGTTAACTGGTTAGGTTTTGTGTTCTGGTGAACTCTTCAATGTCAACATTGGGTGACAGTGGCCATAAACACTTGCACAACATTGGGTGACAGTGGCCATAAACATGTGCACAACATTCCCCTACATATATACTTGTATTCACTGTACCCAGTCTCCCCTATATATTTATTCTGAATTTAATTAATACACTCTATATGTATTCTTTTTATAATTAATAATATTTTAATAAGTTATGGTTGCAAGTATGTGAAGTGCCCGAGAGCCATCTTTATTGATTGGGTGCAATATAAATACTTTTTATTTATTATAACATTATTATTATTATTATTATTATAGAAAAGTTGAATGTTGTTAAATGTTAGTAAAGCAAGCCCTTCTCTACACAAACTCTCGCTCTGGGCGAGCGTGTTGCACTACTTCATCAGTTTTTCCCCAGTCAGTTTGGGGGAGGATTCTTTATTACGGATGGTCTGTATACATGTCTTATATTTCTATGCAATCCCAGTTTCAACATATTAGCACATTTGTAAGTTGATTGCACTCCAGTCAAACCACGAACAATGTGAATCACACTGACATTGAAACATAACATCTTGTTTTACTTGTACATAATATTCTATAAGTTCCATACCAGTTGCTTTATATTTTATGAATAGACAACTTCCTATTCATCAAACATGATAATGTGGGGTCATCATTAGCATGCAAACTATGGATTAGTCAACTTAAAGTGAAACCAAAGGCATTGTTTTGGGCCTTTGCATGTATAAGAGAGCCAAAAAACTAACTATTTGCAACTATAATCAAGAATATCACACAAGTGGTTTACAAGGAATCTTTTCTAAAAGTGCAAAATTCTTGTCTAATGTAATTTTTCATGAAGGCTGACATATTCATCAGTGTTTGCAATTTTGACCAATCAGCAGCGAGCAGCCCCTTAACCCCCGATGCAGCTGTAGGCTGTGCATAACACATGTATTTTTAATGTGGTTGAAATGTGCAGTTATATTTTTATTTGCTTTTATTTTGGACTTACACACAGCAAAAACTCTTACAAAGCTGTACTGTGCAGCATTCGGATGTAAACATGATTCAACGGGGTACAGAGAGAGTTGTCTTTTTTCGATTTCCTCTGGAAAAACAGACAGTAGTGAAGCAATGGATTCACAATTGCAGGTGGTCTGGTTGGAAGCCCACGCAATATCCTAGACTTTGATTGGCCCATTTTGAAGAGTCATGTTTTGAAGTTGATATATTTTCATCAACTAATTGGTCAAGATCCTTCAGAACATCGCTGATGGAGACCTTTAAAGCTTGAAGCAGTACCGACAATCTTCCAGCATGTATGTCAGCCGAAGGCTTCGACACAATGCAAGCACTCAATCAAGAAAACTGTCAAATCGGAACATGAGGCGGTTAGTAAACAATGAATGGATGGGCTATCTTGCCAAATAAGATGATTTTAGATGCAAATAACCTGTCCAAACTTATTGGCAAGTATGTGACTAAAATCGTCTACGTCTACGATCAGGCGTTTAAGGTTGGAGTTGTGGGAAGCCTAGAACCCAGTCAGCACTCTTGACGTGGGATTCTGAACAAATGTGGCGTTGCCCATGCAAACAAGATTTTCTGTGTTCAACAAGGTATATTTAGTTAACCACCTGCATGATATTCTTGACAGTAGTTGCAAATGGTTAGTTTTCAAGTACTCTTATAGGTGCAAATGCCCCCCAAATGCCTTTGGTTTCACTATAATATCTCCATTGGAGCTATGCTGTGAAGGCTTGTGCAATGTGTGTTACCTGACATTAAGCCAACGTTGGTCCAACAGAGGCATGTCAAATGGTGATTAGCCGCTTTAGCATCAATGTTGGTCCAGCATTGGCAGAATAACTATTGATTATTCAATCAAACACCACCATTGGCCTAACATTTACCTCCAATGGAATTTAATTGGTTTCACTTCAATGCAGATGACGCTGGCGTAACCGGATACCAAAACTACCTAGCATTAAGAATCATCTATATCATGAACAACATCTCAGTGCTAGAAAATGGGTCACTTGTTGATCCCTGTACGGAACAATAAAACTGACACCATACCTTTCACCTGGGCTTCTCTTGCATCACGCTCTCGGTTTTGATGTAGGACTTTATCTAAAGCCAAGTGCATACTTATAGTCATATAATGGCAATTTTTATGAACATAGTTTAACGTTACTTCTGCAGTTCATTTAACCCACCGTGAATCTGGGTTGGTGATGTTAAAAGTGAGTGAATAATTTAATTAATTTGCACAGTCAGGTTAGGAAAAATGTAATCGCAGTCGTTTAAACAAAACAGTGCATTTTTAAATTCATCAACATAATTAATTTTAATCATTAAAAAGTGAATAGCCTCCAGCCGACATTTACACACTTTACCTTGCGTATGGTTCAGTCGGACTAAACTAATTAAAACTGCCTCCTGGATTAATTTAGCCCTTGGCTAATCATGTTCGGTGATGCTCAAATAGATGTAGTGTGTGAAAAGAGTGGATAATTTAAGTAATAAATATAACTGGTTTAATAAACATGTGGTTATTCTAAATCATTTAAACAATTGGTTTATTAAACGGGTGTGTAGGCCTGCTTATTCTAAATCATTTAAACAATTGGTTTAATAAATGTATGTGTAGGCCTGCTTACGCTAAATTATTTAAACAATTGGTTTAATAAATGGGTGTAAAACTACTCCCCTGGAACATATTTGGACAAAAGCATTACAGAGAATGCACAATTTTTTTAATTGGATAACTGATATGGAGTTGGGGGTGGGGGTTCGAATGCCCAAATTCTATTAATTGTTTGAGCTTACAGTACAGTTCATCTAAATTAACAATATTACGCTTCATGTTTGAATCTTTACTAGCTCACACCCGTCCATGCAACAAAACGGGTGAAACCACATTTGAATCTTTACTAGCTCACACCCGTCCATGTAACAAAACGGATAAAACCACATTTGAATCTTTACTAGCTCACACCTGTCCATGTAACAAAACGGGTGAAACCACATTTGATGTTCAAGTAGGCTACCATTATGGTGTTTCTTAGGATTCCTGCAAAATGTGTCCTTTGATTTGATTTTTTTCAACATTTCACACCACATGTATCCTCTATTAACATACATGCTGTGTGTGTGTGTAATTCGATAAAATCACACAACTTTCAGATTTAGAAATGTTGGTACGCTGCCTTCAAATCTAAGGTTTAATGTAGTAGTAAAAAAAAACAATTAAAATTAATAGGCAGATGATGGGGTCATGGTCAAACCATCTGAAGTCAGATCACAGTGTAATATTGCATTGGTGGCCTTGCTAACGTTTTGACTGCTTATCAGAAAATTACAACTAAAATGAATACGGGTGTGAGCTAGTAAAAATTCTATCTTGTATATTCCTGTCAGAAAAGGAAGGTCTTTAACTGCTATTGAAAACTGGCGCAGCTGTTAGAGTTAGAGCTGATGTTAGCTGGCAAATTATTCAAAAGAGTAGCCGCTACTTTGGCGAACATGTGATCACCGAATGTGGTTGTTATAATTCTAGGCACAGTCAATGTGATGGTAGATTTGGATCGTAGTGAGCGTGTTGGTCTGTAAATGGACAGGAGATCACTCAGGTAATCCGGTGCTTGGTGGTGGACAGCACGGAAAGTTTGTGACATGATCTTATATTGTATTCGGCGGTGAACAGGAAGCCAGTGTAGCTCCTTCAGAACGGGAGTGATGTGCGAGTGGCGACTGGTTCTTGTGATCATGCACGCGCATGCGTTCTGCAGACATTGCATTTTCGCAAGCCGATTCACAGGCAGGCCTTGCAGTAGAGAAATGCAATAACCGAGTCTTGATGTTACGAGAGCATGAACAAGTGTTTTCGCTGAATCATGAGAGAGGTATGGATCCTCCCGTTATTTCTGAGGTGGTAATATCCAGTTCAGCACACGGAGTTCATGTGCTGGGTCATACTTAGATGTTAATCGTATATAACCCCAAGATCACGGACGGAGGATGATTGTAGTTGTTGTTGTCCTCCGACCGAAACAGCTATGTTTGGCAACGATTTCAATCCATGTTTGGATGTGAACAAGATCACTTCCGTCTTCTCATCATTCAATTTGAGCATGTTTTACATAAGCCAAGTACGAACATCCTTGATACAGTCGTTCAAATGGGCGACTTCTGTTGATCGCTCGTTCATGAATGAGACATATAACTGGGTGTCATCAGCATAGAAGTGCACATCTAGTTGATGATGCCTGATGACGTCTCCAAGTGGCCATGTATATAGTGAGTACAGTTTCGGGCCTAGTACTGATCCTTGTGGGACGCCATATTCAAGTAAGACATCGGCAAAGGAGACATCACCAATGATGACTTGTTGGTTTCGCTCTTGCAAATAAGATGCCATCCATTTCAGGGCATTGCCGGAAATGCCATGCACGTGTTCTAGACGCTCGATAAGGATGGAGTGATTGATAGTGTCGAACACCGCTGAGAGATCTAAAAGAACAAGTGCAGCAACTCGTCCATTGTCAAGTGCTTGGAGGATGTCGTTTTGTATTTTGATGAGTGCTGTTTCAGTTGAATGTTGCTACCTGTAGGCAGATTACGATGGTTCGTGCAGACTGTTTTCTCGCAGATGTTGTTAAAGGCAGGTGTGAACAACTTTTTCTATTATTTTGGAGATGAATGGTAAGTTCGACGCTGGTTGATAATTGTTTAGTATGTCAGGATCAAGAGATGGTTACTTCAGGCGTGGTCTAATGTGGGCACGCTTCAGCTCGATAGGCAAGTGAGATGTTTCGAAAGACCTATTCACAATGGCAACTATTATCGGTGCTAGTTCACTGATGCATGATTTAAGCAACCAAGTTGGAATAGGATCTAGGTTGCAAGACATGTCTGGCGAAGATTCGATGATGCCTATGATTTTTTTCATTCGTCGTCGGGGAAAACGAATCAAGTGTCACCTGTACATCGCCGTCCAATGGCGTCATGAGATCCGACGTGTCCTCGGGACACAGATAGTCACAAATCGTTGATATCTTTGTAGTGAAAAAATCTGAAAAGACACTAGCGGGTTGAACGTCTGACGTGTGACTGGGCAACAGGCAGCCTCTGTTGTTTCCTATCAGCGTGTTCACAGTCCGAAACATTGCCTTAGTGTCACGTCGTCACTGCTCGATTTCACTCTCACAGTACTCGGTTTTGGCGGTACGTAATGACTTGTTGACTACGACGCAAAAGTTCCGATACAGCTGGTGACGCACATCTAGTTTCGTTGAGCACCTGCAACGTTCCAGCTTCCGACGTTTATGCTTGGCATCACACAATTTATTAAGAGTACCATGGGGCGTGTGGATGAAGTGTGATTGTTCGATTCAACAGTGGCGCTTGAAGATTGATGATATCATCCAATGAACTGTTATATGTAGCTGGTTATTAGCTCATGGAGAGGTGGCTCAACGTCGTGTAGGTTATTGTTTTGACATATGCAATCTTTGAATGAGTTAATATTGATCGCACATAGCTTTCGAAATGTCACGATCTTTTGATTCGGACGTGGTTTCAACATGTGTGCAGATAACGATATCGAGTAATGATCACCAGATATATTGCCAGATTTATCACATAAAGCCGGATCGGTCATCAACTGCCATGCTAATCAAGTTTGGACAAAATAACATACATCCAGCTGCTTTAAAAAAATTCCCCATAAATCCATCCGTCTGTTAAATTCTGTAAAAAAAATACATATTTCACAGCCAATAGCTCCTACAAACAAACTTATTAATATATGCTCAATTTCACTCATGTCACATCATATGAATTTCTTAATTTCACATATCATGATTTAATATGCCCTACATTTATGTCAAACAATAAATAGGAAATTCAACTATGGCCTGACCTCATCTGAAGAATGGTTCACACTCAATTCAGCTACTATTACCATCTTTGTCCGACAGGAAAAAAAACAGTAAATAACCGTCAACCCCCAAGGTTAGCATATAAATAGAGATGATGTAGTGATGGTTACATATGGAGAGTGAATCACACTCAACGCGGCCACAATTCTAATGTTTCCATCATTGTCCACCAGGAAGAAAAACATTACAGTAAATAACTCTAAATAGCTGCCTTTGTGTCTTTCTAAATACATAATCAATTGGAAGATCAGAGGCCACACGTGCCAGGAGGCGAAGGAGAGTAGAAAGAGGCGCCAGGTAGGAGATACAGCCACACTGCCCCCAAAGTTAGCGTAATAATATATAAATTGCTGTAGTATAAAATTCAATTTGACAGACGAATAAACCATCCTGTGAATAAATTTACCTTCAAATGTGAAAAGTTCTTGGTGATTTGTTTATAGCAGGAGGCGGTATGAATATATTATGTAATAAAACATATTTTATTTTGTTGTCATATTGTGTATTTTCGAAAATATTAAGAGAGGAAAGATCACGATGGTAACACGTTTTATATCAGTATCCGTTTAACCAACCGAGATAACTATTAATTCATGTAGTATCTCAATGTCACGTAAAGTCATTCAGTTTGTCAATACAAATCATTGTATATACCCTTTAATCATACAGAGTTACTGTTTGGAATTGGGGATACTCAAATTACCCACCTTCAAAAGTCTGTATTTCCATTTTTTAGTGTTTCATTTAATAAATATAATAAGTACATAGAGGGTGGATCCCCATTGTTAATGTACAGTGTGACATCACCTCACTTCATGATTACAAGTGACAAGTTTATCAGGATGATTCAATGTTACTCGCACCATTTATTACACTGAGGTTGTATAATTCCATAATGTAGAGCTACACATTAACAAAAACATGTACTCGTATTCATTATCCCTACATATCCAGTTATTCATCCATCGCATTTGCCAGTAGTACATATAACTCGGGCATTAACGACATACATCATAAATAATATTAATATACTGTCGTTATATGAATCGTAGCATGAGGCAAAATTGCAAAATTGGTACGTAGTGCCACACATTTAGGGAATCCTGTCATATCCATCTGACTTATTACCATTCCACACCCTTATTTATAGCGCTATGAATGTGAAGAAAAACAACTAAACTTATCCCAGGTTTGAAATAACTGAGCTGTTAGTTTGATGTGTGTTGACACCATTGTGTACCTGAATATTAATAGGGGATAGCATTAGTTTAATAAAATAGTGAATGGTCACTTCATTAAAAATATTAATATTCGTTACTTTGTTCACATTCACATGACATATTTATTAATTAACAAAACCTTATATATTATATGTTGACGAATAGATAAAAATTGAGCATAAGAAAAGCATGTGTTCATTGTCTTCCAGATGGAAGCTGGTAGCAGTGGTATGGCAATTTATTCAACAAATGTGCAATATTTTTACAAGTGTCAAAATACCTTGTAACACAGCCATTCATAGGTATAATAATAGTAATACATTGATGACAATCATATTATAAAATAATCTTTTTCAAATAAGGTAAGTTAACTTACCTTCAAAAGCCTGCCTTTCAAGTTTAGCTTTCTTCTGTTCTTCTGTTCATCAGAGTCGAGTGGAAATGAAAAAGTTAACGCAGTGAGTGACATTGTATTATTTTGAGTTGGGATGTGTGACAATTGAATCAGAATATAATGATACATCTACTAGAGATTGTCTTAGTAACGATGATACTTTGTATGTTAGGTGTGACCTAGAAGTATGAACCTTTATTGATGTGGGAATGTCAGTGTCTGCTTCACAAGGATGTCCACTATGTGACATAATTAATGTATCTGTTAACTTAAAAAAGTTAAACTAATTGATATGTAATCGACGTGCTGACTTGTTTCCAGAAGGAAATAATTTTTAATAAGGGTGCTGTGTTTGTCTCATTACAATCTAACTGAACTGCCATCTCTTTCAGTGGCACACATAATTCACATTTACGCAAACCAAGTTATTTCTGACGTGACAATGTCAGAAAGTGTCAGAAACCCATCAGAAATGATTCAATGTTACTGACACTATTTATTACACTGAGGTTGTCTAATTCCCTAATGTAGAATTAACAAAAACATGTACTCGTATTCATTACATATCCAGTTATTCATCGCATTTGCCAGTAGTACATATAACTCGGGCATTAACGACATACATCATAAATAATATTAATATACTGTCGTTATATGAATCGTAGCATGAGGCAAAATTGCAAAATTGGTACGTAGTGCCACACATTTAGGGAATCCTGTCATATCCATCTGACTTATTACCATTCCACACCCTTATTTATAGCGTTATGAATGCGAAGAAAAACAACTAAACTTATCCCAGGTTTGAAATAACTGAGCTGTTAGTTTGATGTGTGTTGATACCATTGTGTACCTGAATATTAATAGGGGATAGCATTAGTTTAATTTTAATATATAATAGCAATATATTTATGACAATCATATCATAAAATAACCTGATCTTTTTCAAATAAGGTAAGTTAACTTACCTTCCAAAGTCTGCCTTTCCTGTTTAGCTTTCTTCTGTTCTTCTGTTCATCAGAGTCGAGTGGAAAAGAAAAAGTTAACGCTCTGACTGACATCGTATTATTTGGAGACTTTCATCATCCCAGGATACATATTAATGAAAATGCTTAAACTCAGTCAACATATCCTGTAAATATTATTTGTAAATATACACAAATAATTAATTGATCAATGTATTAACATTGCATAATAGAAACATAAACACGTATTACACAGGAATAAACACAGCCAGCTACATAAAATATTGAAAGGCATTCAAACAACATCTGAACAACAAAACAAATGTTATTGTTATATACTGAAACAAAACATATTATTTTGAGTTGGGATGTGTGACAATTGAAACAGAGTATAATGATACATCTACTAGAGATTGTTTTAGTAATGATGATACTTTGTATGTTAGGTGTGACCTGGCAGTATGAACCTTTATTGATGTGGGAATGTTAGTGTCTGCTTCACAAGGATGTCCACTACGTGACATCAAATTAATGTATCTACTAACTTAAAAAAGTTTCATGTTAAACTAATCGATATGTAATTGATGTGCTGACTTGTTTCCAGAAGGAAATAATTTTTAATTAGGGTGCTGTGTTTGTCTCATTACAATCTAACTGAACTGCCACCTCTTTCAGTGGCACACATAATTCACATTTACGCAAACCAGGGTTGGGTTTCTGACAGTCAGAAAGGTATTTCTGACGTGACAATATCAGAAACTAGTTTCTGATGGGTTTCTGACTTCAGAAACCCGTCAGAAATCCATGAGAACATGTCAGAATCTAATACATGCTATATAAATGCATGATTTTCTGCACTTGGTGTGATGAACCAGCATTCTATCACATTTGGGTGACATCTGGTGACCAGAGAACTTATTTCTAGCAACTGTTTTTCCATTACTTTCCACTTTAACTAAATGTTCCCACACAGCCTTAGCTGGTCTGCCACCCTGAAACAAGGTGCACGTAGGGGTGCTACTAGCACTATTTAAAGTCACTATTCAAAATGACAATGTCTAAAAAATTGGGTAATCAGTTTGTACTTCTTTCACATGTAATAGTGTATCTCTATGTAAAGGTGTAGCAACAGGTGGCTGGCCAAGGTGTAGCAACAGGTGGCTGACCAAGGTGTAGCAACAGGTGGCTGGCCAAGGTGTAGCAACAGGTGGCTGGCCAAGGTGTAGCAACAGGTGGCTGGCCAAGGTGTAGCAACAGGTGGCTGGCCAAGGTGCAGCAACAGGTGACTGGCCAAGCAACTGGCTAAGTAGAAAGATTGGGACAATCAGCTTATCAAGCACAGGCAGGTGCACATATGATAAAATCATAACAAAACCTTATACGTTATCTGACAAATACTCTTAAGAAATTTAGTTGCAGCTTGCTTGATAGTTCAGCTCTGGAAATTGGGACCTCAAATGATTGCAACGACCTGCCTTGAATCTTTCTTTGATATTGATTTGTATAATCTTACAAAATGAAGCTGGGCACAGCTCACTATCACCTCACAACAGTACAGTTCTGTCTCAATTGCTTAAATTTAACTAATTTGTCGGCTTCCAAATGACTGTTGAAATGGAACACATTGATCTAAGTACACTAAAAAAACAGACAATGGTAATACTACTGCAAAAATCAATTGATTAAGAATCATCACAATAAACACTGTCAAAAAGAGGTAATTGTGACAATATAGGGATCATCACAATAATTTTATCCACTGGTGAAAAATTAATAACATAGAATGTATTCAGCATTCAAAGAGCCATGTGTGTTGCTACAATCGATACAAAAATTGCATTCACAATCTCTTAGAACTCTGGAATATTTACTAATAACTATGACCATAATATTTTAGTTAATTCTTTAACAAACATTTAAATAAAATTAATTTATGAAATTTGGAAGGTGCTTTACTTCGTCTTTTATACGTGTGTCAGAGTTTTTTTTATCTCTGATGATACCACTTGCCGCACTGGTCACAAGTCATCATGTCATCAAAAACTTCAGGAAGGCCACAAGGACATAGCAGCTGTATTAAAAATCTGTCCATGTCCATTTTGATTTCATTGAGAGCTTTTTGGAAAACGAATAAACTTATTTATTTTAAACATGTCACTAAACGTTTTCTACACTTTGCCATGTCAAAGTTCCACAATCATGATTGTATTTCCAGTTCATTATGATCATTTATAAAAAATTCAACAATATGGCAAATGATCTAAATCAACCCTGCTATGCTCAACTATAGCTGCTCTGCTCTCAGTTTACGATTGATTGTGCTTCTTATTAATACGATGATCTACACTCATTCGAAGACTTTCAACTAACAATAATTAAAAAGCTACTGTTAAGTGGCATGAACATGCGCGAATGAGCGATAGCGCTGCACAATTAAAAGACCGGTAATATTCAACAAATGTTTAGTTGTTATTTAAAATTTATTTTATATTTGTTAAACTATTGATAAAAACATGACAACATACACATGCATGCAAGCACGCAATGCCACGCACGCACCCTCTTCCTTCCCTGAATCGGTTTTGGTTGTCTGCGATGTGTCTGTTTTGGGTCATCTTCACTCTCCAGAGGATAATGATGGACACAGCTTTGATTGAGCAGGCAGATGGCACGGAAGTTAGAGGCGGTCTACCAACTGTGGCACGAGATCGTGTTTTTGGTCAATTTACTATCCGACAGGTGGCGGCACCATTTTAACTAATTCCCACAAAACTCAGAATACCCCCGCCAGCATAATATTGGTTTTGCAACCACTGCATCATACGTGCGGTCAAAGTGCATTTTCGCCGCCATGTCGACCTGTCATTGAAAAACGAGAATGCTTGTAATCTAGCAAATGCACAAGATATATTAATAAAGATGTCATTGTTGGACGCAATCCATCTTCTCAGCCATGCCTGGGGGAATGTAAAGTCGGTGATGGGCACGAATTGTTGGGAGAAATGTGGTCTTAAAATGGCACCTTGTGAACAGCCGGTCACGAGGTTACCTGGGCTGTGTGCGCCAGAAGACATTCCAGTCCTGCAGCAGTATTGGACACATGGACGGACATTGATGAGGATCTGTCTGTTATCATTACTGAAGTGATACAGTAGATAATAACACAGATAAGATCATCAGCCGTTTAGGAGTAGCAACATGGCTGCGATGGATTCATTCCATCATACGCTGGCACATTGCTCCATAGTGATCATTAACTGCTCATCGCCAAACTTGACCTGATGGGAATCATTGACGTTTCTTATTTTCGACCTTTCTTATTTTACGTAAACATATCTTTCTTATATACGTAAACGTTACAAATAAAGGTAACATCGTGTTACTTGCACATGTCACAAATCTGTCAAAAGTAGTATGTTGGCTTCATGTACTTCGCTCAAGACACTAACCTTGAAAGACACGATTCCAGTCCCAACCAGCTGTATGTGATCCCATTCTCTACATAATGCCCGTCTAGTGAACGACACTGCACTATACACCACTTATACGATCTTATACGGTATTTAAGGTTTTTGTTGCGGGAAATTTGTGTATTCGTGGTCATAGGTGCGTGTTAATCAACAATTTATGACTTGTTTATTAAAATGATGATTCATGTTTCCATCAATGATGTGCAACAGTTGGCGATCTTAGTCATAAAATGATGATTCATGTTTCCATCAACGATGTACAACAGTTGGCGATCTTAGTCATAAAATGATGATTCATGTTTCCATCAACGATGTACAACAGTTGGCGATCTTAGTCATAAAATGATGATTCATGTTTCCATCAACGATGTGCAACAGTTGGCGATCTTAGTCATAAAATGATGATTCATGTCTCCATCAACGATGTACAACAGTTGGCGATCTTAGTCATAAAATGATGATCCATGTTTCCATCAACGATGTACAACAGTTGGCGATCTTAGTCATAAAATGATGTTTCATGTTTCCATCAACGATGTACAACAGTTGGCGATCTTAGTCATAAAATGATGATCCATGTTTCCATCAACGATGTACAACAGTTGGCGATCTTAGTCATAAAATGATGATCCATGTTTCCATCAATGATGTACAACAGTTGGCGATCTTAGTCATAAAATGATGTTTCATGTTTCCATCAACGATGTACAACAGTTGGCGATCTTAGTCATAAAATGATGATTCATGTTTCCATCAACGATGTGCAACAGTTGGCGATCTTAGTCATAAAATGATGATTCATGTCTCCATCAACGATGTACAACAGTTGGCGATCTTAGTCATAAAATGATGATTCATGTTTCCATCAACGATGTACAACAGTTGGCGATCTTAGTCATAAAATGATGATTCATGTTTCTATCAACGATGTGCAACAGTTGGCGATCTTAGTCATAAAATGATGATTCATGTTTCCATCAACGATGTGCAACAGTTGGCGATCTTAGTCATAAAATGATGATTCATGTTTCCATCAACGATGTGCAACAGTTGGCGATCTTAGTCATAAAATGATGATTCATGTTTCCATCAACGATGTACAACAGTTGGCGATCTTAGTCATAAAATGATGATCCATGTTTCCATCAACGATGTGCAACAGTTGGCGATCTTAGTCATAAAATGATGTTTCATGTTTCCATCAACGATGTACAACAGTTGGCGATCTTAGTCATAAAATGATGTTTCATGTTTCCATCAACGATGTACAACAGTTGGCGATCTTAGTCATAAAATGATGATTCATGTTTCCATCAATGATGTGCAACAGTTGGCGATCTTAGTCATAAAATGATGATCCATGTTTCCATCAATGATGTACAACAGTTGGCGATCTTAGTCATAAAATGATGTTTCATGTTTCCATCAACCATGTGCAACAGTTGGCGATCTTAGTCATAAAATGATGATTCATGTTTCCATCAATGATGTACAACAGTTGGCGATCTTAGTCATAAAATGATGATCCATGTTTCCATCAACGATGTACAACAGTTGGCGATCTTAGTCATAAAATGATGATTCATGTTTCCATCAACGATGTACAACAGTTGGCGATCTTAGTCATAAAATGATGTTTCATGTTTCCATCAACGATGTACAACAGTTGGCGATCTTAGTCATAAAATGATGATTCATGTTTCCATCAATGATGTGCAACAGTTGGCGATCTTAGTCATAAAATGATGATCCATGTTTCCATCAACGATGTTCAACAGTTGGCGATCTTAGTCATAAAATGATGTTTCATGTTTCCATCAACGATGTGCAACAGTTGGCGATCTTAGTCATAAAATGATGATTCATGTTTCCATCAATGATGTGCAACAGTTGGCGATCTTAGTCATAAAATGATGATTCATGTTTCCATCAACGATGTTCAACAGTTGGCGATCTTAGTCATAAAATGATGATTCATGTTTCTATCAACGATGTACAACAGTTGGCGATCTTAGTCATAAAATGATGATTCATGTTTCCATCAATGATGTACAACAGTTGGCGATCTTAGTCATAAAATGATGATTCATGTTTCCATCAACGATGTGCAACAGTTGGCGATCTTAGTCATAAAATGATGATTCATGTTTCCATCAATGATGTACAACAGTTGGCGATCTTAGTCATAAAATGATGATTCATGTTTCCATCAACGATGTGCAACAGTTGGCGATCTTAGTCATAAAATGATGATTCATGTTTCCATCAACGATGTACAACAGTTGGCGATCTTAGTCATAAAATGATGATTCATGTTTCCATCAACGATGTGCAACAGTTGGCGATCTTAGTCATAAAATGATGATTCATGTTTCCATCAATGATGTACAACAGTTGGCGATCTTAGTCATAAAATGATGAATACTTTTTCCATATGTGAGCAAAAGGGAGGCCGCGTCGAAGCTAAACGATTCACTTTCAACCATTTAGTGAATCCTCAAACAGCATCAAGAAATCGAAGGGAGTGTCAACAGCGACAGAAAACGAGCCGGGCTTTGGGAGACTCCTGATGTCGACATGGCAGTGAATCCATGTTACCTGAGAGAAGAATGCACCTCTCTCTGGCCTCAGCTTGGTCAGACAAAAGACTCCTGATGTCGACATGGCAGTGAATCCATGTTACCTGAGAGAAGAATGTACCTCTCTCCCTGGCCTCAGCTTGGTCAGACAAGACTCCTGATGTCGACGTGGCAGTGAATCCATGTTACTTGAGAGAAGAATGCACCTCTCTCTGGCCTCAGCTTGGTCAGGCAAAAGACTCCTGATGTCGACGTGGCAGTGAATCCATGTTACCTGAGAGAAGAATGCACCTCTCTCTGGCCTCAGCTTGGTCAGGCAAAAGACTCCTGATGTCGACGTGGCAGAGAATCCATGTTACCTGAGACAAGAATGCACCTCTCTCTGGCCTCAGCTTGGTCAGGCAAAATACTCCTGATGTCGACGTGGCAGTGAATCCATGTTACCTGAGACAAGAATGCACCTCTCACTGGCCTCAGCTTGGTCAGGCAAAAGACTCCTGATGTCGACGTGGCAGTGAATCCATGTTACCTGAGAGAAGAATGCATCTCTCTCTGGCCTCAGCTTGGTCAGGCAAAAGACTCCTGATGTCGATGTGGCAGTGAATCCATGTTACCTGAGAGAAGAATGCACCTCTCTCTGGCCTCAGCTTGGTCAGGCAAAAGACTCCTGATGTCGACGTGGCAGTGAATCCATGTTACCTGAGAGAAGAATGCACCTCTCTCTGGCCTCAGCTTGGTCAGGCAAAAGACTCCTGATGTCGACATGGCAGTGAATCCATGTTACCCGAGAGAAGAATGCACCTCTCTCTGGCCTCAGCTTGGTCAGGCAAAAGATTCCTGATGTCGATGTGGCAGTAACGTGAATCCATGTTACCTGAGAGAAGAATGCATCTCTCTCTGGCCTCAGCTTGGTTGTGCAAAAGGTGGAAAACTTGCCTAAAATTTAATAATTCCACATTCAAGGCCACTGATGATTGGTTTTCTCGCTATGAGAAGAGGGAATGTCTGGTGCACAGAAAGCTACACGGTGAAGGTCAACCTGTCGACTCAAGTGACCATTCGATCGCCGAAGTGTGGCCAGAGCTCAGGCAAGCATACGATGACGACGACATATGGAATACTGATGAGAGTAGAACTTTATTTCCGGGCACCCACTGATACAACTGACACGTTGAATCTGAGGCAGAGAAAGGAGAGATAAGTCAAAGGAGATGGAAACAGTTGTATTCACATTCGTGTTGACTGGTGACAAGAAGAAGTTGTTTGTCGTTGGGAAGAGAAAGGCGCTGCGCTGTTCATGGGTGTGAAAAATTTACATGAGGCGTACAACGCCAGTTACTCAGCTTGGATGACCGGGAGTCTTCAGCAGTTGTCTCACACAGTGGGAATAGTATCTGCGGAGTCAACAGAGACACATCCTGCTCCTGCTAAACTGCTCCACACATCCACCAACCACGCAGCTCACCAACATTAAACTATCCTTCCCTTCAATAAAACATCAGTTTCTAAACATAGGATCGAGACATCATACATCTAAGGTGGAAAGGACGAGTGGCGGACCTTGACCTGATATACCCAAAATGAGTAAACTCTGATTTTGATCAAATCTGACCATTAGTAAGGACACTGCATCAACAAGTTCCATTTAAAAATTAGAGTGGGTTCATGGTAAGTTGTTGAGATACAACTTGAAGTTAGGATGGTGGCAATGTTCATTCAAAATTAGGTTCTGCAGTCTAATTTAATCAGATACCCTCAATGTTGTGTGCATTATCTATAATTGGTCAAATTTATTTTGATTTGGGTCTAATAACACAATGTACTTTGATCATCTGTTTTTGTCTGGGTTTTTTCAAATGCTGTGTCTCTTCCTGATTTTGGAGCATTAGCCCACTAACAGGTTACCATTCCCACCAGAAGAGCTGGCATCATATTGCAGCCAGCCTCGGAGGGTTTCACATTACAGCCCACCTGGAGGCAATCTGTTTGGCTTTGTGACAGTGGAAGTGTCAAGGGCAATACACAGCACAGGGCTCAAGGGTCTGGTATCTGGCATTATATCAGCCCAATGGATCTGACAGGGGACTGATGCTCAGCTGTGTGTATTGCTACACTGACACTTCCTGTGCCATCATTACAATAGGATTTATAATGCCACAGGGTTGACTGTATATAAAACCATGGGCTTAGGTGTTAGTCTCATAGTATGGAGCACTTTAAGTGATAGTGGTGATAGCTCCAAATAAAAGATATGTGCCTAATCCTGAGTGTTGCAATCCGATTAAGAATCATGGAAGGAGAGCTAAAGGTGTGCGACCGACATCTAGACAATTGTCGGAAAGGGATCCAAGCATGGGGCTTCGAGTTGGAAACAAACTCTGTGTTCCGTGTAGAAAACGTGTGATGGCTGGACCAACTACAAGCAGTTCATCTGAAACTCAGGAAGTGGCCGGTCCAAGTACAGTTGGTGTAGTAGAGGAATTGGAAAATAACATCTCCACACTAAAGACATCAATATCACCACTAGGAATATCTCCATTTAAGAAACAGAGACTGCGACAGTCAAAACAATATGCCAAAGTAAAAGTGAAGTGGGTTGGAACAGCCATCAAGCAGAGACTACAAGCCATGAATGTAGAAGTAAGTGACACTTCATCAAGCAGACACTACAAGCCATGAATGTAGAAGTAAGTGACACTTCATCAAGCAGAGACTACAAGCCATGAATGTAGAAGTAAGTGACACTTCATCAAGCAGAGACTACAAGCCATGAATGTAGAAGTAAGTGACACTTCATCAAGCAGAGACTATAAGCCATGAATGTAGAAGTAAGTGACACTTCATCAAATCAGACTGGTGAATCTGAAATCATGCAGCAACTAAAAGATGCATTCCATGCCTCAATTAAGAAGAAACAGTTGGACAAGACAAAAGATCATGGAAGAATTTGGTGCTACTGATGACAAGAGCAGTTGAACACGTCAAAGAGTGGTACAGATCTGAAGAAGTTAGTCGTATGATGCCAGGGATGAAAGATTTTGTGTCAGAGAAAATGGAGAAGCGAATTAAAATACACAAGCACCTTATTCTCTGTAACCTCAGAGAGGCACATGAATCATTCAAAACAAAGCACACAGAAGTACGAGTTGGATTTTCCAAGTTTGCAGATCTCCATCTGAAGGAATGTGTTCTTGTAGGAGCTAGTGGCACACATGCAGTCTGTGTGTACTGTGCATCAGAATGTCAAGTTGATGTGGATAGGTGCTCAGCTTTGTCGTGTGACATTGGAGGATATCCCACTGAAGTCCCACAAGCAAGGCCTGACTCAGATGACATGTAATCCTTCTCTTCCTAAATGTCACATGGGAGAATGTGCACAGTGTCCCAAGATATCCACTTCCAAAGAACAATTAAATGCACTGATGGAAAGAGAAATGGTAGACAAAGTGCAGTAAGCACTCACAGTCTTCACTCACACTTCGCTCCTACTCAACAGCCTTGTCAATGTCCAAGGCACAAATCTCGGTGCTCAAGGATGACATCTGCTTTGTTGACATCACAGGGTTTGTCACATGCAGATATGATAACCAATAGTGGCTGGGGTGTGTACTGGACACTAGTGCTGATACAGAGGAAGTAACAATCAGCTTCCTTCATCCGTGCGGCCCTGCACCATCATTTGTTTATCCCAGGAACCCTGACGTACTAGTCACACAATGTACAAGTGTCATGATGAAGGTGGACCCAACGACCTACCAACTTGGTGCCACACAGCAAGCGACTGCCACCAAAAAACTTGCACAGTAGATATGCGATCAGTTGTACTGTTGTAAATACAATGTGGTTAAACCGGCTAACATTATTATGGATTAAATTACTGAGGATGTCACTAAAGACTGGAATATTCACACATTACAAACGTTCACATCTCTGGGTGATTATTTGTATGTAGGTTCTTGGTCTTCCAAATACATCTGTCATTGTTACAATATGGTGTAGTTTTAATTGGCCTATTTCAATTGGCCTATTCTTTTCTCACCTGCACATGTTAAAGCGTGAGTGTTACCAAGTGCTGTCCCAACTTTAATTTATTGTATCTCAAGAACTTACGATGGTCCCACTGTAATTTTGTTGTATGAAACTTGTTAATATAATGTCATAAAGATAACAATAATTTTTTTATAAAAATCGGAGTTTATTCAATTTGGTTTTATCAGGTCAAAGGTCAAGGTCAGTGACTTAACTGACCTTTGTAAAAACTTTTTTAAACTGCCACGTGATGCATATATGTGGTTAGAGCAATGTCTTAAATTTATCTTAATAACAAAACCAGGACTTTAGGACCATTAGGGCCAAAGTTATATCTATATACTTGTTTAGATGTAATGCAAAATTGTAAAAAAAACCTCACTTTAAATTGCTGCATCTCAACATCTCTTCAAGGTCCCATTCTAATTTTTTGCATGATACTTGTATCAATAACCTAGATAACGAGAATTTTTATCAAAATCAGGGTTTACCCTTTTTGGGTATATCGGGTCAAAGGTCAAGTTCAATGACCTTTACATTTTTTGTTTCAACTGCCACATGATGCATATCAATTGATAGAACAATGTTTCAGCTTTATCTTAAGATCAAAACCAGCACTTTAGGACCATCAAACAAAGAATACTCGAGCTTTGTTCTGAAATATGAGAGAAAAATAGAATATCCATTATAAATTCTTAGAGTTTCACTTGTGTTTCCCTGGGCTTACACGAGGAGACATCGCCGAAAAGGTCAAGCAGCTCAGCTTGGACTTCCGAAAGTTGCACGAACAAGACTACGATGGTGTTGTGAATATGTCCGGCAAGACGAATTGTGTGGCTGCTTTGATGCCGATCAATAAACACAAAAGCAGTGTAGACAGTCATGTACAGAATATGTACATCACGAATAGATGGAAAGTGACAGCTCTCTATCTACTCTGCTTTCATTAGTCATAGCAGTGGCGAACAACTTTAATTTCTCCCCAAATTGGTAAGGGAAGCTTGAATCATTATGTCATTCGCTGGACGCGATGAGTTAATCGCTGTGATGCACAAAGGGTGTTCGCACAACTCTACCCTGGCGGTGTGGAGGTGTTCACACAACTCTACCATGGTGGTGTGGAGGTGTTCAACATAATTATACCCTGCCGGTGTGCAGGTGTTCAACATAACTACGCTTGTGGTGTGGAGGTGTTCAACATAACTCTACCCTGGCGGTGTGGAGGTGTTCAACACAACTCTACCCAGTCGGTGTGTAGGCAGTATGCAGGTGTTCACACAATTCTACCATGGTGGTGTGGATGTGTTCAACATAACTCTACTATGGCGGTGTGTAGGCGTTCAACATAACTCTACCCTTGCGGTGTATAGGTGTAAACACAATTCTACCCTGTCGGTGTTTAGGTTTTCAACACAACTCTACCCCTTGCGGTGTGGAGGTGTTCAACACAACTCTACCCTGGTGGTGTGGAAGTGTTCAACACAACTACTCTGGTGGTGTGTAGGTGTTCAACATGATCACACAAGTTCAAGCTAGAACTGATTGAATTTGCAAAAAAAACTGGGGTTCGTAAGTCCCCAGGCCCCTGGGTTCACTGCCAGACCCCCACTAGTTCAGAACCTTAGGGTCCAGCTGGCCCCTACAATTTGGCAAACAAATTATGATATCGGTGTGTTTAGAAGGCCCAGCACATGTGCAAATGAATACATGTGTAGTTCGTAAGGTAAAAGGGTAGATGACATTTAAAATACTGTAAATTAATACAACTGCCACTGGTGTTTGTTGATCACAATACATTTGGATGACACTGTTATTTAAAATCCCTAATGCATACAGCTGTTGGAACATGGATCCCGATTAATTATCCAAACTGTCCAGTCTATGAATGGCAGCATCCACGGAGAGTGATCTTCAACCTTACATATGTCAACGTTGTTCCGTTGTGATAATTCCTGTATATTTGAATATTGTCTATATGTCATTGTATAGCATATATATATCATCATACCAAATGTCATTAAACATAGACTGTAATGATTACAGACAATTGTGTCAACTTACCTGCTACAACTTCAACCTTTCTGTAAATTTTTACTCAAACATCATGAGTCAGTCTGATCAGTAAACACTGAATGTAATTATTACAGACAATTGTGTCAACTTACTTGCTACAACTTCAACCTTTCTGTACATTTTTACTCAAACATCATAATTCAGTCTGATCAGTAAAAACTGAATGTAATAATTACAGACAATTGTTTCAACTAACCTGCTACAACTTCAACCTTTCTGGTTGTTGTTTCAAGGCCACCTGAAATGAAGATAAATTAATGTATTAGTTGATGTCACTAGGAAATATTGGTTACAGCACACAAGTTCATGCTGTGATGGAATCAATGTACATAACAATTTGTCACTCAAACATTGATGTTTATATAATGTATCAATTTGATCAATCCAAACATAAAATAAATATTTCATATTTACTAATTTACTATTTTTACTATGTAATTAATTACTTTACATGTTTTTTCTTATCAATAAACATAGACAGTAATGATTACAGACAATTGTTTCAACTTACCTGCTACAGCTTCAACCTTTCTGTTTGTTGTTTCAAGGCCTCCTGAAATGAAGATAAATTAATGTGTTAGTTGACATCACTTGCATAACAGTATACTGTATCAATCCAAACATAAAATAAATACTTTATATGTACTATATGATTACCATATCATTCATTACATTACATGTTTTCTTATCTTCCACCACATAAATCTAATTTATCGACTTATTTATCGTTGATTTACAATGTTGTCACAGTGTTATCACAACATATTTAAAAGATGTGTTGCTTTTCTCATAAGCATTAATATTGGTTGTTATTTCCATTCAACACATCTCCATTTATTAATTAGTAATCATAGTATATGTTAATATTAATCTGACATTTTAATATTCTTCATATAACATGTCAACATGGGCCAAAACATTTTTGTACAAGCATAGTTCTTTATCAACATTAAAGGTCCTCTCATTCTGTTTTGTACTCAGTAGATGGCGTCACACGTCCCTAATGCATCTTACAAAGTTATTTTAGTACATCGATTAATATGCTCATAATTGATTCTTTGTACATACCTTCCACAGATTCAACCTTTTGGCTGATCGTTTGAAGGTCTCCTAAGAAGAATATATATTTTATATTAGTTTTTAGACTAGAAAATAGCTATAATTTTATATGTTCTTTCGTGTTAATCTGTCATTTTAATAAATTTCCTCATAACTAATGATCAAGGAATAAACTATATATTTCATATTTGTATTACAATGTTAAAATCGTCAGCTACTAATTCATTTTTGCATTTCACTTTCATTTGCAACGTGATTGCACGAAGAAAACTGACACAAAAGTAAAACTAATTGTATTACAACTACACCACTCTGGTTTCTCCAGTTGCAATAAAGATCCTGTTACGCTGTGATTTGGGCTCACTAGATGGCGCAACGTGTACCTATTGTATCATGTTTTTTTCACCAGATAGCAACATTATTTGATATACCATACATTTACCATACACAGTATATGAAAAAGCATGGTCTACCGCAGTTTACTATGTAACGTCGCGGTATACCATGTAATGTCATGTAATATACCAAAATACAATGGTATACCATGTAATTCCAAGGTATATTTTCATAATTTGCAATTTAGCCCCGTACCCAAATTAACCATGAGAACAGCCACCTGCAATCACCAAACTTCACACACACCCATCTGCCCGCCCGCCCGCACGCACGCACGCACACACGTCAAACAATAATATTTGCAGTGTAATAAACGATCAAAATTTACAACAAATATTGTTAGCCAAAGCTGAGCAATGCGTGAAGTTCTCATGAACTCCGTGTCTAGGCGCCACTGTAACTGCCAATACAACTAGTGGGGATAGACCAAAATTTATTTTTTACCTAGGCAACCATTAGAACGTCTACATTCCTGAAAAAAATGGTCTTATAATGTCAGTAAAATAATGGTATACAACTAAATCAGATATCTTAACATCAACAACAGCTCAGGTTATTTAATATACTGAATATGCATTTGGGTCATTCATGTCAAATCAACCAATTTTCAGGAAATAAAAAGATGATGTCTCAGAAGCCAGAACTTACTTAAATTTTAACCAATGAATAAGTGGCTGTGCTTGAGCATGTTTACAATAGAACTAGACATGTACCTGCAAATTGTGTCTTTAATGCCCTACAATAAGTGGCTGTGCTTGAGCACATTTACAACAGAACTAAACATGTACCTACAAATTGTGTCTGTAATGCCCTATGATGAGAACAAGGGGTAAGCGCCCAAAATCACAAACATTAATGAGACCTGTTTTCAGATGCCTCTAACTTGCTAAACTTACAAGTTACAGTTCTTTGATTTACTGCTTATGTAGACGTATTGGTACATATTATCTATGAAAAAATTAAGAATAATAGGGAAAAGGACAATGGGTATACCAGGTGCATGAAAATTGAAAGCGAAATTTTTTTTATTTCCAAATATGATTTCTGATTTCTGTATAATTTCATTGTTGTGTTCTACTACAATGTCCAAATATTGTACAAATTTCAGCACCCAAAATGAGAAATTCATTACCACTTTTTAACCATGCGTTTGTTAAGTAAAAAAAAAAAAATTCAGGATGGTGTTCTGTCTCATTTAATGTATATGAAAGTTCAAATATCACTGTTTTTTTTCCAAAACATTTTTATGATATTTGAGAACAAAATTCTGATGTTTTGACATAATTGTGTTTGTTGGGAATGTGTTAAAAATGTATTAAAAACATCATTGTAAAATTAGGTTATCTTAAAAGAGATCTTTATATTATGTTAAAAAATGACATTATATTTACCTCTAGAAACTGCTAGTAAATTTTTTTTTAAAGACGTTATAAAAATGGTTTGTATTTGCTGAGCAGCATACATTAGATGATTAATGTTTCAGCTTCCTGCAATACACCTTGTATCGTATTTGTTTAGTGATATGGTTAGATCATCCATTAATATATTATAAAGATGTGGTGAGAGTATCCGTTCATGTCTCACACCATCCATAACACCAACATTTTAAGACAAATTGCTTGCCAACCATACACACATAACCCGATTAGAAATACTAGAATACCAATATATTAGTAGTAGACATAAAAATAAAAGTGAATAAAACAAATTGTCATTAACATAATCATGCTTTTATATAATTAAGATGTATTCCTTTATGAAACAAACAAACTATGTTGATTTGTCTTTTGCTAAGGAATAAGTGTATGGATATATTATTCATAGGTATTATAATTTAAATACCTAGCCAAAATATTTAATATAAATAATTATAATAAATATAATTTATTTATTTGGGGTTTTTCTCAAAATTAGATAAAATGGCAGTGGGTTTTTCATATTTACAAAAATGTTTTTAAAATCATGAAACTTCACCAAATAAATGAAAACTTTAAGTTTTATTAAGTTGGAGTATTATGCAGTATTTCAACTACAACTTGTGAAGAAATGGCTTGTTTATCTTAAACACTTCTACCGAAACTACTCAAATTCAAAACAAACATTGAACAGCCACACCAGCTGCCTTAACAAAATGGAATTGCTCCGACTCGAAGAAGTTTTGATAAGCACATGCATAACGCTTAGCCTCTTTCATTTACATTAAACAGTCATAGTAAGATGTGGTTTGTGCTCACTAGATGGCACTATGCGTAAAAATTATACAATATTATTCCACCAGATGGCGATACTAGGTGCATTAAGTACACAATTCAGCATGTTGTGTGTTGGGCACGGACCACAGTCTGAATCCATCCGCCATTACATCAAGTCCCTGAGAAAAATTAATTGTGCAGTTTGTGTGTATTTGTGAGAGCAGAAATTGTGTGAATGAGTAAGTGGAAATGATGTTTTTGTGCAAGCTAGCATCTGAGCTTTGAAATGATGCCATTTGTCAGTTGGTATACCTGTTGCATAAGGAATAGTGACCATTAGGCAGGATGTACTCATATTTTGGAAACCGGGGAATTTCATGGCAGAAATGCAGTGGTGTCATGCGTTGAAACAATTTGTGCGAAAAGGAGGTATGTCATTTTCACGAATTTCACACACCAGGTGTCGTAGTGGGTATGTCATGTGCTGTGAAAGTTATAAAAAAATGGCATGATAAATTTTCAATGTAGGCATAAGAACGTTATAATGGTCGCCATTGGGAAAACTGTCCGTGGTCCGTGCCCTGTTGATGGCTAAAAGCAATTAGAACAAGTGTCTGCAATAAGTTGTGTTAAAGGATAAACGACAATCACAGTATTTAACATCAGATAATATGTTTTTTTTTCACAATAAATATGGGCGATAATGTTACTTAACATCCCTAAAGGATATAAATTGTGGAACTGTGACACGATTGAATTAAATAAACTGTCCAGTAAATGAACACTCAACTTAGCCTTCCTCAGCAGCATATTTACCACAAACGACAGCAACAACATATCATCTGAGTCGCGAGCTATACACTAATATGCAGCAGTTTACAACAGATCAAGCTGTGTATAGAAGATTCTCCATGGCCATAACCCACACAAAGCTACTGGTCCAGACAACATCCCAACACAACGTCTGAAGGAATTTCCACCAGAAATCATCCCAGCCACTAATCTGGCAGGCATCGCTGCACCTTGGCACAACACCAGATGGTTAGAAGAAAGCCTACATCACCACACATCACCAGTCCTGCAAACGATGGGAACTGGCTGACTGTCCAGCGGTGGGAGGCAAAGTTTCCAATTAGGGACATCAACCTCGATGCATGTCAAGCAAAAATTTTATTTGACCTTTTCACCCCAAAATTACACTTTTTTCTTTAATGAGCGATACTTTTCTGTGGAGAAATTGTGTACATCATTTGTAATGTTATGGCATCAAGCCATATACATGGTGAGGGAACACAGAAGTGATAAAGAAGTTTTTGCCAAGATGTCATGTTGTCGCAATGACTGGACGGCGGAATTTAAGAACGGAAGTGATTTCAACCCAATGGCCTACAGTCTATAATCGTTGTGACAAACGCACACAAAAAAACTAGGGGGCTTTTGATATGTTGTTCAATATGGTATTTAGCAAATATCCTGAGAACAAATTAGCTTTGTACTATTTATTTCCATCTTGGGTCCATTTTTGACCTAATGCTCCAGGACTATTATTAATAATTTCATCCACAGAGAAGTGCAAAATGACTCAGGCTAACACAGTATCAATGTATATCACAAAAACAAAAAAACAATTTTAATTAGTTAAAGAGATTTTTTTTTTCTTATTGTGTATTTAAAAAAGGTACATTTCGCTACTATACATGGTGGGCGAATATAGAAGTGATAAAGCTATGCTGATTGTTACACTACCACCCAGGTGATAACCAACAATGGCCAGGTACATATAAGCCGAACATTTGTATATGCTGACCACTAGTTATGTCCAGTGTCACAGACAAGGGGATGAAGTTCACGGCCAATGTTCAATTAATTACATACATATGTTTACGTCCTTTGACACAATGTGGTGAATCTATGTTCAATCACCAAGCAACCACATGCCAAGTGCTGTCCAACGTCAGAGGCAAGGGAGATAAGCATAAACTCAATCATTACCTTTATGTAGACAGTCCAACACAGCCATGACAGTACGAAGCACCAGGAAGGTGACCACAATGGTTAGTAAAACCCCTGCAAAGACATACACAAGATTTTATTCAATACATTGTATTCAAGCAACCAAACATAGTAATGGCTGCAGTAGCCTTGACATGATTTGTTTAATCACATACAAATGTTTGAAAGGAATAAACAAAAAGTTAATAACTTGTAGATAATGTATCCCCTACATGAGTGTACATTTAATTACATTTGAGTCATTTGAAAATGTACAATTAGAAAAACTCTGAATCACATACAATTCAAATGCCTACATTTATAAGGAATAAAGTACTATTATTTACATAGTCAATAAACATGATAAATACAAAAAAATATTGAAATATGCTAGTTCAGAACTAACAATAATAAAGAGATTATCTTATACAGAATAACTATATATATATATATATATATATATATATATATATATATATATATTCACTTATAATTGTTGTCTTATATAATACCTGTGTTTGAATTTATAATTCTTATGTTAAGTTTATTAAACAATATAACTGACATTGTAATGGAATTGTTGGTTAAACAAATTTGATTTAATATTCTGAACTTTTAACTGGTGATTGACCAAAGCTTTATCAAATAAAAAAATGTCATATTAACATCACCATAACAAAACATTACGTTAAAATAATAATAATAATTTGTATACTAAATACATATGTGTGTTCCTGTAGCAAACGAGCTCAGGGTTCTGCCATTAAGCATCAGCAGGGTATAAATGAATATTTTTACACGTCAAAATAGTGTTTATACAATGCGAGGTGAAAATGACTGCTTTAATTGTTGCGGTAGTGTTAGTCTGTGATATTCATTCCGCAACCTGGGAAACAGTCCGTAGTACGCGAAATGGTTCGTGGTCAAATGACGCTAGGTGATCACGTGGCGAACGAGAGTCATTCCCTTTGTGTTGGAACTCTGAGCCACGCTAGACGTACTTTGCAGAGCCATCACATTGGAAGTTTTTCTTCCCACCATCCTCCCCTGTCTACCTCCATTGTTCGTGTGTTGCTTACCATGTTATGATTCTGTATTGTATGTATACATTCAACTCCTGATAGTTCCTAATTTGGTTGTGATAAACAATCGCCATTGTGCGTTAACGCTTTCCTTCATGTATAATTTTCCCATCGGGTTTTTTAGAAGGTTTTAGTGCATATAGTCTGTATTCACTTGTATACACAATGTCTTGGTCAGTAATATATATGCTGTACGACAATTTTTTAACAATTGAATTGTGCTTGAATGTTTTCTTTCATGAGAATCCCAATGGGGATTGTAGTACATAACCTTTAATTTTAGATGCCTATTTGACTGGTTAGTTGATCGTTTTACAACATTTTTATGATGACGATATTCTATGTTTAAGTGGTGGGACAAAGGACCGCCCCACCTTTGCTACTTCTACTTTTGTCATTTAATAATTGTTTCTCAATGAGCAACTCTGTATTGGCAACTAAGCGATATCTCATATGATATACATGTATTGTATTTTATTGTATTTTTCTTGATGAGCATGTTTGTGCTAGCTGCCAAGCTACTTTTCATTGATTCATATTATTTTCTTTTGGTACAATTATTAAATGACCTTTACCAACAATCACTCTTTGTGTGTTCCTGTAGCAAACGAGCTCAGGGTTCTGCCATTAAGCATCAGCAGGGTATAAATACTGTTTGTGTATCTAGCTAGCCTGGTGCATACTATATAAAAGCAACCAACCCATTTCTTATTATATAAAAACACAAGATATATTCACATTATGCTTTGTCATGATATCATATAATGAAATACTGTTGATATATCCACACTTCCCAGGTTTATATCACATGAATGGAAGTGTCAAAGATTATCTCAAAACCACAGATATATAGTAATAAGTAGTACTATATATCTATGTTCAAAACGGATGTAAACTGAAACTGGGGTTAGTAGCATTTGAACAACTTAATTAGGAATACATGCATTTGGTATATCATGATGATTGTACGTAAGCCAAGTAGTAAGTAACACCAATGTCCTCAATCCCAACTGTGCCCACAACACAGCGTCATAACTTGACTAAGGAACCACTCTTTCTTAGGAAGTGACTAGGAATATATCACTTAAACGTCAAAATATGGATATAAAACGAGGCTGTTTAATGTGGCTTTTTATCGTGGCAGAAGCTATAACGAGTGGAAAAAATGTGGAAAGTGATTATGCCGACATGGAAGGGGAAAAGAGATACCAATGACCCATGGCATCACGTCACTGATCCATGCCTTGACATTGCTAGAACGGATACTCGATGCCAACATGAGGAATTTGATGCTGCTCTGTCATAACAAAATGAAGCAAATAACAGGTCAGCCAATTTAGAAATGTTTGTATGATTGTAAAGAAGCAAGTCCTATCATCTACAACAAAAGGAAGTATGAGCCAATACTATCACGTATACAGTGATAGATGGGAGCAAGTGACATAAAATAAAGTATAACTTGCTTCCTTTTGTCACGGCAGGGCATTATAATAATGGATAACAATAAAGGAAATAACCAGCTGGGATTTTGGAAAGGGATATGAATAGATGACGGATTATTTGTGTGATTACCTGTAGACACATTGTCTGGAACGGCATTCGAAAACTAGCATTAACATTTGTGATGTGGATGGAGGTTGGAGACGCATTGGCAAGAATGATGGAGGGAATATATATATATGGAGCCAACAGCGGTGATGAGAGTTCAAAATTATTCTAATAAAGTGGAGTGGGAGTAGGCCAGTAGGCCCCAAACAGGGAAGTGTCTCGAACCCACTCCTTTTCATTACATTAATGTGTCTGGAATAGAAGCAGTGGAGAAGACGGTGTATGCTGACGGCCTTGCAAAGGAAGCAGTGGAGAAGATGCTGTATGCTGATGGCCTTGCAAAGGAAGCAGTTGAGAAGATGCTGTATGCTGACGGCCTAGCAAAGGAAGCAGTGGAGAAGACACTGAATGCTGACGGCCTTGCAAAGGAAGCAGTGGAGAAGACGCTGTATGCTGACGGCCTTGCAAAGGAAGCAGTGGAGAAGATGCTGTATGCTGACGGCCTTGCAAAGGAAGCAGTGGAGAAGATGCTGTATGCTGACGGCCTTGCAAAGGAAGCAGTGGAGAAGACACTGTATGCTGACGGCCTTGCAAAGGAAGCAGTGGAGAAGATGCTGTATGCTGATGGCCTTGCAAAGGAAGCAGTGGAGAAGAAGTTGTATGCTGACGGTCTTGCAAAGGAAGCATTGGAGAAGACGGTGTATGCTGATGGCCTTGCAAAGGAAGCAGTGGAGAAGACACTGTATGCTGACGGACTTGCAAAGGAAGCAGTGGAGAAGATGCTCTATGCTGACGGTCTTGCAAAGGAAGCAGTGGAGAAGATGTTGTATGCTGACGGTCTTGCAAAGGAAGCAGTGGAGAAGATGTTGTATGCTGACGGTCTTGCAAAGGAAGCAGTGGAGAAGATGTTGTATGCTGACGGTCTTGCAAAGGAAGCATTGGAGAAGATGCTGTATGCTGACGGCCTTGCAAAGGAAGCAGTGGAGAAGATGCTGTATGCTGACGGTCTTGCAAAGGAAGCAGTGGAGAAGATGTTGTATGCTGACGGTCTTGCAAAGGAAGCAGTGGAGAAGATGTTGTATGCTGACGGTCTTGCAAAGGAAGCAGTGGAGAAGATGTTGTATGCTGACGGTCTTGCAAAGGAAGCAGTGGAGAAGATGTTGTATGCTGATGGCCTTGCAAAGCAAGCAGTCGAGAAGATGTTGTATGCTGACGGTCTTGCAAAGGAAGCAGTGGAGAAGATGCTGTATGCTGACGGCCTAGCAAAGGAAGCGGTGGAGAAGATGCTGTATGCTGACGGCCTTGCAAAGGAAGCGGTGGAGAAGATGCTGTATGCTGACGGCCTTGCAAAGGAAGCAGTGGAGAAGATGCTGTATGCTGACGGCCTTGCAAAGGAAGCAGTGGAGAAGATGCTGTATGCTGACAGCCTTGCAAAGGAAGCAGTGGAGAAGATGCTGTATGCTGACGGCCTTGCAAAGGAAGAGGTGGAGAAGACACTGTATGCTGACGGCCTTGCAAAGGAAGCAGTGGAGAAGACACTGTATGCTGACGGTCTTGCAAAGGAAGCAGTGGAGAAGATGCTGTATGCTGACAGTCTTGCAAAGGAAGCAGTGGAGAAGATGCTGTATGCTGACGGCCTAGCAAAGGAAGCAGTGGAGAAGACACTGTATGCTGACGGCCTTGCAAAGGAAGCAGTGGAGAAGATGTTGTATGCTGATGGCCTTGCAAAGGAAGCAGTCGAGAAGATGTTGTATGCTGACGGTCTTGCAAAGGAAACAGTGGAGAAGATGCTGTATGCTGACGGCCTTGCAAAGGAAGCAGTGGAGAAGATGCTGTATGCTGACGGCCTTGCAAAGGAAGCAGTGGAGAAGACACTGTATGCTGACAGCCTTGCAAAGGAATCAGTGGAGAAGACACTGTATGCTGACGGCCTTGCAAAGGAAGCAGTGGAGAAGATGTTGTATGCTGACGGTCTTGCAAAGGAAGCAGTGGAGAAGATGCTGTATGCTCACGGCCTTGCAAAGGAAGCAGTGGAGAAGATGCTGTATGCTGATGGCCTTGCAAAGGAAGCAGTGGAGAAGATGCTGTATGCTGACGGCCTTGCAAAGGAAGAGGTGGAGAAGATGCTGTATGCTGATGGCCTTGCAAAGGAAGAGGTGGAGAAGACACTGTATGCTGATGGCCTTGCAAAGGAAGCAGTGGAGAAGACACTGTATGCTGACGGTCTTGCAAAGGAAGCAGTGGAGAAGATGCTGTATGCTGACAGTCTTGCAAAGGAAGCAGTGGAGAAGATGCTGTATGCTGATGATCTTGCAAAGGTTGCAGTGGAGAAGATGCTGTATGCTGACGGCTTTGCAAAGGAAGCAGTGGAGAAGATGCTGTATGCTGACGGTCTTGCAAAAGAAGCAGTGGAGAAGATGCTGTATGCTGACGGTCTTGCAAAGGAAGCAGTGGAGAAGATGCTGTATGCTGACGGCCTAGCAAAGGAAGCAGTGGAGAAGGTGCTGTATGCTGACGGCCTTGCAAAGGAAGCAGTGGAGAAGATGCTGTATGCTGACGGCCTTGCAAAGGAAGCAGTGGAGAAGATGCTGTATGCTGACGGCCTTGCAAAGGAAGCAGTGGAGAAGATGCTGTATGCTGACGGCCTTGCAAAGGAAGCAGTGGAGAAGATGTTGTATGCTGATGGCCTTGCAAAGGAAGCAGTAGAGAAGATGTTGTATGCTGACGGTCTTGCAAAGGAAGCAGTGGAGAAGATGCTGTATGCTGACGGCCTTGCAAAGGAAGCAGTGGAGAAGATGCTGTATGCTGACGGTCTTGCAAAGGAATCAGTGGAGAAGACACTGTATGCTGACAGCCTTGCAAAGGAAGCAGTGGAGAAGATGCTGTATGCTGATGGCCTTGCAAAGGAAGCAGTGGAGAAGATGCTGTATGCTGATGGCCTTGCAAAGGAAGAGGTGGAGAAGACATTGTATGCTGACGGCCTTGCAAAGGAAGCAGTGGAGAAGACACTGTATGCTGACGGTCTTGCAAAGGAAGCAGTGGAAAAGATGCTGTATGCTGACAGTCTTGCAAAGGATGCAGTGGAGAAGATGCTGTATGCTGACGGTCTAGCAAAGGAAGCAGTGGAGAAGATGCTGTATGCTGACAGTCTTGCAAAGGAAGCAGTGGAGAAGATGCTGTATGCTGACGGTCTAGCAAAGGAAGCAGTGGAGAAGATGCTGTATGCTGACAGTCTTGCAAAGGAAGCAGTGAAGATGCTGTATGCTGACAGTCTTGCAAAGGAAGCAGTGGAGAAGATGCTGTATGCTGACGGCCTAGCAAAGGAAGCAGTGGAGAAGATGCTGTATGCTGACAATCTTGCAAAGGTTGCAGTGGAGAAGATGCTGTATGCTGACGGCTTTGCAAAGGAAGCAGTGGAGAAGATGCTGTATGCTAACGGTCTTGCAAAGGAAGCAGTGGAGAAGATGCTGTATGCTGACGTTCTTGCAAAGGAAGCAGTGGAGAAGATGCTGTATGCTGACGGTCTTGCAAAGGAAGCAGTGGAGAAGGTGCTGTATGCTGACGGCCTTGCAAAGGAAGCAGTGGAGAAGATGCTGTATGCTGACGGCCTTGCAAAGGAAGCAGTGGAGAAGACACTGGAAGCAGTGGAGAAGATGCTGTATGCTGACGGCCTTGCAAAGGAAGCAGTGGAGAAGATGCTGTATGCTGATGGTCTTGCAAAGGAAGCAGTGGAGAAGATGCTGTATGCTGACGGCCTTGCAAAGGAAGCAGTGGAGAAGATGCTGTATGCTGACGGCCTTGCAAAGGAAGCAGTGGAGAAGATGCTGTATGCTGACGGCCTTGCAAAGGAAGCAGTGGAGAAGACACTGTATGCTGACGGCCTTGCAAAGGAAGCAGTGGAGAAGATGCTGTATGCTGACGGCCTTGCAAAGGAAGCAGTGGAGAAGATGATGTATGCTGACGGCCTAGCAAAGGTGGGAGATAACAAGGACGAATTACAGAAGACATTGTAATAATTGGTTAACATCTTCATAAAACATGGCTTTTGAATGAATTACGAGAAGACCAAAGTAATGTGGACAGGTGAGTAGGAAGTGGACCTGCGGGTAGAAGTCGATGGAAAAACCATACACCTATTGGACAGTTTTGTATACTTGAGAGGAACCGTGTGCGAGGATGGAGGAATTAGAAAGGACGTACAGATGAGGTAGCAAGTAGGAGAGGTATCATTGAGGAGGTTGGAAGGTAGTATGAGGGCCAGAAAGTTGAATAAACAGCTAAAGGGAAAGTGTTTAAAGCCTGTGTGGTGCCAGCTTGTGTATATGGGTTGGGAACACTTACACTGAAAGAGAGAATAGGATAAAGTACAGGTAACAGATAACAACTGGGCTAAGATAATATGTAGAGCGAAATGATAAAACAGATGGAAGGTGAGGAATTAAGAAGAGATCAAGATCGTGAACTTGATCCTTGTCTTTATAGATTTACTATATAATATGCCTTACCTTGTACTTCACCAAGGAGGCTGCCAAAGGTTTGTAAGCGCCCCTCGTGCTTCACAAGTTGCCCTAAAACATCAACATAATTAACACGACTGTATTCGAACACGTGTGTTAATTAAAAACGTTCTCGATTTATTCTTTATCATTAAAACGAGATATCAGAAGGGCATTGCAATCATCAGTGGATTTGTTTTAACAGCATTTCATTTTAAAAGTATAAACTAGTGTCACTTATAATCTTACAATGACAGGTGTTGCGATTTTTAACACCTAAACAAATTTAGTCAATCAATTCAGAGTCCCTGCTCTTCTTGTCCAGTGGCATGGACAGAAAATGTGTCATTTATTACAAGTTTAATTCAGTCACTACTCCACAATCAGAATACATATTGACTTAAACCAGGTCACTACATATTTTAACTTACCTTGTACTTTACCGATGAATCTATCATGTCCTTGTAGGCTATCCTCGTCTTTCCCATGTTGTCCTAGGCATTACAATATTAACACCAATACATAAAAACGTGTATCAAATATATATTTAATCAATTTTGCCATTAATGTTAGCAGTGTTTTTGTAACAATAATGTATGTTTAACTTTAGCAAATGGTGTAACAACAATAACCTTACAATGACTAGAAAATGTTGACACCTGCACAAGTACACTCGACCAAATTTGCATATAAAAAAATTAAATACAGTACTGCTCATTATCACTGCTAGATGGTCATTAGTTTCAATTGATGAATTAATATGATGACATCACTGTGGTATGATACCATGACAAAGTATATACCTTTCAAATCAATTGGTTTTTCTGGCCCAGCAGCATGGAGAGGAACACCTTGCCGTTTATCCCATATTCAAGTCTCAAGTAATTATACTCCAGACCGCTCAATCTTGAGCTAACGCAGAAGTTTGGACCAAGTTTTAATGTCTCTTCCAAAAGACTCAGGCAAAGTGGGGTGAACGAAATTGCCCAATCTTCCAAACAGCAGAGGTGGAATCGAACCACCGTCTTCTCGATCGACAGGCAGGTGCTCTAACCATTAACCCACCGCTCCCCACATACTAAGCTTAGTCACTTCCTCAAAACAATGAACACACTATTTGACATAGAACCATGTATTAAGAAAATTATGTATTTTTGTCATTTGTCTTACCTTTCACTTCATCAAGGAGGATGTCATGAGTTTCCAAGTGTTCCTTGAGCTTCCCAAGTTGCCCTAAAACATCAAAATAATTAACATGAATGTATGGAATACTTGCATTGATTAGTTAATTTTAGTGAAAAGACAAATAAATATACTTTCCATTAAGGCATTACATTACAATGTCACGTTTTGGAAAATGCGTAGACAGGGGCTAACTGGTTCGAATTGTTACTTGATCGAAACATTGTGCATGTTAATAAAACCGCATTTAATTATCTCTGACAATACAAAGTATATAAACAAATGATTAATGCAATAAATATTTGTGCAATCATACGTTTGATGAGATCTTCTAAAATGATACGATTTTCCCCGATATGGGGCAAGTAGAAACAGTAAAGAGGGCATATTGTAACATATAATAATAACTGCATTTGTGTGCACTATAACTTGGTAGATGCCCTACTGGCAGACCGTCCACAGTTGTGAGAGCATTATCATCGTAGTTACAAAGCTTTTATTAATCACCGTCCGATTCACAAGAGTGGCATGTTTTGCATGATGATTACAATCTGCCCCAGTACCATCGTATTCACAAGACATGTGGCCACATAAGACACACTTAGAACACTGCTTGATGGACATATGGCAATAACTACGAAAGGAACCCTTAACAAGTAGGCATACCAAAAGTTGATCATATTATCGATTTTGTTTTCTACAGAATGACACAGTTTGTAACCTTGTAAATGGGTCTATGTGATACTATATGTAACATACTTTAAACAATTGATGCAAATGCTGCTAAACATTAAACAAATATTTGTATTAGTAGTTTTGTATGTAGGCTGTATTCCACAACTCAACCTTGTTGCAACTAGCCACAGTCAACACTCCGCAGAAGCCGAAAATGGCATTTAGTTGTCTCAATACCATTGCTTTGCATTGCTTGTTTTCGCTTTGTTGTGAAAATTAACTGAAAAAGTTGTGCCACATTGTGTATTTCTTGAACAAAAGGAATTACATAAGCAGTATAATCAAATCATGAAAGGGGGATATATTAACTGTTTTTGTCACACTAACGTGCAACACCAGCGCACATATTTCAGTTTAACTTTCTAACTGTAGTTTTTGTATACTGCTAATTTGTTTTCCAGTTGAAGAAATGCACAATTATCATTATTTTGCTGTCAGTTTCAGCCGTATGCAATGATGACCCCTCCACATTCCCTGATTACAGGCGTTTTTAAGTTGTGCGCGTCAATGCAATAAGTCCAATAACTGCCATACAAAGAAAATTGGTGTCTCTACTTTATCTTGTACTTATTGGATGTTCCGTTTCAGACAGGTATGCCCCTTATGCAGTATGTCTAGCATTAATACAGAAACATGTATTAATTAGTGTCACATATAATCTTTCAATGACTAGATATTGCGACTCTTAGCACCTAAACACATTAAGTCAATCAATTCAGTGTCAACTCGTTTTAATGATAAAACTGTTGCCAATGACAATTCTCTTCACCGTGTAACTGTGGTATGTTTACATGGCTAGGTCCTTTTCTTCTGGTTCAGTGGAATAGACAGGCATGCCTTCATTTGTTGCAAATATAATTCAGTCGCTACTCCCCAAACAATCGACACATAAGTTGACTTAAACAATGTATCTAGGGACTCTATATATGTTCACTTACCTTGCACTTCACCGAAGAAGCTGTCATGTCCTTGTAGACGATCCTCGTGTTTCCCATGTTGTTCTAAACATTACAGTATTAACACAAATGCATGAAAACGTGTATCAAATACAGATTTGGTAAATTTTGCCACTAATAACAATTTATGTAGATTTATGTTTAACTTAAAAAAATTTTGCAACAATAATAACCATATAATGAATAGATATTGAAAATGTTGAAACAATAATAACCATGCAATGATTAGATGTTGAAAATGTTGACACCTACACAAGAACAATCGACCGAATGTACATATCAACAAATTAAATACAATACAGCTCATTATCAATGCCAGATGATCATTGGTTTCAATTGATGCATTAATATGATGACGTCACTGTGACATGACACCATGGCTAAGTGTACAGTTTTCTGGCCCAGCAGCATGGAGAGGAATACCTTGCTGTCTATTCCAGACTTAGCTGAGTCACTACCCCAAAACAATCAACACACAACTTGACATAGAATCATATATTTGGAAAATTATGTATTTTTGTAATTTTGTTTTACCTTTCACTTCATCAAGGAGGATGCCATGGTTTTCCAAACGTTCCTCGTGCTTCCCAAGTTGCCCTAAAACGTCAACATAATTAACATGAATGTATGGAATGCTTGCGTTGATTGGTTAATTTCAGTGAAAAGACAAATACATATACTTTCCATTGAGGCGTTACATTACAATGTCGCGTTTTGGAAAATGATTTGTGGAGAAAGGGGCTAATTAGTTTGAATTGTTACCCAATCGAAACTTTTTGAATGCCAAGAAAACAGCAAATAATTATCTCCAAAAATATAAAGTATATAAATAAATGATTAATGCAATAAATATTTGTGCAATGATGAGGTCTCCTAAAATGTTACGACTGATGAAAATGCTGCTACATTAAACAAATATTTGTATTAGTAGTTTTGTCTGTAGGCTGTATACCACAACTTTACCTTGTTACAACTAGCCCCAGTCAACACACCACAGAAGCTGAAAGTTGCACTTAGTTGTCTCAATGCCATTACTTTGCACTGCTTGTTTTCGCTTTATGAAAATAAACTGAAAAAGTTGTGCCATATTGTGTATTTCTTGAAAGAAGGGAATTATATCAGCAGTGTAATCAAATCATGAATAGGGGATATCTTAATTGTTTTTATCAAACTAACGTGTGTAACACAAGCGCACACATTTCAGTTTACCTTTCTAACTGTAGTTTTTGTATACTGCTACTTTGTTTTCCAGTTGAAGAAATGCAAAATGAACATTATTTTGCCTGTTAAGTGCTTCTTAAATATGTGGTGCTATTTATATAAATGTTTCAGAAGCGTCTGGAGTTGGAATCACCTCAACCTCTTCAGGTGCTGTCAGTTTCAGCCGTACGCAATGATGACCCCTCCATATTCCCCGATTACAGGTGTTTTATTTTGTAATTTCTGCACGTCAATGCAATAAGTGCATTAACGGCCAAACAAAGAAAATTGGTTTATCTTTGAAAATGATCACTAGGTGAACTTTTATCCAGAACTTATTGGATTTTGCGTTTGAGACAAGTAGGCCCTACGTTTCCTTATCCAATATGTCCAGCATTAAGTAGAGACACGTGTATCAACTACTGCCACATATAATCTTACAATGACTAGATGTTGCGACTCTTAGCACCTAAACAAGTTAAGACAATCAATTCAGTGTCAACTCGTTTTAATGACGAACTGTTGCCAATGACAATTCTCGTCACCATGTAACTGTGGTATGTTTACCTGGCTAGGTCCTTTTCTTCTGCTCCAGTGGAATAGACAGGAATGCCTTCATTTGTTGCAAATATAATTCAGTCGCTACTCCCCAAACAATCGACACATAAGTTGACTTAAACAATGTATCTAGGGACTCTATATATGTTCACTTACCTTGCACTTCACCGAAGAAGCTGTCATGTACTTGTAGACGATCCTCGTGTTTCTCATGTTGTCCTAGACATTACAATATTTACACAAATGCATGAAAACATGTGTACAGTGTATTAAATATAGATTTGGTCAATTTCGCCATTAATAACAATTTATATTGATTTATGTTTAACTTTAGAATAAGTTGTAACAATAATAACCATATAATGATTAGATGTTGAAAATGTTGACACCTGCACAAGAACAATCAACCAAATGTACATATCAACAAATTAAATACAATACAGCTCATTATCAGTGCCAGATGATCATTGGTTTCAATTGATGCATTAATATGATGACGTCACTGTGATATGACACCATGGCTAAGTGTACACTTTTCTGGCCCAGCAGCATGGAGAGGAATACCTTGCCATCTATTCCAGACTTAGCTGATTCATTACCCCAAAACAATCAACACACAACTTGACATAGAACCATGTATTAGGAAAATTATGCATGATTGTAATTTTTTCTTACCTTTCACGTCATCAAGGAGGTTTCCATGGGTTTCCAAGCGTTCGTCATGCTTTCCAAGTTGCCCTAAAATGTCAACGCAATTAACATGAATCTGTGGAATGCTTGTGTTGATTGGTTAATTTCAGTGAAAAGACAAATAAATATACTTTCCATTGAGGCGTTACATTACAATGTCGCGTTTTGGAAAATGATTTGCGGAGGCAGCACTAACTGGTTTGAATTGTTACCCAATCGAAACTTTTTGAATGCCAACAAAACAGCAAATAATTAACTCCAAAAATAGAAAGTATATAAATAAATGATTAATGCAATAAATGTTTGTGTAATTATGAGGTCTCCTAAAATGTTACGACTGATGAAAATGCTGCTACATTAAACAAATATTTGTATTAGTAGTTTTGTCTGTAGGCTGTATACCACAACTTTACCTTGTTACAACTAGCCCCAGTCTACACACCACAGAAGCTGATAATAGCATTTATTTGTTTTAATACTGTACCATTGCTTTGCACTGCTTGTTTTTTTGCTTTATGAAAATAAACTGAAAAAGTTGTGCCATATTGTGTATTTCTTGAAAGAAGGGAATTATATCAGCAGTGTAATCAAATCATGAATAGGGGATATCTTAATTGTTTTTATCAAACTAACGTGCAACACAAGCGCACACATTTCAGTTTACCTTTCTAACTGTAGTTTTTGTATACTGCTACTTTTTTTTCCAGTTGAAGAAATGCAAAATGAACATTGTTTTGCCTATTAAGTGTTTCTTATATATATGGTGCTATTCAAATGACTGTTTTAGAAGCATCTGGCATTGCGCTGATGACAACATATGTTACACTTTTACAAGCCCAACATTGGAATCACCATCCTCAACCTCATCAGGTGCTGTCAGTTTCAGCCATACGCAATGATGACCCCTTCATATTCCCCGGTTACGGGTGTTTTTTTTTTATTTCTGCTCGTCAATGCAATAAGTGCATCAACTGCCAAACAAAATTGGCTTATCTTTGAAAATTATCATTAGGTGCCTCTACTTTATCCTGCACTTTTTTGCATTTGAGACATGTAGGCCCTACGTTCCATTATGCAATATGTCCATCATTAAGTAGAGACACGTGTATCAACTACTGCCACATATAATCTTACAATGACTAGATGTTGCGACTCTTAGCACCTAAACAAGTTAAGACAATCAATTCAGTGCCAACTCATTTTCATTATAAAACTGTTGCCAATGACAATTTTCTTCACCATGTAACTGTGGTATGTTTACCTGGCTAGGTCCTTTTCTTCTGTTCTAGTGAAATGGACAGGAATATCTTGAAAATTAGTGCAACTTTAGTTCAGTTGCTACTCCCTAAACAATCGACACATAAGTTGACTTAAACCATGTATCTAAGGACACTTTATCTTTTCACTTACCTTGTACTTTGCCAAGGAAGCTGTCATGTCCTTGTAGACGATCTTCGTGTTTCCCATGTTGTCCTAAACATTACAATATCAACACAAATGCATAAAAATGTGCGTATTAAATATAGATTTCTTATATTTTGCCTTTTATGTTAGCATTTTTTTGTAATAACAATTTATATTAATCTATGTTTAATTTTAGAAAATGTTGTAACAGTAATAACCATGCAATGACTAGATGTTGACACAAGAACAATCCACCAAATATGCATATCAACAAATTAAATATAATACTTTTATTATCAGTGCTAGATTTTCATTAACTTAAATCATTTAATGTATTAATGTTTTTTTCTGGCCCAGCCTCGTGGACAGAAATACCTTGCTGTTTATACCAGTTAATGAAGTAATATGATGACGACCTGTCCAATAAATAAGTTTTTTCTGGCCCAGCCACATTAACAGAAATACCTTGCCGTTTATACCAGGCTAAGCTGAGTCACCACTACTTTCCAGACAATCAATTCACAACTTTACATGAAAACTGGTATTTAGGGAAAATATGCCATTTTGTAATTTGTCTTACCTTTCACTTCATCAAAGAGGATGTCATGGGTTTCTAAGCATTCCTCGAGCTTCCCAAGTTGTCCTAAAACATCAACACAATTAACACAAATGTAGGCGAATGCATGCGTTGATTGGTTAATTTCAGTGAAAAGGGAAATTACTATACTTCTCATTTTTAATCATTGATGCTTCAGAAGTTTGGCCAGTGAGGAGCACAAAACAAGTGTGTGCACTATTTTATCTAATAGCTTCTTTTTTGTTTCTTTCTAGACTGTTTTCCTTGTCTTATTTCCTTGTTTTTGATACTTAACTCGTACACAAACAAGTGATAAGGAAGATCAAAATTCAAATTGATCATTACAAACTTGAATTAGTTTTATTGACACAATCATCATTAAAGGAAACATCAAAAAGATGTTTTCAATGGTAAGTTTAACAAAATTACATTGCAATAAAAGCCTTGTATTATGTAACTTTTGTGGCTTGGTGTCCTTCAATGAACTCAGAAGCAAATAAGTTTTTTTCAAAAATGTTCTTCATATAATCTTATTATGTTATATCAGCATCTAAAAACCAACAAGGCAACATGCGTTACCCCAGTGATGAAAACATCAGGTATCTAACTAGTTTGAGTTAATTTAATGGGAATCATCATGTCTTACGTCAAACAACTTTTCCTTACTTCAGAATAAAAAATATCAAAAACATAAGCTCTTAATTATATAAAAAAATTATCATGTACATATAATGCGAATCAAATGAATGCCAAAATAAATGCGATTCTCTAAAATTTTCTCTAAAATGTAGGATTACATATTTTCAGTGTCAAAATTAGCCAATCAAAATATAAAAAGAAACAATACAACAAGGTATATTTATTTCAGTGTACGTGTCAATGATTTGCGCATTACCAACGATGGCCTGTCTCAGCAGATGCCAGAACAATCCGTTTTGCATCAACAATTTCGCCACCAAGTGGGTTTTTCCCATGAGGGCTTCCGAACAAAGTTTGTTCAGTTGGAAAAACAAAATCGCATTGACAACGAGTCACAAGCTTTACAAAAACATTGAACGTTGATGCAATATTTGAATAAGCAATGTAAGAGGTTTTTGAAAGATTGCGGAAAATTGTGACACATGTTCAATTATTTAAGCACGAAGTAGACTTATGTTCGTTACAATATATATATATATATTTAATATATATATATATATATATACATTATATATACATATAATATATATATATATATATATACATATAATACATAATATATATATATATACATACATATAATACATAATATATATACATGCCATTAAACTCTACAGTATCAAACAATATTAAGTTTAGCCGTTTTACCACTGGACTGAAGTAAGACTGCGACAAACATAGCGACCAGCCCGACAACAAGAGTGAGGAGAAGACAAATCGTCACTCGTGTGGATCCTAAAAAAAAAGCAAACACAACTATCACACTATTGATAATATTATGTAGATATATGTTATTTCGGAAGTTTTTAATTCAGAAAATTTTACCATATTTTTATTTCTCCAAAGAGCCCGAAATCTAAAAGATTTAATATTCTTAATGAAATATATTAAAGTATGTGTCAGGGTCCGGGGCGCAAACTAACGACAGTGTGGAATGACATCGTAATGGATGTGTGATAGTGTCACCAGGAGGGTAGGCTATGGCAAGGCGTGGCAAGTGAACAAGTATGCAAGTGGACAAGGAAGCCATTGATTTATCGAGGGTTTTTAATCTCTGTGTAATCCGCCCTCCTGAGATATGTGTCAAACTTGTTTTTAAACATATTCACGCTGCTAGCTGTTACACAATCTGTAGATAATTCGTTCCATTCATTGATTGTCCCCTGTGAGAACGAGTACTTCCTGATATCCAATATACACTGATCCTTTACTAATGTTACCTGATGTCCTCAAGTTCTATTATTTTTCTTAAGTGAGAAAAAAATAGTTCAATCAATATTGTCATACCCATTTAATATCTTAAAAACATCAATTTGATCTCCTCTTAACCTCCATGTCTCTAAGGTTGTTAACCACATTCTTTCAGTCGTTCTTTATAACTAAGGTCTCTCAGTTCTGGAATAATTTTAGTTGCTCTCCTCTGTATTCTTACAAGCATATCTATATCCTTCTCACGATATGGTCTCCAAGCTTGTATACAGTACTTTAAATGAAGCCTAACTATTGCTTTATACAGAGGTATAATTAGTTTTTCTCCTTGCATGTTATATTTCTCCTAATCAACCAAAGAATTTTATTTCCCTTTGAAGCTGCAATACCACACTGCTCTGAAACTTTCATATCAGCACTTATTGTTATTCCTAAGTCCTTTTCCTTTACAGTAGTATGCAGAACAATATCTCCAATTTTATAGTTTACATCCAAGTTCCCATGTCCTGTATGTAGGCATTTACATTTGCTAAAATTGAACAACATCTGCCATTTCTCAAACCATTTCACTAATCTGTCTAGATCATTTTGTAAATGTTGTTTATCACCATCATTGTTAACCCTTCTAAACACCTTTGTGTCATCTGCAGATTTCAGTACGTTGCTTGTTATATTATCGTCCAAGTCATTCATATATATATATATATATATATATATATATATATATATATATATATATATATATATTAAGAATAATGAAGGTCCTAATACTGATCCTTATGGTATCCTACTCAAAACTGATTTGCAGTTTGAAACCTCCCCATCTATTACTACACGCTGTCTTTTGTCAGTCAGTCATCGTTCTATCCAGTCGATTATGCCATCCCCAATACCACAGGCTTTTAACTTATGTAGTAATTTTTGATGTGGCACTTTGTCAACAGCTTTCTGAAAATCTAACTATATAATACCTACTGGTGATCCCTCGTCTAGCCACTTAATGATTTCTTCAAAAAAACAACGTATTTGTTAAGCATGACCTCGCTTTTATGAATCCATGTTGAGATGGATTTAATAATGAATGCCTAACAAGAAAGTCCACCATATGGTCTTTGATTAACCATTATTGGTATGATGTTTGCTTCTTTTCATTCAGCAGAACCAACCATGTTTTAATGACAAGTTGAACACTCTTGCAAGTGGTATACTATTTTGTTCTACTGTTTCCAATAGTAGTTTTGACACAAAGGCTGTTGATGCTTGTGCATTTAGTAGAATTTTTTGTTGTTGATGTCGATTCTTGTGCATTAGTAAAATTCTTAATTCGTGACATGCCTGAAATCAAATGCAGTCGCACGTGGACATGTCACCACCCTCCTCCCAGTTACTAGAGCAAGTTGTGAGTTGAACCTGCTGGCTAAAACAGTTACACAGTTAGTAGTCATTGGGCACACACCAGGTGTGTCACTTATTGCTACCATCTAAGGTAGTAAAACAGTTACACAGGCAGTAGTCATTGGGCACACACCAGGTGTGTCACTTATTGCTACCATCTAAGGTAGTAAAACAGCTACACAGTTAGTAGTCACTGGGCACACACCAGATATGTCACTTATTGCTACCACCTAAGGTAGTAAAACAGTTACACAGTCAGTAGTCATTAGGCACACACCAGGTGTGTCACTTATTGCTACCATCTAAGGTAGTAAAACAGTTACACAGTTAGTAGTCATTGGGCACACACCAGGTGTGTCACTTATTGCTACCATCTAAGGTAGCAAAACAGTTACACAGTCAGTAGTCATTGGGCACACACCAGGTGTGTCACTTATTGCTACCATCTAAGGTAGTAAAACAGTTACACAGTTAGTAGTCATTGGGCACACACCAGGTGTGTCACTTATTGCTACCATCTAAGGTAGTAAAACAGTTACACAGTTAGTAGTCATTGGGCACACACCAGGTGTGTCACTTATTGCTACCATCTAAGGTAGTAAAACAGCTACACAGTTAGCAGTCACTGGGCACACACCAGGTGTGTCACTTATTGCTACCATCTAAGGTAGTAAAACAGCTACACAGTTAGTAGTCACTGGGCACACACCAGGTGTGTCACTTATTGCTACCATCTAAGGTAGTAAAACAGCTACACAGTTAGTAGTCACTGGGCACACACCAGGTGTGTCACTTATTGCTACCATCTAAGGTAGTAAAACAGCTACACAGTTAGCAGTCACTGGGCACACACCAGGTGTGTCACTTATTGCTACCATCTAAGGTAGTAAAACAGCTACACAGTTAGCAGTAAGTGGGCACACACCAGGTGTGTCACTTATTGCTACCATCTAAGGTAGTAAAACAGCTACACAGTTAGTAGTAAGTGGGCACACACCAGGTGTGTCACTTATTGCTACCATCTAAGGTAGTAAAACAGCTACACAGTTAGTAGTCACTGGGCACACACCAGGTGTGTCACTTATTGCTACCATCTAAGGTAGTAAAACAGCTACACAGTTAGCAGTCACTGGGCACACACCAGGTGTGTCACTTATTGCTACCATCTAAGGTAGTAAAACAGCTACACAGTTAGCAGTCACTGGGCACACACCAGGTGTGTCACTTATTGCTACCATCTAAGGTAGTAAAACAGTTACACAGTTAGTAGTCACTGGGCACACACCAGGTGTGTCACTTATTGCTACCATCTAAGGTAGTAAAACAGTTACACAGTTAGAAGTCATTGGGCACACACCAGGTGTGTCACTTATTGCTACCATCTAAGGTAGTAAAACAGTTACACAGTTAGTAGTCACTGGGCACACACCAGGTGTGTCACTTATTGCTACCATCTAAGGAAGTAAAACAGTTACACAGTTAGCAGTCTTTGGGCACACACCAGGTGTGTCACTTATTGCTACCATATAAGGTAGGAAAACAGTTACACAGTTAGCAGTCTTTTGGCACACACCAGGTGTGTCACTTATTGCTACCATCTAAGGTAGGAAAACAGTTACACAGTTAGTAGTCATTGGGCACACACCAGGTGTGTCACTTATTGCTACCATATAAGGTAGGAAAACAGTTACACAGTTAGTAGTCATTGGGCACACACCAGGTGTGTCACATATTGCTACCATCTAAGGTAGTAAAACAGTTACACAGTCAGCAGTCACTGGGCACACACCAGGTGTGTCACTTATTGCTACCATCTAAGGAAGTAAAACAGTTACACAGTTAGCAGTCTTTGGGCACACACCAGGTGTGTCACTTATTGCTACCATCTAAGGTAGGAAAACAGTTACACAGTTAGCAGTCTTTGGGCACACACCAGGTGTGTCACTTATTGCTACCATATAAGGTAGGAAAACAGTTACACAGTTAGTAGTCATTTGGCACACACCAGGTGTGTCACTTATTGCTACCATCTAAGGTAGTAAAACAGTTACACAGTTAGTAGTCATTAGGCACACACCAGGTGTGTCACTTATTGCTACCATCTAAGGAAGTAAAACAGTTACACAGTTAGCAGTCACTGGGCACACACCAGGTGTGTCACTTATTGCTACCATCTAAGGAAGTAAAACAGTTACACAGTTAGCAGTCTTTGGGCACACACCAGGTGTGTCACTTATTGCTACCATCTAAGGTAGGAAAACAGTTACACAGTTAGCAGTATTTTGGCACACACCAGGTGTGTCACTTATTGCTACCATATAAGGTAGGAAAACAGTTACACAGTTAGTAGTCATTGGGCACACACCAGGTGTGTCACATATTGCTACCATCTAAGGTAGTAAAACAGTTACACAGTCAGCAGTCACTGGGCACACCCCAGGTGTGTCACTTATTGCTACCATCTAAGGAAGTAAAACAGTTACACAGTTAGCAGTCTTTGGGCACACACCAGGTGTGTCACTTATTGCTACCATCTAAGGTAGGAAAACAGTTACACAGTTAGCAGTCATTGGGCACACACCAGGTGTGTCACTTATTGCTACCATCTAAGGTAGTAAAACAGTTACACAGTTAGTAGTCATTGGGCACACACCAGGTGTGTCACTTATTGCTACCATCTAAGGTAGTAAAACAGTTACACAGTTAGTAGTCATTGGGCACACACCAGGTGTGTCACTTATTGCTACCATCTAAGGTAGTAAAACAGTTACACAGTTAGTAGTCATTGGGCACACACCAGGTGTGTCACTTATTGCTACCATCTAAGGTAGTAAAACAGTTACACAGTCAGTAGTCATTGGGCACACACCAGGTGTGTCACATATTGCTACCATCTAAGGTAGTAAAACAGTTACACAGTTAGTAGTCATTGGGCACACACCAGGTGTGTCACTTATTGCTACCATCTAAGGTAGTAAAACAGTTACACAGTTAGTAGTCATTGGGCACACACCAGGTGTGTCACTTATTGCTACCATCTAAGGTAGTAAAACAGTTACACAGTTAGTAGTCATTGGGCACACACCAGGTGTGTCACTTATTGCTACCATCTAAGGTAGTAAAACAGTTACACAGTTAGTAGTCATTGGGCACACACCAGGTGTGTCACTTATTGCTACCATCTAAGGTAGTAAAACAGCTACACAGTTAGTAGTCACTGGGCACACACCAGGTGTGTCACTTATTGCTACCATCTAAGGTAGTAAAACAGCTACACAGTTAGTAGTCACTGGGCACACACCAGGTGTGTCACTTATTGCTACCATCTAAGGTAGTAAAACAGTTACACAGTTAGCAGTCATTGGGCACACACCAGGTGTGTCACTTATTGCTACCATCTAAGGTAGTAAAACAGCTACACAGTTAGTAGTCACTGGGCACACACCAGGTGTGTCACTTATTGCTACCATCTAAGGTAGTAAAACAGTTACACAGTTAGTAGTCATTGGGCACACACCAGATATGTCACTTATTGCTACCATCTAAGGTAGTAAAACAGCTACACAGTTAGTAGTCATTGGGCACACACCAGATGTGTCACTTATTGCTACCATCTAAGGTAGTAAAACAGCTACACAGTTAGTAGTCACTGGGCACACACCAGATATGTCACTTATTGCTACCATCTAAGGTAGTAAAACCTTCTAAGAGCACAACCAGGTTCCCCCTTAGATGGCACCGACATCTGTTTTGGCTAATGAACAATAGTTGCAGATACTTGCTGGAAACAATTAAGAAAGATCATTATGAGCGTCATTAGACTGTTGTTATGTGACAGTGAGTGCATTACATCAATGTCATTTTGAAGCCGATGTGTGTAATGTTTGACCCAGATGTAAAACTACACAGGGATCAATATGATATAACAGTATATTGACCTCTGGGTCAATGTAAAGTGCATTACTATTAAATGTTTTAAGGTTATGAAGCAGGTCACCCCCTCCCAAAAACGAAGTTTAAAAAATGCATCAGCCAATATGTTTTTGTTGATGATTTGTGTATGATGGGAGAAAAAAGTTTGGTCAAAGTCAAACTCAGAACTATTCGATTTGAGCAGCTTTTTTGGCACAAATAAAACGTACAGCAAAATATAAACAAAAATAAAGGGAAATAATGGGAAAAGCCTGGACAGTGGTGTTTACATGGTCGGACGAAAAGACATTTAATTAATTAGAATGTCTGGAAGGTCTGGAAGGAGTATTTCAAGGAGCTACTAAACCAAAGGGAAAACAATGAATTAGAACTAAAAAAGTGCAGTAGGACAAGTGAAGCTGGAGGAGATTGGGGATGCAGAGGTAGAGAGAGCAATGAAGAAGATGAAGAGAGATCAAGCGATAGGTATTTATGAAGTGCGAGTGGACATGCTGGTAATGGCTGAACGTGTTGGGGTTTGGTGGACAAGGCGATTGTTAAATACCTGCATGAGAGAGGGGAGGGTCCCAGGGGAGTGGCAGACAGGGCTGATAGTCCCTGAATGGAAATGAAAGGGAGATGATTACGAACCTGGAAAATACCGTATCACATTGCTGAGTCACGTTCTGGAGGTATTAGAGAGTATTCTGGATGGAAGGATAAGCAGGATAGTGGAGTGTGAAATGGAAGAAGAATATCAGAGGAATTCAGGGTGGACGTCGGCCTGACATAGGGGAGTGCCCTAAGCCCACTGTTATTCATTGCAGTAGAGGAGGTAACCAGCGGGAAGTGAGTAAAAGGGACATTCTCCACAAGTTGATGTACACAGATGACCTGGCAGTAGTAGCGGACAGTGAGGCAGACCTTCAAGAATGGTTGATAGGTTGGAAGGAAATATTTGGTAAACATGGACTGAGGGTAAGTCTAGAGAAGATGGAGGTGCTTTGGGTCGGCTGCAGAAAAAAGATATAGACGTAAGACTGGATGGGAAGAAACTGAACCAGCTTTGTATATCTGGGTGGAGCGGTTTGTGGGGATGGCGGCACAGAGACTGAAATTCACTGTTGCGAGTGTATGCAGGAAAGTGGAAGCGGTGATGAGAGATTGACACATATTCATTTGTTTTGTGTTCGGTATATATAATGTGGAGGAGTTTCCTAGAGCATTTCGTTTCAAATGCTTGTATGTATGACATAGCTGACATGGCCACTGATTTAACTTATTCAGGTGCCACCTTTGCTTAAGGTGGACCCAAGATATTTGAAAGAGTCATTTTCTTCAAGGTTTGGACCATTCATTATGATGTTACTAGGGGTGTCTGGTTGGTACGGGAGGGCAAGAGATGATGGGGCCACCAGAGAAAAATCTGGATAGACAATATACAACAACAGACACATCAAGACTTAATGACCCTGCTACGCACAGCAGAGGACAGACAACGAGCAATGTGTGTGAATGGCAACCTTACGACCTTACGACCGTCCCAGTCAAGGGATGAATGAAGTGAAGAAGTGAAATGTTGGGGTCAAAAGCTTATTTTCATTTCTGATATATGGCATCGTGATTCATGATCCATTGAACAGTGCTGGATATAAAAATATTCAGAATGTAAACCATGGGCTCTCTTTTGCAACACTAACTAACAAAGCATTTTGTCACCATTTTTCTCACCAGTTTCTGACAACTAGCTCTTTTTTAGTTTTACCCCTTTCGTCACAACGATTTAGCCTATTTGAACACCATACGCCTGCTTCACATTAACTGTACCAGAACATATAAGCATCACATCTTGAACAGAGGAGCACAAAAGTCATCATCAGTTATGTATCAGTTTAATGTGTCAATTCACGAAGGCAAATTTCCAGTAGTTGCAACAAATATAATTTTTTTCTAGTGGAGTACGTAATGCATGATTAGCTATTTGTACTAAACAACCAAACCTAGAGTTACTGACAAGTATGTCATAAATGATTAGCTATTTGTACTAAACAACCAAACATAGAGTTATTGGCAAGTATGTCATAAATGATTAGTTATTTGTACTAAACAACCAAGCATAGAGTTATTGGCAAGTATGTCATAAATGAATAGCTACTTGTACTAAACAACCAAACCTAGAGTTACTGACAAGTATGTCATAATTGATTAGCTACTTGTACTAAACAACCAAACCTAGAGTTACTGACAAGTATGTCATAAATGATTAGCTATTTGTACTAAACAACCAAACCTAGAGTTACTGACAAGTATGTCATAAATGATTAGCTATTTGTACTAAACAACCAAACCTAGAGTTACTGACAAGTATGTCATAAATGATTAGCTATTTGTACTAAACAACCAAACCTAGAGTTACTGGCAAGTATGTCATAAATGATTAGCTATTTGTAGTAAACAACCAAACCTAGAGTTATTGGCAAGTGTGTCATAAATGACTAGCTATTTGTAGTAAACAACCAAACCTAGAGTTACTGACAAGTATGTCATAAATGATTAGCTATTTGTAGTAAACAACCAAACCTAGAGTTACTGACAAGTATGTCATAAATGATTAGCTATTTGTAGTAAACAACCAAACCTAGAGTTACTGGCAAGTATGTCATAAATGATTAGCTATTTGTACTAAACAACCAATCCTAGGGTTACTGACAAGTATGTCATAAATGATTAGCTATTTGTAGTAAACAACCAAACCTAGAGTTACTGGCAAGTATGTCATAAATGATTAGCTATTTGTACTAAACAACCAAACCTAGAGTTACTGGCAAGTATGTCATAAATGATTAGCTATTTGTACTAAACAACCAAACATAGAGTTATTGGCAAGCATGTCATAAATGATTAGCTATTTGTACTAAACAACCAAACCGAGAGTTACTGACAAGTATGTCATAAATGATTAGCTATTTGTAGTAAATGATCAAACATAGAGTTACTGGCAAATATGTCATAAATTATTAGCTATTTGTAGTAAACAACCAAACATAGAGTTACTGGCAAGTATGTTATAAATGATTAGCTATTTGTACTAAACAACCAATCCTAGAGTTACTGACAAGTATGTCATAAATGATTAGCTATTTGTAGTAAATGATCAAACATAGAGTTACTGGCAAATATGTCATAAATGATTAGCTATTTGTAATAAACAACCAAACCTAGAGTTATTGGCAAGTATGTCATAAATTATTAGCTATTTGTACTAAACAACCAATCCTACAGTTACTGACAAGTATGTCATAAATTATTAGCTATTTGTAGTAAACAACCAAACATAGAGTTACTGGCAAGTATGTCATAAATGATTAGCTATTTGTACTAAACAACCAATCGTAGAGTTACTGACAAGTATGTCATAAATGATTAGCTATTTGTAGTAAACAACCAAACCTAGAGTTATTGGCAAGTATGTCATAAATTATTAGCTATTTGTAGTAAACAACCAAACATAGAGTTACTGGCAAGTATGTCATAAATGATTAGCTATTTGTACTAAACAACCAATCGTAGAGTTACTGACAAGTATGTCATAAATGATTAGCTATTTATAGTAAACAACCAAACCTAGAGTTATTGGCAAGTATGTCATAAATTATTAGCTATTTGTACTAAACAACCAATCATAGAGTTACTGGCAAGTATGTCATAAATGATTAGCTATTTGTACTAAACAACCAAACCTAGAGTTATTGGCAAGTATGTCATAAATTATTAGCTATTTGTAGTAAACAACCAAACATAGAGTGACTGGCAAGTATGTCATAAATTATTAGCTATTTGTACTAAACAACCAAACCTAGAGTTACTGACAAGTATGTCATAAATGATTAGCTATTTGTAGTAAACAACCAAACCTAGAGTTACTGGCAAGTATGTCATAAATGATTAGCTATTTGTAGTAAACAACCAAACCTAGAGTTACTGACAAGTATGTCATAAATGATTAGCTATTTGTACTAAACAACCAATCCTAGGGTTACTGACAAGTATGTCATAAATTATTAGCTATTTGTACTAAACAACCAAGCCTAGAGTTACTGGCAAGTATGTCATAAATTATTAGCTATTTGTACTAAACAACCAAACCTAGAGCAAGTGTGTCATAAATGCAAAGGTTGCATCACTTCATTGTCATTTTTAAAACAATATGCAGGAAGATTGGTGAGAAGCAGGATGAGATGGGCAGGCCACTTGGTAAGAATGGATGCAAGCAAACTAGCAGAGAGCAGAGGTGGAAAAACATCAAGGATGCAGGAAAAGGGGAAGGCCACAGCTGAGATGGGAGGACTGCGTGAGGAGGGACATGAGAAGATCGGGGGAGGATGAAAGATGAAGAGAGGGGGCGGCCGTTAGAAACCTACACGGAGCACATGCCTACCTTGCAATGTCCGTTTGACTTCTTTAATCTCTGCCTGCAGACGATCCTCCAGTGCACGGTTAGATGCCACAATTTTCCGAATCATCTGAAAATACAACGTAACTAATGAAATGAGGCACATGTTGAAAATTTTAAATCAGAACCAGTAATAAGGAGCATAATTCAACGTCAGTGTTTATGGTGGACTGGAAGCTCAGCAATAGAGCGAATAGTGTAATATCAACTAGTCCAGTAACATACAGGATATATTCTGAAAGGTCAAAATCAGGGTTGATGAACTTCAACATATCCTTAATGTTCAGCCCACGAATTGTTAATGTTCTGAATGTCACGAATATGTAATGATACAGTTTTTATGTTTACCCATGTCCCGGTATATGACAATAATATTGTGTAGACATGTGCGCTTGACTACTTTAGTAACATAGAACAAGTAATGTCCATAAAATGCAGCATCATTGGCATTGATATCAATAGCAATATAAAACAATTCAATAATAACCTATATGGATAACCTGAAGGATAATACAAGCATTTGTTCTACTCAATAATGTTGGGATATAATTAGATATGTTACATGTTCGTACCCTTGTATAAACATTAGACACACATTTTATATATTATGGTTTATCACAATAAGGGGAGCATTAAACATAACAAAATAAACATTGCAGTTACATTGGGAAGATGGAAAACAATATTAACTTAACGTACTGATATGATACTTCACTCATATTATGTGTGTACCAAAAATTTTGTAAATTTTACTCTAGACTAGTTATATGATGTCGCACTTTATTGATAATATTACATTTGCGGTACTCTGAGAATGTATTTGCCTAATTACTGTTCGATAATTACCTTTCTGCGTCGTTTGTCTGCTGCAGAGAGTGCATGTCGCCATGCCTGGCATTCTTGTGCCTTGAATGCTGCATCACTCACATCAATTGGAGTGGTCTGGATCTAACAAGGAGGGTTCAATACAGTACATCAAGAGATGAATGCTGCATCACTCACATCAATTGGAGTGGTCTGGATCTAACAAGGAGGGTTCAATACACTACATCAAGAGATGAATGCTGCATCTCTCACATCAATTGGAGTGGTCTGGATCTAACAAGGAGGGTTCAATACAGTACATCAAGAGATGAATGCTGCATCTCTCACATCAATTGGAGTGGTCTGGATCTAACAAGGAGGGTTCAATACAGTACATCAAGAGATGAATGCTGCGTCTCTCACATCAATTGGAGTGGTCTGGATCTAACAAGGAGGGTTCAATACAGTACATCAAGAGATGAATGCTGCGTCTCTCACATCAATTGGAGTGGTCTGGATCTAACAACGAGGGTTCAATACAGTACATCAAGAGATGAATGCTGCGTCTCTCACATCAATTGGAGTGGTCTGGATCTAACAAGGAGGGTTCAATACAGTACATCAAGAGATGAATGCTGCGTCTCTCACATCAATTGGAGTGGTCTGGATCTAACAAGGAGGGTTCAATACAGTACATCAAGAGATGAATGCTGCGTCTCTCACATCAATTGGAGTGGTCTGGATCTAACAAGGAGGGTTCAATACACTACATCAAGAGATGAATGCTGCGTCTCTCACATCAATTGGAGTGGTCTGGATCTAACAAGGAGGGTTCAATACAGTACATCAAGAGATGAATGCTGCGTCTCTCACATCAATTGGAGTGGTCTGGATCTAACAAGGAGGGTTCAATACACTGCATCAAGAGATGAATGCTGCGTCTCTCACATCAATTGGAGTGGTCTGGATCTAACAAGGAGGGTTCAATACAGTGCATCAAGAGATGAATGCTGCGTCTCTCACATCAATTGGAGTGGTCTGGATCTAACAAGGAGGGTTCAATACAGTACATCAAGAGATGAATGCTGCGTCTCTCACATCAATTGGAGTGGTCTGGATCTAACAAGGAGGGTTCAATACAGTACATCAAGAGATGAATGCTGCATCTCTCACATCAATTGGAGTGGTCTGGATCTAACAAGGAGGGTTCAATACAGTACATCAAGAGATGAATGCTGCATCTCTCACATCAATTGGAGTGGTCTGGATCTAACAAGGAGGGTTCAATACAGTACATCAAGAGATGAATGCTGCATCTCTCACATCAATTGGAGTGGTCTTGATCTAACAAGGAGGGTTCAATACAGTACATCATGAGATGAATGCTGCATCTCTCACATCAATTGGAGTGGTCTGGATCTAACAAGGTGGGTTCAATACAGTACATCAAGAGATGAATGCTGCATCTCCCACATCAATTGGAGTGGTCTGGATCTAACAAGGAGGGTTCAATACAGTACATCAAGAGATGAATGCTGCATCTCTCACATCAATTGGAGTGGTCTGGATCTAACAAGGAGGGTTCAATACAGTACATCAAGAGATGAATGCTGCATCTCTCACATCAATTGGAGTGGTCTGGATCTAACAAGGAGGGTTCAATACAGTACATCAAGAGATGAATGCTGCATCTCTCACATCAATTGGAGTGGTCTGGATCTAACAAGGAGGGTTCAATACAGTACATCAAGAGATGAATGCTGCATCTCTCACATCAATTGGAGTGGTCTGGATCTAACAAGGAGGGTTCAATACAGTACATCAAGAGATGAATGCTGCATCTCTCACATCAATTGGAGTGGTCTGGATCTAACAAGGAGGGTTCAATACAGTACATCAAGAGATGAATGCTGCATATCTCACATCAATTGGAGTGGTCTGGATCTAACAAGGAGGGTTCAATACAGTACATCAAGAGATGAATGCTGCGTCTCTCACATCAATTGGAGTGGTCTGGATCTAACAAGGAGGGTTCAATACAGTACATCAAGAGATGAATGCTGCGTCTCTCACATCAATTGGAGTGGTCTGGATCTAACAAGGAGGGTTCAATACACTACATCAAGAGATGAATGCTGCGTCTCTCACATCAATTGGAGTGGTCTGGATCTAACAAGGAGGGTTCAATACAGTACATCAAGAGATGAATGCTGCGTCTCTCACATCAATTGGAGTGGTCTGGATCTAACAAGGAGGGTTCAATACACTGCATCAAGAGATGAATGCTGCGTCTCTCACATCAATTGGAGTGGTCTGGATCTAACAAGGAGGGTTCAATACAGTGCATCAAGAGATGAATGCTGCGTCTCTCACATCAATTGGAGTGGTCTGGATCTAACAAGGAGGGTTCAATACAGTACATCAAGAGATGAATGCTGCGTCTCTCACATCAATTGGAGTGGTCTGGATCTAACAAGGAGGGTTCAATACAGTACATCAAGAGATGAATGCTGCATCTCTCACATCAATTGGAGTGGTCTGGATCTAACAAGGAGGGTTCAATACAGTACATCAAGAGATGAATGCTGCATCTCTCACATCAATTGGAGTGGTCTGGATCTAACAAGGAGGGTTCAATACAGTACATCAAGAGATGAATGTTGCATCTCTCACATCAATTGGAGTGGTCTTGATCTAACAAGGAGGGTTCAATACAGTACATCATGAGATGAATGCTGCATCTCTCACATCAATTGGAGTGGTCTGGATCTAACAAGGTGGGTTCAATACAGTACATCAAGAGATGAATGCTGCATCTCCACATCAATTGGAGTGGTCTGGATCTAACAAGGAGGGTTCAATACAGTACATCAAGAGATGAATGCTGCATCTCTCACATCAATTGGAGTGGTCTGGATCTAACAAGGAGGGTTCAATACAGTACATCAAGAGATGAATGCTGCATCTCTCACATCAATTGGAGTGGTCTGGATCTAACAAGGAGGGTTCAATACAGTACATCAAGAGATGAATGCTGCATCTCTCACATCAATTGGAGTGGTCTGGATCTAACAAGGAGGGTTCAATACAGTACATCAAGAGATGAATGCTGCATCTCTCACATCAATTGGAGTGGTCTGGATCTAACAAGGAGGGTTCAATACAGTACATCAAGAGATGAATGCTGCATCTCTCACATCAATTGGAGTGGTCTGGATCTAACAAGGAGGGTTCAATACAGTACATCAAGAGATGAATGCTGCATCTCTCACATCAATTGGAGTGGTCTGGATCTAACAAGGAGGGTTCAATACAGTACATCAAGAGATGAATGCTGCATATCTCACATCAATTGGAGTGGTCTGGATCTAACAAGGAGGGTTCAATACACTGCATCAAGAGATGAATGCTGTGTCTCTCACATCAATTGGAGTGGTCTGGATATAACAAGGAGGGTTCAATACACTATATCAAGAGATGAATGCTGTGTCTCTCACATCAACTGGAGTGGTCTGGAAGAGAGTGCATGTCGCCATGCCTGGCATTCTTGTGCCTTGAATGCTGCATCACTCACATCAATTGGAGTGGTCTGGATCTAACAAGGAGGGTTCAATACAGTACATCAAGAGATGAATGCTGCATCACTCACATCAATTGGAGTGGTCTGGATCTAACAAGGAGGGTTCAATACACTACATCAAGAGATGAATGCTGCATCTCTCACATCAATTGGAGTGGTCTGGATCTAACAAGGAGGGTTCAATACACTACATCAAGAGATGAATGCTGCATCTCTCACATCAATTGGAGTGGTCTGGATCTAACAAGGTGGGTTCAATACAGTGCATCAAGAGATGAATGCTGCATCTCTCACATCAATTGGAGTGGTCTGGATCTAACAAGGAGGGTTCAATACAGTACATCAAGAGATGAATGCTGCATCACTCACATCAATTGGAGTGGTCTGGATCTAACAAGGAGGGTTCAATACACTACATCAAGAGATGAATGCTGTGTCTCTCACATCAATTGGAGTGGTCTGGATCTAGCAAGGAGGGTTCAATACACTGCATCAAGAGATGAATGCTGCATCTCTCACATCAATTGGAGTGGTCTGGATCTAACAAGGAGGGTTCAATACAGTACATCAAGAGATGAATGCTGCATCTCTCACATCAATTGGAGTGGTCTGGATATAACAAGGAGGGTTCAATACAGTACATCAAGAGATGAATGCTGCATCTCTCACATCAATTGGAGTGGTCTGGATCTAACAAGGAGGGTTCAATACACTGCATCAAGAGATGAATGCTGCGTCTCTCACATCAATTGGAGTGGTCTGGATCTGACAAGGAGGGTTCAATACACTACATCAAGAGATGAATGCTGTGTCTCTCACATCAATTGGAGTGGTCTGGATCTAACAAGGAGGGTTCAATACACTGCATCAAGAGATGAATGCTGCATCTCTCACATCAACTGGAGTGGTGTGGATCTAACAAGGAGGGTTCAATACACTGCATCAAGAGATGAATGCTGCGTCTCTCACATCAATTGGAGTGGTCTGGATATAACAAGAAGGGTTCAATACAGTGCATCAAGAGATGCATAAAAAGAATATCAAACACACACGCATGCATGCTCGCACACACAACAATAGTTCCATATAACAATGACACCCCATTTGTTTTCAATACATGTAAATGTTACCTTATAGTTAGACCACATTTGGAATATTGTATTCAAGCATGGAGACCATATCGTAAAAAGGACATAGACAAGCTAGAAAGAATACAACGAAGAGCAACTAAAATGATTCCAGAATTGAGAGACCTTAGTTACGAAAGTCACTTATTACAATGTGGTTTGATAACACTAGAGACCAGGAGACTAAGAGGAGACGAAATAGAAGTGTTTAAAATAGTGAATGGTTATGAGGATGTTGACAGGAATATGTTCTTCAAACTTAAAGAAGGCAGTAGAACCAGAGGACATAAAGTAGCATTAGTTAAGGAGCAGTGTAGGTTGGACATGAGAAAGTACTCTTTCTCACAGAGGGTGATAAATGAATGGAACAAACTGTCAAATGATTGTGTTAATGCTAGTAGTGTGAATTTAAAAAAAAATAGAATTGACAGATATTTGATAAGGGTGGGCTACACATAGATGAGAAAATTGTTGGACTCTCAATAAGCCAATGGCTTCCTTGTCCACTTCCCATCAGGAACTTGTTGTTTGGGATGGCAACCTAGTTACACCTTGTTAAACCTAGTTACACCTTGTTAAACCTAGTTACACCTTGTTACACCTAGTTACACCTTGTTAAACCTAGTTACACCTTGTTAAACCTAGCTACACCTTGTTAAACCTAGCTACACCTTGTTAAACCTAGTTACACCTTGTTAAACCTAGTTACACCTTGTTAAACCTAGTTACACCTGGTTAAACCTAGTTACACCTGGTTAAACCTAGTTACACCTGGTTAAACCTAGTTACACCTGGTTAAACCTAGTTACACCTGGTTAAACCTAGTTACACCTGGTTAAACCTAGTTACACCTGGTTAAACCTAGTTACACCTGGTTAAACCTAGTTACACCTTGTTAAACCTAGTTACACCTGGTTAAACCTAGTTACACCTGGTTAAACCTAGTTACACCTTGTTAAACCTAGTTACACCTTGTTAAACCTAGTTACACCTTGTTAAACCTAGTTACACCTTGTTAAACCTAGTTACACCTTGTTACACCTTGTTAAACCTACCTGTTGCACTTGTTGTGCTGCCAGTTGTGCCACACGGTCATTCAGCAGGTAACGGTTGTCCTGTAGTAAGTCAATCATATTCGTCATGTACGTTGACAGGTCAGCGGTCGTTACTTTCATGGTTGACGTGTGCATGACACAGTTTCGAACTTTTTGCACCTAAATGTGTTTGATAAAATAAAATCAGAACAGGCAATGACAAAACAAACCAAACACATTAATTAAATTAGTTACTGGATTTGTGTTTTGTGCTTGATGCACAGGCAATGTGGGGTCCGGCACCTTATCACCAAGCCACCACACCCATCGAAAAGGTTTTTGGACAGTGATAAATTGATAAATATAACATAAATGGAACATACATTACAAACATAGATGCCATATCTGAGGGAAAATACATGGACAAGCTGAACACAATAAAACCTATTCCATGATTGAGAGACCATACCTATGAAAATGCTTTAACACTGTCAATTGACAGCTTCACCAAGAAAAGAAAGACAAAAAATTCAGTTGATAGCACCACCAAGAAACCAATGGCAAACTGTCAGCTGGCAGCACCACCTAGAGACAAAGGACAAACTGTCAATTGACAGCACCACTAACAGACCAAGCATGAACACTCAGTTGACAGGCACCACCAACAGACCAAACACAAACTTTCAGTTGACAGCACCACCAAGAGACTAAGGACAAACTTTCAGTTGATAGGACCACAAACAAACCAAGGCCAGAAATGTGGATTTATGTTGACAGCTGTACTCTTGGGTGCCGATTAAGCATCCCTATACGCGTATTTATTTGATGAAAAATGCCACCCTATACGCACCTTATTTGGCACTATAGTATTATTAAATTTAAACATTTGTGCCAGCAAATTATGCTGGGTATCATTTTTAGGAGAGCAATCGCTCTCATTCCCTATTGCGAGTGCTAATCAATCCACAGAGCGGTTTACCGCTCGCGCTAAAATAACTTGTTCCCAACTGGAGCTGCATGTGGCTCCCTCTGACGGCTACGTTTTCATCCTTTTGAGCGACAGTCGTGAATTTAGCAGGATCCTGTGCTTCTGAGGATCCTAGATTTTGATCCCGAAGCGTTAGAACGTTATATTGCCATGATTAGATTAATCGTTCAGAATCCTTAGTTCTCGGGAGCTCAACATGGTATATTACTAGTTCAAACGCCATTATCACCGCATAAACCGACTGCAAATGGCCGCAGCGCCTCAAACCGGTCGTAACCGGCTGCTGGCAGTTTCCCCTGAAACGGGCTTGCGTATCCAATTCAATAAAACTAATGTCCATTTAAAACCGGGAAATTCCCCGGTTTTTATATTTATAAAATGCAGTTACTATATGTGCGGTGACGCGAATATGCATAAAGTTTATACATATTCAACAGAATAATAAAATAATAATAAATACATGGCAATCCGCGTGGTTTTCCAGGGGCGCCTTGGCTCCACGTCGAGTAAAAAATTGCTTCAGCGCTAAAAAAAGACAAATATACTAGTGACTTTTTCGCACTGTACTACTGTTTGTTTTGACCGATTTGCCCCCATACTGTTATTGGCCACTATACTATTATTAAATTTGACCGATTTGCCACCCTATACTATTATTTGGCCTATACGTTTATTTGGCACTCGAGAGTAGTAACTTGTTTAGTACATATTCGTTGTGCAGATGCGCTTAGATTTCCGGGACTCTAACATTGGACATTGATCTACTTTACGATAATTGATCATTACTGTGTCAAACAATTCTGGTATGATGAGTGAGACAATGAAATAAACCGTGAAGGTAAATGTGTTTGTGCACACAACTTCTAAACAAATATATAATCTTACCACGTGAGCTTTACTCGTGTCCAGGAAAGGGGTGAAATATTTGCAATTCTTCAGTAGCTGCAGTATGCCCGATGCATCAGTGTCATTAGGACTGACACTGGAAGGCTCCTGTTTGTTCATGAAAGCTTTGGCAATTTGCCATGGTTGAACAGGCCACTGACTGATGTCACAGTTGCCAAATGTCAGTCTGGTTGTTGTTGTGGCTCGCTCTGCCACGATGTCAGCCAGCCATCCGGAACAAACACTGTTGGGACAGTTCATCACATAGTTGTTGGTGCTTCTGTTATACGTAATGTTTGTCGAAGAACATGTACCACTGCATTGTGTCCCTCCATGTTTGAGCAGCAGCTGCTGGTGTAAGTCTTGCATCTTAACTTGACAGAATGTTCTCATGGCTTCCATGGTGATGTGCACCGCACGCGTGGCCTTAACCCAGTTCAGGTATTCTGGGTTGTTTAACTGGCCAATCACCCCCGCAGCAGCCAAGGGTGTTGCCATGGCGGTGTTTATAGCGTATCCTACAATAGACAACACAACAAATGTTACATGTGTCAAATATGTTATGTGTTTATAGTGTATCCTACAATAGACAACACAACAAATGTTACATGTGTCAAATATGTTATGTGTTTATAGTGTATCCTACAATAGACAACACAACAAATGTTACATGTGTTATATATGTTATGTGTTTATAGTGTATCCTACAATAGACAACACAACAAATGTTACATGTGTCATATATGTTATGTGTTTATAGTGTATCCTACAATAGACAACACAACAAATGTTACATGTGTTATATATGCTATTTCACTATCGTCAGTGCCTACGGCCCAACCATGACAAACTCATCATCCTAGGTGAGTGCAATGCAAGAGTAGGCTCTGACAACATCTCCTAGGACGTAGTTATTGGGAAGTATGGCGTCGGCCGATGCAACAGCAATGGCCTTCTACTGCTGCAGACTTGCGTGGAAAATTAACTACTGATCACTAACACAGACTACCGCCTTCCTACCCGCAATAGGACGACATGGATGCACTCTCGTTCTAAGCATTGGCATCTCATCAACTACGTCATTGTCAGGAAGAGGGACAGGCAGGATGTACGAGTGACCAAATCCATGTGTGGCGCTGAGTGCTGGACCGATCACCGCCTCATTATCTCCAAGCTCAACATCCGCATCCAACACAAGAGATACCCCCAAGGAAAGAAGACTCATAAACGGCTCAACATCACCACACTGAAAAACACTGTCAACAAACAAACCTTTGTTGACACCCTGGAAGAACGACTTGACTCCACCCCCCTGGACAGTCAGAATGTGGAGACAGACTGGGCGACCCTCCGAGAGCTGGTCTACAACACCACTACAGAGATCCTAGGGCCCTCTTACCAAAAGCACAAGGATTGGTTTGACGAGAACTGCAACACGATCGAGCAGTTGTTGGATGAGAAACATCGCCTCCACAAAGCCTACTTGAATGATCCAAAGTCCAGACACAAGAAAGACGCCTTCAAAAATACACGTAGGACTGTACAGCAGAAACTACACGTAGGACTGTACAGCAGAAACTATACGTAGGACTGTACAGCAGAAACTACACGTAGGACTGTACAACAGAAACTACACGTAGGACTGTACAGCAGAAACTCCGTCAGATGCAGGACTCCTGGACGAGCAACAAAGCTGACGAGATTCAAGGCTATGCTGACATGAAAAAATTCTGACGCGGTGAAGGAAGTCAACGGCCCTACGTCATCCGGACCATCCCCTATCCTCAGCGCAGATGGGAACACACTGATCACTGACTAGACGAAGACTGTTGACAGATGGGCTGAACATTTCAGCAATGTCTTAAATCATCCTTCAGCCATCACCAATGAAGCCATCAACCGCCTGCCCCAAGTCCCAACAAATGAAGCACTGGATGACCCACCAACTCTACCAGAGACCCAGAAAGCCATTCGTCTTCTCTCTGTTTGCAAAGCTCCTGGTTCAGATTCAATCCCGGCCACGGTCTACAAGGAAGGTGGCACAGCTCTGACTGGAAAAAATCCACCAGCTGTTTATACTCATGTGGCAGCAAGAGACTATCCCGCAGGATTTCAAAGATGCTTCAATCATACATCTGTACAAATGCAAAGGAAACCGTCAGTCCTGCGAAAACCACCGAGGCATTTAACTCCTCTCCATCGCAGGCAAGACACTCACCAAGATCCTGCTCAACCGTCTCACACTGCACCTCGACCAGGGACTCCTTCCACAGAGCAAGTGTGAATTCCGGAAAGAGTGCGGAACCATAGACATGGTGTTTGCTGCACCTACGTCGATCTGACCAAGGCCTTCAACACTGTCAGTCATGAGAGCCTGTGGAGGATCATGTCCAAGTACGGCTGCCCACGGAAGTTCATCGCCATGGTGAAACAATTTCACGATGGCAAGCAAGGGTTCAGGACAACGATGAGACATCTGGGCCTTTCCCTGTCACAAACGGTGTGAAACAAGGATGCGTCCTAGCACCATCACTGTTCATTCTAATGTTCTCCGCCATGTTGATGGATGCTTTTAGAGATGAGAGATTTTTAGAGATTTTAGATCAGATACCGAATGGACGGAAAGATGTTCAACCTCACTAGGCTTCAAGCAAAAACCAAGGTCATGACATACATCATCAGATACCTTCTGTATGCTGTATGAAGATCACCGTGAAAGCATATGCCATCAACCCCAACACATGGGAACACGCTGCTCAGGACCTTGCTGAGTGGCGCTCCTCCTTGTACAAAGGTGCAGCAACCTGTGAAGCAAATATAACTGCTGCAGCAGAAAAATGGAGGAAAGCCAGAAAGTCAAGAGCCAGCGACCCCCCCGACAACACATGCGGCTGCCATCCCCTGTCCACACTGCCAGAGAATCTTCCAGACACAGATTGGCCTTTTCAGCCACCTGGTTACTCACAGATCAACCCAGCCCCCCTCAACCCCCGGATGACTGAAGTGGTCCTCATCACTTCGCGATGGACGAACGAACGAACAATGTGTTTATAGTGTATCCTACAATAGACAACACAACAAATATTACATGTGTCATATATGTTATGTGTTTATACTGTATCCTACAATAGACAACACAACAAATATTACATGTGTCATATATGTTATGTGTTTATACTGTATCCTACAATAGACAACACAACAAATATTACATGTGTCATATATGTTATGTGTTTATAGTGTATCCTACAATAGACAACACAACAAATATTACATGTGTCATATATGTTATGTGTTTATACTGTATCCTACAATAGACAACACAACAAATATTACATGTGTCATATATGTTATGTGTTTATACTGTATCCTACAATAGACAACACAACAAATATTACATGTGTCATATATGTTATGTGTTTATACTGTATCCTACAATAGACAACACAACAAATGTTACATGTTTTATAAATTATATGTTATGTGTTGGGGCCTTATGCTTAGCTTCGTCAGATAACAGAGCTGCGAAAAAAAATATTATGTGGCGAAAAACCTGACGAGATGATATTTCAAGTAAGGTGACATAGAGCCTTCTTCATGAAGAAGAAATATTTTTTATTTGACCCATAATACATTTCACATAATACATATATATCCATGTAAAATTATAATTTTAAATAATACAGGTGTATATGGTTGTAAGTAAACATGGTATATATTAAGGTAAACAAACATATAGGGTCAGGAGACTCCTCTAAGACTTTGATAGTCGCTATCGAGGAGCCACCTTGCAAAATAAAATTAAACTAAATCAGTTTGTCAAACATATATAATTCTTCCGAGAAGAGAAAATAAATACTATCATCTCTGATTGTGTGTGCGTGCGTGCGTGCGTGCGTGCGTGCGTGCGTGCGTGCGTGCATGCATGCATGCATGCATGTGTGTGCTTGTTCATGTACATGTGCGTGATCGTGTATTACTATTCTTGCTTGATTATGTGTGTTTGCAGTTTAGGCGCCTTTTAGTATAAGGTGACAGGTGGTTGTATTTTTAATGTTGCATACATATATAGCAATTTTGCCTTGTTCACGAATCTTGATAATTTTGTAAAAAATTAAGTTTTGCATACTGAGCAAATCCTTGTAAGCTGTGTGTATTAAGCTTTTCCTTTACTATTGTGGGAATATTATTAAGTAAAAATGGTAAATTATGCCGAAGACTTTTTTTTGCAAATTCATGTTTAGTTTTATAAGTATATATTTCATTCTTGATTCGTGTATCATAATTATGTATGTCATAGTTGAAGATTTTCATCCAGTTTTGTAAATAAACTGGTCAATTGTTATGCAAATATTTATAATTTTAATTGTTGTAATTTGTCACCTACTTTTAACATGCTGAGTTTTTTATGGAGTGGCTCTGTGTGGGAATTATAATTACTTAAGGTAATAATTCACAAAGCTTTCTTTTGAAGTTTTATTTTTCTATTTGTTTGAAAACCCCAAGCCATGATGCAATAGTTAATGTGTGGTACAATTAATTAATTATATAATAACGTTTTAATTTGTTGTGATAACATGTTTTAATTTATTTAAAATACCAATCTTTTTAGAACATGCGTTTGAAATTTTTTCAGTATGTCTTTTCCAGTTCAAATTTGTATCAATAATTAAACCTAAAGAATTAAATTCCTTAACTTGTTCAATATTTATATTATCTATCTTCAGTGTAAGCATCTGTACATTTGAATGTCATATATTTAAATTTTGCAATGTTTAATGATAATTTATTTATTTTTAAAAGTTCATCATTTATTAAAGATTCTAAATTGTCATTTTGTATGTTATCATTAAAAGTATTTAAAGTACTTGATAAGGTTGTGTCATCAGCATAAATGATGAAATTAAACATTTTATTGGCTTGTGCAAAATCATTGATATATATATATATATATATATATAATAAATAACAGAGGTCCTAGGATTGAGCCCGGTGGTATGCCAGCTGTTATTGGTAACATGTTTGATTTTATATGATCAATTTCAGTATATTGTTGTTACGGTTATTTAGGTAGCTACTGAATAAGTTCATATTTGTACCATTTATTCCATAATATTTTAATTTTTCAATTAATATTAAATGGTCAGTGGTATCGAATGCTTTAGAAAGGTCCAAATATATGTTTATGGGTATTTCATCCTGATCCATTTGGGCTATAATGTTATATATTAATTCCAGTGCAGCATTTTCCGTTGAATGCTTGGGTCGAAAACCATATTAATGGTCAAAGAAAAGTTTGGAGTCTTTCAAATAAGTTGACAATTGATCAAAAATGATTTTTTCCAATACTTTTGAGATAGCTGGAAGAAGATTATATGGCTCTATAATTATAAAATATTGTTGGCTCGCCTTTTTTTATAAATTGGAATTACCTTAGCAATGTTTTATTTATCAGGGAATATTCCTGTGGTTAATACTTGATTCGTTAATAATGTTAAAGATTTAGTTATTGCAGGTTCAATTAATTTTAGTAGTTTGGTGGAAAAACCATCAAATCCATAACTATTTTTGTTGGGTAGATTATTTATTATTATTTATTGTTCTCTTTACAGTATTTTCTTTAATTTTTAAAAATGTAAAACAGAGTTTACTTTTTATTTAGATAATACGAATGATCATGGAAGCCTTTACATTTAATAATGTTTGCCAGATGATTCCCTATATTAGTAAAACATGCATTAAATTTATTTGCAATTTCCAATTTATCTGTCATAATAGAATTTGATTCTTTAAAATATGTAGGAAATGATTTGTTAGTTTTACTTTTAGACAGGATTTCATTTATAGTTTTCCAAGTATTTTTTATGTCAAATTTGAACTAATTAAAACATGTTTCAAAATATGATTGCTTTGCTATACGAAAGCTCCCTTTCAATATAACATTGTATGTTTTAGATTACTCAGTAACATTTCATGTTCTGGAGAATCAGGATTTGTTAATTTTATTTGTTTGTAAAGTTTATCTTTGTGTCGTATTGAGGCTAGCAAACCTTGATTTATCCATGTAGACATTTTATGTTTATATTTATTAAATTTCACTAATTTAGTCATCATATATTTAATTTTAGCTTGATTTCATCTAGGATAATGTTATAGTTACAGTTTGTGTCAGCCGTTGGACTTACATCTAGTTTCTCATATATTTTAGAAGAGATTAAATCCTCTTTGACTTTTAACATTGCCTTTTTGTTTTGAATATTAATTTCTATGAATTTTGTAGAATGTTGTTTTTCAGAGTAGTATCCATAATTTTAAAATACGGTTGATGATCAGAGAATTTTGTTGTTGCTGTTTTCAGATTATGGGAATCATCATCTGAAAACAGCACAAAATGCATATAGGTCCGCAACGACAGTGATGCACGTTTCAAAGAGACCTGAATCAGTTTCGACACTCAGAAGAGGCACCACCATCACGTGCGTGCGTGTGTGCATGCGTACGTATGTGTATCTGAGCGAGCGGGCGGGCGGGAGGGCGGGCGGGTGGGCGGGCGGGCGTTAACTATGACCCAGCATATGGCCTGACAAACAGTGATTATGCACCATATAAATTTAACAAGTTTTATCAACACTGCCATCCAAGGAAAAGGCCCAGATGGCAAGTGGACAAGGAAGCCATTGGCCTATCGACAGTCCAAATTTTTTAATATATGCGTAATCCGCCCTCCTGAGATATGTGTCAACCTTGTTTATAAACATATTCACGCTGCTAGGAGTTACACAATCTGTAGATAATTTGTTCCATTCATTGATTGTCCCCTGTGAGAACGACTACTTTCTGATATCCAATCTACATTGATCTTTTCCTAATGTTACCTTATGCCCTCTTGTTCTATTATCATTCTTGAGCGAGAAAAAAATATTTCTATAACAATTTTCATACTCATTCAATATCTTAAAAACTTCAATTTAATCGCGTATCAACCACCTTGTCTCTAGAGGTGTTAAACCACATTCTTTTAGTCATTCTTCATAGCTAAGGTCTTTCAGTTCTGGAATCGTTTTAGTTGCTCTCCTATGTATTCGTTCAAGCGTATCTATATGTTTCTTACGATATGGTCTCCAAGCTTGTATGCAGTACTCTAAATGAGGCCTAACTATTGCTTTATACAGAGGTATAATTAGTTTTTTTCCTTGTGTATTATATTTCGCCTATTCAACCAAAGAATTTGATTACCCTTTGAAGCTGCAATACCACACTGCTCTGAAACTTTCATATCAGCACTTATTGTAACTCCTAAGTCCTTTTCTTTTACAGTAGTACCCAGAACAGTATCTCCCATTTTATAATTTACACCAAGTTCCCGTGTCCTGTACGTAGGCATTTACATTTCCCAAAATCCAAGTTCCCGTAATATTTTTCAGGGGTTGAAATATAATTTATAGCATCAGAGTATTATAATCATGTTATCTATTTTATTAGTCCACGAATAATTTGTTTACTGCCAACATTTTTATAAACATGCAAGTGCACCATTTAATAGTATATGTGCAGTGTAGTTGGAACTAAACCTGATATGGTGGTAATTTTTATAAGTGGAGAGGATGTGATATGACGTCTTCTGACAATTTTTTCAAGTGTGTTTACTGTAGAGCCAGACAGTGACATTCCTTATATTCCACCAGTGGATTTAAGTCACAACATGGAAGAATTGGCTATTGATGAGGAAATGATTAAGAAAAACTTGATAATCTTAATGTGCGCAAATGAGTAGGACCAAATGGTGTTCACCCTAGGTTGTTACAAGAATTATCTAATCATTTATGTAAACTACTAGCTAGGCTATTTAATAATTAACTTGCTGTCGCTGAACTACAAAAGGAATGTAAACAAGCACGGTGTCAAAGACCATATTGTTAGTCATATGAAGAAAAATGAGCAACAGTTTGTGTTTATTAAAGGTTGTTTTACAGAACTCCAACTGTTAAATGTTATGGACTCATGGACCAGAGCTTTATATAGAGGATGCCAGTCACTGAGATACATTAGTTTGGGTTGAATAAAGGTCATTCTATGGAACTCCAACTGTTAAATGTTATGGACTCATGGACCAGAGCTTTAGATAGAGGATGCCAGTCACTGAGATACATTAGTTTGGGTTTAATAAAGGTCATTCTATGGAACTCCAACTGTTAAATGTTATGGACTCATGGACCAGAGCCTTATATAGAGGATGCCAGTCACTGAGATACATTAGTTTGGGTTTAATAAAGGTCATTCTATGGAACTCCAACTGTTAAATGTTATGGACTCATGGACCAGAGCCTTAGATAGAGGATGCCAGTCACTGAGATACATTAGTTTGGGTTGAATAAAGGTCATTCTATGGAACTCCAACTGTTAAATGTTATGGACTCATGGACCAGAGCTTTAGATAGAGGATGCCAGTCACTGAGATACATTAGTTTGGGTTTAATAAAGGTCATTCTACGGAACTCCAAGTGTTAAATGTTATGGACTCATGGACCAGAGCCTTATATAGAGAATGCCAGTCACTGAGATACATTAGTTTGGGTTTAATAAAGGTCATTCTATGGAACTCCAACTGTTAAATGTTATGGACTCATGGACCAGAGCCATATACAGAGGATGCCAGTCACTGAGATGCATTAGTTTGGGTTTAATAAAGGTCATTCTACGGAACTCCAACTGTTAAATGTTATGGACTCGTGGACCAGAGCCTTAGATAGAGGATGCCAGTCACTGAGATACATTAGTTTGGGTTGAATAAAGGTCATTCTACGGAACTCCAACTGTTAAATGTTATGGACTCGTGGACCACAGCCGTAGACAGAGGATGCCAGTCACTGAGATACATTAGTTTGGGTTTAATAAAGGTCATTGTACGGAACTCCAACTGTTAAATGTTATGGACTCATGGACCAGAGCTTTAGATAGAGGATGCCAGTCACTGAGATACATTAGTTTGGGTTTAATAAAGGTCATTCTACGGAACTCCAACTGTTAAATGTTATGGACTCATGGACCAGAGCCTTAGATAGAGGATGCCAGTCACTGAGATACATTAGTTTGGGTTGAATAAAGGTCATTCTACGGAACTCCAACTGTTAAATGTTATCGACTGATGGATCAGATCTTTAGAGATGCCTGAGATGCATTATTGCTACATTATCGTCCAATGACAAACAATATGTCAACGAGATGGGGAATAGGAAGATGACCACCTGAGGGCATCATATTTCACAGCTAATCTGGCCATGTTGATGATAGCGACATGGTACATTGACAGTTTGAGTGTTTCTTTATTTATTTGAGCTATGTTTTCTTTGTGTGACCATACTGCGAAGGCCTAAGCACATTATTAGATTTGAAAGAGTTTTTCTATCTTTCGGGTGTTGGTTTCATACAGTTTTTAATTGAAACAAATACATTCCAGTCACGTTTCACCAAACAACTGGTGGTCATCTTGAAAATTATGATTTTGATTAATTTTTTAATGGAAATTTTTTTTTTAAAGTAACCATCAGGATTGGATAATTGTTTTATTGTGGGCAAAATTAACATAAATGACTACATTTACTTCACAGGATTGCCAATGGTAAGTTCAGTGGATGATTTCTGTATAGTACGTTGAAGTTGATGTTTTATTTTACTTTGTCATTCGATGAATTTTGCTTCACGATCTAAACATTTATTAATTGTAACACAGCAATTTTCAAGGGAAATGAATGGCAATGGTTTGGGGCCTAAGCGGAAGATAGCAAAATTCTTAAAAAAATATGTACTTAAGCCTTAGCAGTTTGCTCATACTAACAAAACACAGCTCAAATAAACAACGAAACACTCAAATTGTCGATGGACCGTGCCGCAATTAACATGGCCAGATTATCCGAGTAATATGACACCCTCAGGTGGTCGTTTCCAAAACCCATCTTGTTGATGCAACTTTTTCATTGGACAATAATGTAGCAATAATGTATCGCTGTGGGTACCACTGATGCTGGTCACGTCGAAATCCAAATTAAAATTGACTGTAAACACCACATCTTAATCAAATTGCCAAACGAAGGCGTCGCTGTTAAACACTAATTTGACAAACTTGATTTGATATGCTTTCCAAAAATGTGGCTGGTAGAGAAGACTCAACTCTCCTGGGAAGAATTCAGCTACATAATGAACATGTACACTTTACCAGTGACATATTTGGTAGGAATAGTGGATACTCGACTATCTTTACAAAGTATTCAGCTATGCAATCAATGTGCACACTTTGCCAATGGCGTACATAGTCATTAGATGGGATAATATACATAGTCATTAGATGGGAGACTCGACTGTATTAATTTATGCAATCAATGTGCACATTGTATCACTGCCACACATAGTCGGCATAGGGGAGACTCTACTGTGTTGGGAAGTATTCAGATATGTGCACATTGTATCACTGCCACACATAGTCGGCATAGGGGAGACTCTACTGTGTTGGGAAGTATTCAGATATGTGCACATTGTATCACTGCCACACATAGTCGGCATAGGGGAGACTCTACTGTGTTGGGAAGTATTCAGATATGCAATCAACGTGTATACTTTACCAGTTCCATACATAGTCAGAAGAGGGGAGATTCGAATGTCTTGTGACCTATTTATCTATGCAATCAATGTGCATACTTTACCAGTGCAATACATAGTCACAGCAGGGGAGACTCAAATGTCTTAGGAAAGAATTCAGCAATGCAACCAATGTCAAGATTTTACCACTGCCACACATATCGATAGAGGGGAGACCTGACTGTGTTGGGAAGTATTCAGCTGTGTAATCAACATGTATATTTTACCAGTCCCATACATAGTCAGAAGACGGGAGACTCGATTGTATTGGGAAGTATTCAGCTATGCCAACAGTGTGCACATTTTACCATTGACATACATTTTATCAATGACACACATTTTACCAATGAAATACATTTTACTAATGACAAACATAGTCATTAGATGGGAGACTCGTATGTTGTGGGAAATATTCAGCTATGCAATTAATGTGTATACTTTATCAAAGAAATACCTGGTAGGTAGATGGGAGATTCGACAGTCTTGGGAAGTATTCAGCTACCCAATCAATGTATACAATTTTCCAGTGAAATATTTGGTAGGTAGAGGGGAGATTCAACAGTCTTGGGAAGTATTCAGCTATCCAATCAATGTGTATACTTTACCAGTCACATACATACTCTGACTTGGGAAGTATTCAGCTATGCAATCAATGGGCAAATTTTACCAATGACATACAAAGTCATTAGATGGGAGACTCGACTGTGTTGGGAAGTATTCAGCAATGCACATCAATGTGCACATTTTACCACTGCCACACACAGTCAGTATGGGGGAGACTCGATGATGTTGGGAAGTATTCAGCTATGCAATCAATGTATACATTTTACCACTGCCACATATGGTTGGTAGAGGGGAGACTCGACTGTCTTGGGAAGCACCTGCCAAGCGAGTGAAAAGATGCGATAATATCAACGTCAGAGCAGCGTTCCTGCGATTGTCCCTGAACAGTCCGAGTCAGCATGCTTTGTTATGTTGGTGGAGATCCATAATGTTGATGTGCTTGCCGCTAGTAACCAAGTCGCTACTGTACATGTTTATATATTTAAAATAAAGTTTCAAGTTACTTTTTCATGAACCTTAATGTGTTGGTTCTTCTTCTATTATTATTATTACTGTGCAGGTGATAACGCCAACATCGCTGCACAGCTAGTAAGACTCGACTGGGCCAATAATGATTAAACCGGACTTGGCCTGCCATTGAAAAAACCTAATTTGGCCAATAATGGATATCATTTGACATTTGCTCAACTTGCATTGGCCTACCAATGCAAAAACTAAATGGGCCAATAATGGCTGTCATTATATCAACCATCATTGGCTTGCAAATGAAAAAAATAAATTGGGCCAATAATGGCTGTCATAGACGCAACGGCTTCCACAGAAGCTGTTCGTGCGTTTAAGGTTTTTTAGAATGTTAAAGACTGGCAAAATTTTATTTCTGGCTAAGGGCCTGTTGGGAAGTATTCAGCTATGCAATCAATGTGCATATTTTACCAGTGCCATACATAGTCAGAAGAGGGAAGATTCGAATATCTTGCGAAGTATTCAGCTATGCAATGAATGGGCACATTTTACCTATAACATTAACATAACGTTAGTAGAGGGGAGACTCAATTGTCTCGGGAAGTATTAAGCTATGCAATCAATATGCACACTTTAAAAGTGACATACCTGGTCGGAATTGCGGTGACTCGACCGTCTTGGAAAGTATTCAGCTATACAATCAATGTGCATCAGGCCATTAGCCAGAAATTTAAGTTTGCCAATATTGCACCTTAAACGGATGAACAATGGCTTCCCTGGAAGCCGTTCACGTCTATGACAGCCATTATTGGCCCAATTGATTTTTTTTACTAGGAAGCCAATGTGTGTTGATATTATGACAGCCATTTGGTTTTTGCAAGTTGACCAAATGTCAGATGACAATCATTATTGGTTGAATTAGGTTTTTTCAATGGTAGGCCAAGTCCGGTTTAGCTATTATTGGCCCAATCGAGTTTATCTAGCTGTGGTGCGAGATTATCACCTGAACAGTGATAATACTAACAGAAGAGCCAACACATGAAGGTTTGTTAAAAAGTTACTTGAAACTTTATTTTAAATATATAAACACGGAAGTAATGTTTGCAGCATCTTAAGACTAAGTACATGCATGCAAATACGTCTAATGTGAACAAATATGATTACAATCACACTCAAAATCAAATGCTTGACACTAAAAGTAAAGCAATACAACACATAAAAATATAAGATATAGCACTCAGTAATACAATTCGTTTTAAAAGTAATACATTGACACATTACTTTTTTGCTAAAACAGCAATCATCCAGATCCAGTATTGCCTAGGCTATGCCATGGCTATGCCTAGCCCTAGCCTAGGCTATGGTTATTGGACAAAAAAACTATGAATTTACTAGACTGAGCACAGCCTAATCGTTCGTGGTTTGCCTGCCGTTTGAGTTTTCTTCCAGCAAAAGGGAAACTGCTGCCGATAGTAGAGCCTACATGCCAATTATGGATGTAAACCAGGGCCCGAATCAGACTCAATTTCAAAGTCGACCACGATCACGATTGACCACTGCAGAATGCCAGTGGTGGGCGACAATACAGTAGCTTTTATTCTCGTTTACGAAAAAAGCATCAATTGTCGTGAACTTTGAAATATCGCATATTTTCACTCACTCTCGCTTGGCAGGTTCCATTTTGAACTCGCCCCACGACATCCGAAAGACGGGATTATTTCTTCAAATGAGAGCGCCAATGGATAAGCACTGAGAAAGGTCATAGAAACGCGTTTCCCAACCAATGGCACACACGATTACAATAAATAGAGATCAGCCACAGTATCATTATTTTCCAAAGATGTCAAGGTTAAAAATATATAGATCTTATAGATCGGCGGTATTCGCTATTCTGCCGCTGACAACATTCATCGAATCATGACCGCGTACGCTAAGAGTCATTAAGACATTTCAAACAATTTTATTATGAAAAAATATCTTGTAAAAAGAAAAACCCGTCTTTTATTTTTATTTTACTCGTCCTCATCAGATATTTGCCCGTCTTGAAGACGGGCAGGCGGGTCTCTGGCTAAGGCTCTGATGTGGACACTACCAGTGACATACATAGTCGTTAGAGGGGAGACTCAACTCTCTTGGGAAGTATTCAGCTATGCAATAAACGTGCACACTTTACCAGTGATATACCTGGTCAGTAGAGGGGAATCTCGACTGTGTTGGGAAGTATTCAGCTATACAAACAATGTGAAGTATTTCGCTATGCCTAGAAGGACAAGATTAGGAGAAAACTAAGTGTCCCTGGGGAATGCCAGAGAACACTACCTGACTTCCGTCACTGAACCAGCCACTGCCTGTGATTGTGCAGAACTATATGGCACAGTTAGAATAACAATGTTTGAAGGTGTTGATAACTATACTGTTACCTAAACTGATTTTAGTGAATAAATAAGTAATGACAACAATGTCCAATTGTCAAACTGTGCGTAGTATACATTAGACTGTGATATTGGGATGATGATCATGACAGCTGGAGGGTGCAATATGGTCGTGGGTTCCCTCCTCAAGCATTGTAACAAAATTAATGGTGGCGATATATGCTAAACTAATCAATTCAGTAAAATGATGGGTGTCAAACCTAATTTACAAGACGTGACCCCCTTTCAAACAAACCTGTGCATATTTAGCCACCAGAGGGAGGCAGATGCTCCAGTTGAGGGACATCAATCTTGCGATTACCACGAGTGATAGGGCGCGAGACTGACATCAAATAAATGTTACCAACCTGAAACTGCCACTTTGTAGTGCCGAGTCAATTGTCTCCACCACGGACGAGACGTCTTCAGTTCTTAGCAGAATAACACAATCGGCAATGTTCTACTCAAGTGACCACGCATGTCTGACACTCTCACACTGGGCGTAGAATCGGTGGTGTTCCCCTCAACAACGTGAAGGCTATTCTAAGGTCATCCTGCTTCTATACACTCACAAATATTGCATTGATGTGTTGACGACTGTCTCGCAGACTCACAAACTCTCGTTGGAATGTGACACTGGTGTCATCCACAACCACGTAAGATGTTTTATGTCACTGTCAATTGAAACAATCATCAACAGTCCACAGATGTGGTCATGACTGTTTCACAAACTCACAGAGGTCTTGTACAGAGTTGTTGATATCATCATTTTTACCTTTCTCATCGGTGATTTTGACTTGATCTCAGTCTCTGCAACAATGATACAAGTTATGAATAGCATATAAAAGATTATTGCCAGTATATATGTCATGTTTTTTGAAAGAATGTTGATAGACGAGGGATCACCAGTAGATATTATCTTCTTAGATTTTCAGAAAGCTTTTGACAACGTGCCGCATCATCAGAAGAACTTCATTTATTTGGTCACACATATTTACATCACATTATGAGCCATCAGTAGACAATAAGTGGGTCTGAGGAGATCCTGTGGAAACTCCTTGGGGCTTTTGACGGGGATAACCAAGGGTATAATTGTGCAGAAAAACCAAAACCAAAATAACTCTGGTTATTATTACATTAACCAAAGTAGCATATAAAATATATATATAATGAATTGTTTAGAATACTGTTTCGACCGAGTCCTATAACAGTTTAAATACAAACGTGATTTTTCTACTTTTAATTATTGAGGTAGTTTTGCATTAAGATTATGGCCAATATTTGTAAAATAATTATTAAATTGGTCCACTATTACCTTTTTGTCTGTACAGCAATTTCCATCTGATGTTACAAATGTATCATTGACAATAAAGATGAAAGATTACTACTTAAATTAAAAGCTAATGGTATCTGGGATGGCGTAATCGACTGGATAGAGCAATGGCTGACTGACAGAAGACAGCATGTTGTAGTAGATTTTCTCACTAAAGAAAGTAGAAACAGAGGATGAGGTAACATTAGTAAAGGATCAGTGTATATTGGATATCAGGAAGAATTCATTCTCACAGAGGACAATGAATGAATGGAACAAATTATCTACAGATTGTGTAACTGCTAGCAGCGTGAATAAGTTTAAAAACACGGTTGACACATATCTCAGGAGAGCATGTTGGACTCTCGATAAGCCAATGGTTTCCTTGTCCACTTACCATATGGGCATTTGCCTTGAATGGGAATCTTGTTAAAATTGTCTTGTTAAATAGATAGTGGGGCATACCATCTCAAATCAACCAAAATAAGAAAATTTTGTTGCACTCATATTTCTGGCCACTGGTCAATGTAACCACATATGTCAAACCATAGGACTGTATCTCAAATAGTTAGAGTTATGAAAAATTTTGCAGATTCTTTCATTTTTGCCAATTTTCTGAAATCATGAAGATTTCTTGTTCTACTTAAAATACCAAAAACAATTTGTGAAAGATGTTGAGCTCAGCAATCAATATACATACATGTACCACAAGATTGTTGTTAATTACTTAATTAATTAATAGAAAAAGATTAACTATTTTGCAGTTACCGAAACATGCACGCACGCACGCACGCACGCACCCACGAACGCACGCACGCACGCACGCACGCACGCAAACACACAAGCATTTAATTTGTGTAGAGCTAAAATAACATCACTCCCGCCAACGTATTCCGTCGCCAAACCAAAACTTCTACATAAATTCCATTGCACCGGCTGTTGCAAATTAATCTGACAAACACAATTCAACAACTGGTCTGAAACAATCTTTCCCAAAGCCAATCACGGAACCTCCCGAACATTTGAATTAGAAAGGTGAGTGTCTTCAAAGGTTCAATAATGTGTTAATGATGTTTTTTGTCAAGGTGGAAAAAAGAAGAGGGTGCAACAAAAGGAAGGTAAACGGGTGAGGGGAAGGGATTGACAGGTGGTAAGATTGTCGAGGATAATGAGAGGAGAGAAAAGGAGAAGACCGTGGATTAGAAGAAATTGTAGAAGAGAAAGAGAGCGCAGTGTGCAGCTAGAGAATGGTAAACGAGTGATGCGGCAGGAAAGGAACTTCGCAGATGTAGTGTCACAAGGGAAGGTGAGGACAGATGTAGTGTCACAAGGGAAGGTGAAGACAGATGTAGTGTCACAAGGGAAGGTGAGGAAAGCCGGATATTCCTGGGGGATTCTACCATTAGGAAACTAGATAAAGTTGTGAACAGAGGAGAGGACATCATGCTATGCATACCAAGGGCGAAAATAGAGGATGTAGCCGAGAAGGCAGGACAGGTCATGGGAGGTGGCACGGGGGGTGCTGTTCTTGTGTATGTGGGAACTAACAATGCTGAGAAGGAGGGAACGTCGGCCATCATTGGTAATTACAGGAGGTTGGTCAAGACACTTAAAGAGGCACGGATTGGAGAGATTGTGTTGACGGGGATATTACCAGTAATGTGAGGCAGGGGTCAGGAGTATAGGAACTATAGGAGGATAGCGATCAACACACAAGTACAGAAGGTATGTATGGAGGAGGGAGTAGGTTTCATAGACATGTGGTTAAGCGTTGTGGGAGGAGAGAGAGATGGGCTTCATCTGGCTGGGAAGGGTGCTGCAGTTCTTGGGTGTGTTTGTCAGGGTTTTCGACGAGGGCATATGTACTGTAAATTATTTAAACAAGATGCGCAGGGGAAACTGACAGAGAAAACTCAAAGGAGTACAAATACACATCCAAAGAAATGTTCACCAACAATTTAAGAAAATGAACTTAAATGTGTATGTTTAAATGCCAGGAGCATAGCTTATAAAAAAGCGAGTTAGACAATATGGTAGCAGAAACTGGTCCTCACATAATAGGTATCACAGAATCACGGGCAAAAAAAGATACAGTATATGCTAAGTTAGCACTGACAGGTTATGTAATGTTTAGGATGGACAGGCGAGAAAGATGGGGAGGTGGAGTAATTTTATATAATAAAGAATCTATTCAAGCATATGAAATAACACTAAAAAGCGAAGCAGATTATAAGGAAGCAATTTGGTGTTTAATACAACATAGTTACCAAGAAATCAACTTTAATAATAGGAGTAGTTTATTGTAGTCCAAACATAGGACAAGAGGAATATGTAAAACTACACAAGGCTATAAGGGAGGTGAGTAAGAGAGAATGTGTCATAATGGGTGATTTTAACCATGGCCATATACAATGGGAATCACTACAGAGTGCTGGGGGTGACGACCATAAGTTTTTACTTCTAACACAGGATTGTTTCCTTATACAACATGTCTTGGAACCAACCAGAGGTGGGAATGTGTTGGATTTAATTTTGTCTTCTCAAAATTAATTGGTTGACAATCTTAAATTACACAAACCTTTGGGTTCCAGTGATCATAACCAGATCCATTTTAATATAAAAGTAAAAACAGGGAATGAATATTAAAAACAATGGAGGATGAACTTCAACAAAGGCAAATATAAAGAAATAAGAACATATCTAGCAAATATAGATTGGAATAACTTGCTGAAGAACAAGACGGCAACATAATGCAGGACTTGTTTAAAAGGGTAGATGATGGGTCGACAGTGGATGTTGTCTACTACATGGAAACATGGGCGAAGAATATAAAATGGGGGATGATGTACTGGGTAGAACAACAAAAGAAAAGACCATAGGAGTAACTTTAGTGCTGACATGAAAGCTTCAGAGCAATGTGGGATTGCTGCTTCAACAGGAAATCAAATTCTATGGCTAATTAGGAGTAGTATCACATACAAGTAGAAACAGCTAATTGTACCCCTGTACAAAGCAATAGTTAACTGCATTTGGAATAGTGTATACAAGCGTGGAGGCCATATCGCAAGAAGGACATAGACAAGCTAGAAAGAATACAATGAAAAGCAACTAAAATGATTCCAGAACTGCAAGACCTTAGTTATAAAAGCCACTTAGAATGTGGTTTGACAACACTAGAGACAAGGAGACTAAGAGGAGACCAAATAGAAATGTTTAAAATAGTGAATGGTTATGAGGATATTGATAGGAATATGTTCTTCAAACTTAAAGAAGGCAGTTGAACCAGAGGCCACAAAGCAGCATTAGTTAAGGAACATTGTAGGTTGGACATGAGAAAGTACTTTCTCACAGACATGAGAAAGTACTTTCTACTGTTAGATCTTTGAACAGTATATTATGTAAAGGTCCACTGATCTGGAATAAAGTTCCATTTGATATTAAAAGTAAACCTAATATAAAAAGTTTTGCATCTACATTAAAGGCATGTGTTTTAAGTGGTTATGGCAGTTCAAATTAATATTATCTCTTCTACCATTTTTTATATTATTTTATATTAATATGATTCATTAGTATTACCTGTTATCTTAGACTTTATAACTTCACCTATTTGTTTCACTTTATTTGTAATATAGCCTGATTGCTGCTTGTAGCAAATTATTATTTATCATTATAATGATATAATTATTATTGGTTGACAGCGACCAGTTATATATGTATTTAACCGTAATTGTTTTTCCTATTTTGTGCTTGCCAAACTGGTTACAGCCATAAAGCTCCGCTATTTAACCTGAAACTGTATTACAAAATACCTGTTTGTACTTGTTTCGTTTGTATATTTTGTATGTTTGTATACAGTTTCGAAAAACTCACTAACTCACTCACTCACTCACTCACTCACTCACTCACTCACTCACTCACTCACTCACTCACTCACTCACTCACTCACTCACAGAGGGTAATAAATGAATGGATCAAACTGCCAAATGATTATGTTAATGCTAGTAGTGTGAATATGTTTAAAAATATAATTGACAGATATCTGATAAGGGCGGGCTATACATAGATGATAAAAATGTTTGACTCTTGATAAGCCAATGGCTTCCTTGCCCCACTTGCCATCTGGAACTTGTTGCTTGGTATGGCAATCGTTAAAAAGCAGTAATGTTATATTGGTCATGTGACACATCCATAACTTCAGTCTACTGAAGAAGACTGCGGGATGCAGTTGAAATATACAGATCGAACACTAAGTTTCTTGAGAGGTGATTATGTTTAACAGTAATGTTATAGTTTATCATTTGCAATACTGCAACTCTTTGACAATATTATGATGACGGGAACGAGACAACTACTATTGTTTTTATTGCCTCTGTTCATAACGTTACAAGCAACTATTAACATAGCTGCTCGAGATATAATAAGTTTTGTTATATTAGCTTTAATTGGATATATTACAATGCCAACGGTATGTTGGATATTGAGATCTGGTGCCACATTGGCATTGACGCAGGTGTTCTATTAATTAATTAATATTGTTCTATTAATTAATTAAGATTGGTCGAATTATAATAGTTTGTCTACATATTGATTCAAATATTTCTTTTACATTTTTAAACCATTTTCCGATTGATTTATGCACCCAAAAGGCCAATTCAAATGTTGACACTTCAAAAACATTTTGAATTTAAAAAAACTTGGTCGTCTGTTTTTGATTAAAATCAAGGTGAGATACATCGATTAGATGACATAGGTGTATTTCTATTGTAAGATAGCAGATAGTAGATCAACAGCACCACATCCACATGTTCAACACTTTTTCTAAGGTCTTAGTTAGTTTGTATATGAAATATTGTCCTACTACGCGAATGCGCCGGGGTGCTTTTGAAGTTTCCTAATTTGATATTTCATCCGATTTTAATTCTTGGAGTTGGACAGCGAGATCGACGATTTTGTCAATGATAGAAGTGGGTAGGAAGTTTACGTGTTTTTTGAAATACCTTGATGAATGTATGGAAGAAAATCTTTGCAGTTGAAAGATTTTTAAAATTTATTTTTGGGTTGGTATATGGGAGCTGTCACCGTCATGCCTTACACTCCATTGACAGCTGTCTAGTTTAGCTTAATGTTAGGTAAAGTTTTGAATAATTAAGTTTGGTGTGTGGAAACTGTCCATCATGCCTTACACTCCATAGACAGCTACCACACACTAGTTTAAGTAAATGTCCATTGACAATGTTGAATAGGTTTAGTTGGGTGTACAGAAACAGCTACCACACACTACAGTTTAAATAGGTAAAAAAAGTGTCAGTTGAAAATGTTTAATATGTTTCGTTGGGTGTATGGAAACTGTCACTGTCATGCCTCACACTTTCATAGATAGTTGTTTTGGTGGGGTCATATTCCATATGCGAATTGCTCGGGTAAAAAATGAAAAGGTCATTGCATTTACATGACACCTGGGGGCTCTGTATTGTCCACGGGTTCAAGAGCGGGTTAATAGGCCTGGAGAGGTGGTGATCTCAATTATGTTATTTAGAATTTTGTAGAAAGTTGTGGCTTGTTTAATAATACGTCGTTGTTCAAGGGTTGGCTATCCAAGGGCAGTGATTAGATCTGTTGGATTCGTGTTTCATCTACAGCCATTTTAACAAATCTGGCATCATGGTGGTGTACTCTTTCAAGACTTTTAACTTGTGAGATAGTGTGGAGATTCCATATGGGTGACGAGTATTCGAACTTTGGTCGGACTAGTATGTTGTAGGCTGTTTCCTTAACTTTGGGTTTACAACTTTACATGGGCCAAGAGTTCTTTTAATGACGCCTAGAACTTTTGAAGCTATGTCAATGATATGATTTGTCCAGGTTAATTTGGAATCCAATTTTTATGAGTAGCTGGATACTGTAGAAAGTGGCTTGCCAAAAAGTAAGTACTTTTGTGAGCTGGGTTTAATTTTGTTTGTTATTGGAAGGTGGACACATTTAGATACGTTAAATTCCATTTGCCATTTGTCTAACCACGTTTGTAGTTGGCTGAGGTCAGTTTGGAGAATTTTGTGGTCAGTTTTGGTAGAAATTTTATGATTATATAATATTGTCAACTGCAAAAATATGTAAATAGGAGATCTTATGTTCCCGTCTATGTCATTTATGTAGAGCAAGAAGAGGACAGGAGCTACAGCTGAACCATGTGGGACACTAGATGTGACATCTGTATCAATGAGGAGACAGAGAGGTGGCATAATGGCATAAAATACAAAAGGAATTGAAACCAGAAAGGATTTGTTCTATATATTTAAGAAGAAAAAACATGAAATGAAATATAGATGTTAGTCTAATAACTATAAGCATAGTGTGTAAATGAAATATAGATGTTAGTCTAATAACTGTAAGGAAATATAGACGTTAGTCTAATAACTATAAGCAAAGTGTGTAAATGCAGGGAACACTGTATTATAGAAATGTTTTTATTCACAAGTTTGGATTTATTAAAAGACATATTATAACTGCTAAATATTATGCATTCATTGACCAGAGTTTTAGATGCTGGAATGTCCTAGGACCGATCATATCTGTTTTATATATAAATGCCCTTTCAGATGTATATTTGCTCGCATAAAGTTATTTACAAAAATCAGTAGTCCATCTGAGCAGAATATATTACAGGAAGCCTTAGATAACTTGACACTATGTTCTAGTCAATGGTGACACTATGTTCTAGTCAATGGTTATTAAGATTGATAGCTGGAATTTGATAAACAGCGTTAATTAGAAGCCATTTAGACTAGGCAGCATGTATCTAGTCCACATATATGTAACACAAATATAAAGATGCCATAAAAAAATTGCAGAACTGTGCAAATAAACAGTATATATTACTTTTATTGTACCCTGATACACATGTGAAGTAAGAAAAAAAAGCTTGTATCCTCTGTTCGTAGCTCTGAGGGAAGATACAAATGTCTCAGTTGTAGTGGTTGGTTAAATTCCGACCGGTATTGCTCTTTGTACAAAAATACCTCTGGCATGGACATAGTCACTGAAATGTTGCATCTCCTCTTAAAACTCTGTGTGATATTGTGTACAAATGAAATACATTTTATTTTAATTCAGTCATGAGCTGTCATGTCGTCATTTTTATTTATATTGAGAATGTCTTGTTTTCATAAGAAAAGCCCTGCTTATTTATACTAGCACAAATCATGGCATTTAATGGCAGCAACAGAACCTTCCGTGGCATAACAACCATTATCAAAGAAGAGCCTCATGTAGGTATCCCTGCTTATGCATATAGGGAGTGTTCATATTTATTACAGAGGGATGGAAAGAGGAAAGTATTACTGAAACAACTTTTGATAAGTGTCTTTATACAACTGCGCATTTACACAAAAATACTGACATTTCTGCAACTTTGACATTGCAGAGATTACATGAAGATATGCTCAGAGGAAGTAGAAAGAACGGGCTGAATGGGAAACATGCATGGGGTAATAGTAATATGTAATAGACGTTTTTTTCTGTAATAGTAATAGATGATTTTTTTTCAAAAGGAATAGCAATATATTACTTGGGGGTGGCACTTCTCTCTATGGAGTAGTGCCTGTGGCAGGTAACCCCTCACCTTTGATGTATTATGGTGATTACCAGTTTGATTACTTTTCTATTACATCTTCTGCTGCAAACTCACAAAATATCAGGTTTGTTTGCATGTTATTCCAACTGATAGTAATTGTAAACAATGCATAGACAATGGCTGAGCCATTATTCAAACAATATGAAAATACATGTAGGCTGATAATTTGATAAATTCAGAAATACCTCAATGAAACAATGCAGGAGTAGCAAGCCAATTACTAATTATTGAGATGCCCCATTGGGGTGATTGTGGCTTCACACATTCCTAGCACACACAAAGGGCATGGTTTCAGATATGTGCAGGCAGGCAATACATGTTGTCTCAGAGAAGGAGCTGCAATCTGTATTGAATTCAAAGTAAGCACTGATTTGAACCAAACTTCTCAGTTCTTTTTTTCAAATTGCCAATCGCCACATGGTAACATTGCCACACAGACCCTTTGTTCAAATTTGGACAAATGTTCTCACCTCAGATCTTCAAATGGTATACACATGTATGTTTAGCTAGTATTACGACGACTGAGATAATACTCCCAGTACGCAATTCTTGGATTCATGGACCCATCAAAAAAATAGTTAATTGACATTCAGCGCTAGCAATAACGACCCAGTAATAGTAATATATATATATATCTATAATATATAATATATATATATATATATATATATATATATATATCCTGGTAATAGTAATAGATTAGAATTAATGTAATAGTAATAGAAACAATAAGACGTAACAGTAATAGATTGTATGTAATAGACCCCATGCCTGCCCTGCAGACAGCAAGATTTAACAAGATTTGCCATCCAAGCCAAAGGCCCAGATGGCAAGTGGACAAGGAAGCCATTGGCTTATCGAGAGTCCAACAATGTTCACCTACTTATAACCCGCCCCCCTGAGATATGTGTCAACCTTGTTTTTAAACATATTCACGCTGCTAGCAGTTACACAATCTGTAGACAATTTGTTCCAGTAGATGGATCAAGGTGTGGGATATTTGTCCTTATGTTAAATAACCTGACAACAATTATTTATCTGTTAATTTATATCATTGTTCAATTTACATTCCAATCTGTTTACATAGTAATACTGATATTAATCATTTATTTAACCCATATACAACAAATACAAATAAAGAGATGTACATGTACAAATTTACAATAAGTTCAATGCATGTCTTTTGATAAAACTATCAACACATAGAACATAAATATTCATACATAATTACCAACACACACAAAAGTACCAAATGTACAAAAACCTATGTTCCGTAATATGCTTTGCACAGATACCACGACATAATACTAATGATATGAGCTGGCGTAATATTGCAGTTGAATGTTATTAAATGGATAACACTGTGTTATGCAGAATGCTAAGGCTTTGGCAAAGGATATACCTGTTGCTATAATGGGTCAGGCTCAGGCAACTCACTAGAGAGTATGTGCATGCCTGACTGGTCAAGGAGTCAGAGAAAGAGACACGCACCAACCCTACCTGCCAGCCTAAGAAAGGTACTCAGAATTGGGTGTTGTGAGAACTGCAGTGTTTAAACACAATAAACTACTATGTGAAAAGTGATATGTTAAACGTGACATAGTGTTTAAACAAATTCCACATATCTTGCGAAACTATCATCTTTAGTGAATCAAAAATTATTTTGAATCAATCTTATTTTGTTCCATATATTAGCATATATTAGCTTCACAACGTAATAGTATGACACTTGGAAAAGAACTGTCTACACGACACAGCAGACTATGCCATGGATAATGAGCTTGTTGATGTACTGCTACATTGTTCCAGAAGTGAAATGAAAATATAGGATGCTATATATTACCCAAATATATGTGTTTCACTAAGATAATGACACTGTAAACAGTCAGATGTACCAAGAGATTGTAGTGTGAACTAAAAGGTGGTAGTCTTTACAAAAAGATGGCAGTATATACAAAAAAGAAGATCAAAATATGGTTGTCTTAATGAAAAGATGGAGGAGTGTGTTAATGTGATAGTATTGTATGTGAAAACAAACCAATTGTCCAGATGAAATTATACCAAAGATAATGTGCTTGTTAATGTAGTGTTTCATAAGAAATGCAGTGACAACTCAGGATGTCACACATTACCCTTACAAGAATCATGCATGACCTGTGGTATGTGACTGAATAGAACTGTTCACCTTCATTTGTACTTATAATTTACCAGTGCAAATGTAACAAACTATGTTTTCATCTATGCCTAAATGAAATACAGTCATGTGACACAGACTATGAGCTATCTAATGTATATGGCTTCACAATTTCACACTTGTCTGTGCTAGTTGTATGAGCACAGTCAGATCATTATTCTATTATAAATACAATTGGTACCATAGACATTTGAGGTTATACGTGAAAAGCAAATTTTTTTAGTGTTGTAACATGTGTAATTCTAATTGCAAATACAGTCCTTACACAACATAAATTGATTGGTTCACACTACATGTGTAGGTGTAGGTATAATTGCAGATACAGTCCTTACACAACATAAAATTGGTTGGTCCACACTACATGTGTAGGTCTAATTGCAGATACAGTCCTTACACAACATAAATTGGTTGGTCCACACTGCATGTGTAGTTCTAATTGCAGATACAGTCCTTACACAACATAAATTGATTGGTTCACACTACATGTGTATGTGTAGGTCTAATTGCAGATACAGTCCTTACACAACATAAATTGGTTGGTCCACACTGCATGTGTAGGTCTAATTGCAGATACAGTCCTTACACAACATAAATTGGTTGGTCCACACTGCATGTGTAGTTCTAATTGCAGATACAGTCCTTACACAACATAAATTGGTTGATCCACACTGCATGTGTAGGTTTAATTGCAGATACAGTCCTTACACAACATAAATTGGTTGGTCCACACTACATGTGTAGGTCTAATTGCAGATGCAGTCTTTGCACAACATAAATTGGTTGATCCACACTGTATGTGTAGGTCTAATCGGAGATGCAGTCCTTACACAAAATACATTGGTTGGTCCACACTGCATGTGTATTTTGTAAATAAATATTTTTATACATTAACGTTAATGGAATGTAATTACATTTTCCCATGCAACTCTGTGAATAGTATTACTATATGCGTAATTAAAATCCATGCTCAGAATGTAATAAATATTCCTGTAATAGATAGCCTTATTGGCAAACAGTTGAAGAATTATTTGTTGTTTATATATGTTGTTTAAAAATAAGGGCTGATCACAGGCTTATTTTCAGAGAAGCTCTGGAAACAAGCCTTTGATTAGTGCTTGTTTCCAGAGCTGTTCTGGATATAACCTAAACATTTCTCAAAAGGTGTTGGCCTGTTGAGTTTGTGCACTAATTAGCCAATATTGCATCAGTTGAGTCATGAAATGACTGTGTGATGAATATTTATGACCATGTTTAATGTGTTTGTAAAACAGGAATAAATAATACAACTATCTTCATAATCATAGAAGTTATGGCCTTTTATCAGACTGTGTCGGTATGTTCACCTCATGCACTAATTAGCCAATATTGAATTATTAATTGCATTAACTGAGTTACTATTAATGTTACATGACTGGAATATGTATATTTATGACCCTACTTAATGTGCTTGCAACTCATAAATAATTATAAAATATATGTACAAAATACCCTAAAAAAGTTATGCCATTTTTATCATACATGTATTGAAAAAAAATCAGTCTTTTGCCTGTAACCTGTATACCAGATACAATTTTTTTTAGATTTTTTACCGTATTAAAATCGCAATATCTTGACTTTGTATCTAATCAAGATATATTAATAAAATAAACAGTTTTTGATTCCTTTACATGTCACCTTTCACTCAATTGCCACTGTTCTATCATGATATTTATTTTTTGTTGAAGGGCCTATAACTACAACAATCAACATCCCGTCATTAATGTTGCAAACTCAGCAGGCTCTATAACATATCTCGGAGTAGACTAGAGTAGAGGCGCTGCCTGTTAAATGCGTAGCTAACTCTATCTGCATGTTGTCCCTGTTGGGAGTTTGCAGATTGTTTATCAAGATCAAGAAGATCGACATCTAGAAGAACGCTACATAAAGTTTGGAAACAAAACGGCACCCATGTATCACGTGACCAGAATTTTCGGGACACTTCATGTCTCTACTCTCTTGCAACTAAAAAGTAATGTCCTGAGTTGGTGTGGAATTATTGCCCGCAATATTTACCTTCAACGTTCGATCTTGCAACCAGTCAACATACGAAATGTTTAACAAGGCACGTTGAGTTATCGGGCCAATGTAGCACAAGCACATTACGCATATTACGAGGTTTTGAACAACTGACTGTGAAGCCCATAACATGACATAATCGGCAATCCTCGCGCATTTCTCGCGGTTTCCGCTGATCTACTGTAGCGTTCCTAGCGGCTGGGCGACGCCTCGTGTTTCTACAAACTCGCCTTTCTTTAATTTTTTTACTGCGTTTCTTCAAACTCGCCGTTTTCTCCATTATCCCCGCGTTTCTACAAACTCCCGTTTTCTTGACGTTGGGTTGCGCCACATGTATGTAAAGACTTACATGAATATACACCCGAACGAAAACGTAATCGGGTGAAATTGGATGGTTTAGAATGTTCGCCTGCCACCAGACAGCGCGTGTTCGATTCCCGTCTATTACATCTTTTTTAGTTATACTTATAAAGTCACACTTAGAATTTGTTTTATTAAAACAAATATCATGCCATTAGCGCAATAACTTTTAAAGTTTATCGTAGCTCATCTACACAATGCGTATATATATATATATATATATATATATATATATATATATATATATATATATATATATATATATATATATATATATATATATATATATATATATATATATATATATATATATATATATATATATATATATATATATTATATATATATATATATATATATTATATATATTAAGATGACCGGATATATTTTATTTAGTAGATTTTCCAACGATGTGAAGTTGGAACATTATTTGTAAAAACTATTTGGTCTGCTTAAAAACTTTAGAGTCCTTTCTGTTTCATCCACGAAAACAACATGGAAGTTCCGGCCGGAGAATGCTGGGAAATTTTAACAGTTTACATTGAAAAGATACGCGTGTTTACTAAAACAAACTCGTGTATTACCTCGAATGATAAGGTAGTGTTACGGTTAGAATTCAAACAAAGTAGTGGAATCGACTAATTATGATCTGAAGAACATATGTTATGTTTATCTTGAAATGTGTGAATTAAGCCCGTAGCGCACATCAACATTCACTGTGTTTTTCCCGGGTCACTATGACAACTGTACAAACATTATAGTTGGCTTGCCTAACTTTGTAGTACATATTCCAAAAAAGTATTAACGTAAGATGGTTGCACCGAATGCAGATATGTCAGCCAGTTTTACACACAATTGTAACTGCCAGTTTAGCATAAATTGTGACACAAGGAGCCAGTCGCAAGCGAAAAGACGATCCATTGTCTAAGTGACACGAAAATGGGCGATGCAGGAAAGTTAGAACACGCAACTATATATAATGTATTATTTTTGCCGATTTATATAGTTAATCTGTAGTGTGTATGGCTCTCTCTATGTTTATAATAATTTGCATAATTTGCCAAACCTAGCTCGTAAACTAGCTGTGAGCTGTCTGTTTTTGGAGGGACTAATTCAGGCCCAGCTAGTAAGGGGGTGTTGCAGGAAGTGGATGGTGGGTGGTTTGACCTAAAACATCACCCGTCGCTCTCTCATCTCTCATTTCTAAGTTTATAATATGACTCGACCGTTCACTATTGTAAGGTCATGTTATAGTAGGGAGGATCACCCGTCGCTCTCTCACCTCTCATTTCTAGGTTTATAATATGACTCGACCGTTCACTATTGTAAGGTCATGTTTGATGTTGCACAATAGTTGGTCTGAATTTACATAAACAGTGGATTGTTGAACCGAGACAGGGAACATATAGAACTGTTATATTATATAAATAAATGTCATCTATTGCCTACTACGTAGTCCCACATGCCGACACGCTGTCACCGCCCAGTGCCCTATTGCCTACTACGTAGTCCCACAGGCCGACACGCTGTCACCGCCCAGTGCCCTATTGCCTACTACGTAGTCCCACAGGCCGACACGCTGTCACCGCCCAGTGCCCTATTGCCTACTACGTAGTCCCACAGGCCGACACGCTGTCACCGCCCAGTGCCCTATTGCCTCCTACGTAGTCCCACAGGCCGACACGCTGTCACCGCCCAGTGCCCTATTGCCTACTACGTAGTCCCACAGGCCGACACGCTGTCACCGCCCAGTGCCCTATTGCCTACTACGTAGTCCCACAGGCCGACACGCTGTCACCGCCCAGTGCCCTATTGACTACTACATAATCCCACAGGCTGTTACCGCCCAGTGCCCTATTGTCTACTACATAATCCCACAGGCTGTTACCGCCCAGTGCCCTATTGTCTACTACATAATCCCACAGGCTGTTACCGCCCAGTGCCCTATTGTCTACTACATAATCCCACAGGCTGTCACCGCCCAGTGCCCCATTGTCTACTACATAAATCCACAGGCCGACACGCTGTCCCCGCCCATTGCCCTATTGTCTACTATTACGTTCTTATAGTGCGGTATCCAGTCCGTGATATATGTCTACTACATGCGATGGGAGCTTTAAGTTGGTGATCAATAGACCCTCCATTCCGCCACGGTAAGTGGCTCTCTCGTGGGAGTGTTGTTGACTCGAAGCACTGGCGGCGAAACGTTTACGATGACGAGATAACGCTTTACATGGAGTCCCCTTCCAGGTGCCCGCAGAGCGTTGACTACTATAATTATTGATAACATCAAGTTGATACGAACAGTAGGGCATGTTTAAACTCTGACGTCTTATCTCGAATGTTGTATCCGGCATAAGACGACATTGCCAGTTTATGTCGCTGTCGCCGATCAGATTCGTGACAGACGCACAGTTTATGAGAACAGAGAACACGGCTTTGTTTGTCTGCACTGACTGACGACTTATCAGACGGTTACACTGTTGGCATCTGGTTCACAAACCGGTTTGAGTATGTCTGTCGTTTCTAAATCTTATCAATTTCATTCACTCTACTTTTCCTCAGTTCATTCAGCTGCCTACACGAGTACCAAATAATTATTTAAAGTGGTGGAATTCCAGTGTTGGAATTATAAGGACGAACAACATTCGCGCAGCAATTGCAGCATGGCTGGATGCTTCAAAACAAGCAGAAACGGAGTTTGTGTGAACATGTCTGTCTCGGGCAAAGTGTAACACCATAAAAAGCGAATATTGCAGGAGCGCGGTAGAAATCGAATGGCAGACAAACCGGCTTATTCTTGTCGTGATTAAAACTAGTTTATTTGTGTTTATCTTATTCTGTGGTGGTATTACATAGTCAGTATTGCCAAACAGAGGGCAACAGTAATGTTTAAAATGATATATTTTGCTTTAAAAATGTTTTACCAAAGAGGATTTTAGTTCATTACCAGTTCCAGCTGCTAAATTTCGAGAGGCTAAATAAGACTATTTGGAGCACTTATTTGTAACTCCAGAAATGGTAGCTAAGAAGATAAAGGCAATGAAGGATAACAATTCATGAAAACAGTAGAACACACTCGTACACCACTTGCAATACTGTTCAACTTGTCACTAAAAGAGGGAATGGTTCCTTTTGAATGGAAAGAAGCAAATTTCATACTATTATTGTTTTTTAATGGGTACGAGAAATAAGTACCTTAAGAGAACTACAGACTAGTGAGTTTAACATCAGTGATTTGTAAAATATTGAAAGGTTAATTAAAGATGATGGACTTACTTATTAGGCATAAATAATTAAATCCATATCAATATAGCTTACTTGTTAGGCATACATTATTAAATCCATGTCAACATGGATTCCTAAAGGAGATGTCACGCTTAATAAACATGTTTTTTTTTAAGAAATCACCAAGTCAATAAACGAGGGATCACCAGTAAATATTCCCAACTTAGATTTTCAGAAAGCTTTGGACAGTGCCACATCAAAGATTACTATTACATTAGAAAACCATGGCATCGGGGATGGCATAATTGAGTGGATATACCACAAGGATCAGTATTAGGATCTTTATTATTCTTAACACACACGCACGCACGCACGTACACACACACACACACATCTATCTATATATATATATATATATATATATATATATATATATATATATATATATATATATATATATATATATATATATATATATATATATATATATATATATATATATATAAATTACTTGGACGATAATATAACAAGCAATGTACTAAACTTACAGGTTACACATTATGCAGATAAACACATACAAAACGATCAAGACAAAATAGTTAAATGGTCTGAAAAAAGGCAGATGTTATTCAGTTTTGGGAAATGTAAATGCCTACACAAAGAACATGGGGACATGGATGTAAACTATAAAATGGGAGATACTGTTCTGGGAACTGCCATCAACAAAATGGACTTTATAATAATAATAAGTGTTGCTATGAAAGTTTCAGAGCAGTGTGGCATTGCAGTGTCAAAAATGTAATAAATAGTATAGGTTGATTAGGAGAAGTATAACATTTAATGAAAAAGAGCTAATTACAAACCTGCGTAAAAAATAGTTAGGCCTCATTTAGAATACTGAGTACAAGCCTGGAGATCATATAGTAAGAAGGATATAGATACACTAAAATGAATACAGAGGAGAGCAGCTAAAATTGTTCAAGAACTGAGAGACCTTAGTTATGAAGAGCGCCTTAAAGAATGTGATTTGACAATCATAGAAACAAGGCAGTTAAGATGAGATCAAATTAAAATTAGATATTGAATGGATATGAAAATATTTATTGAAACACGAGTTCTCACTTAAGACACATAGTAGAACCAGAGTACACCAGGTGTCATTAGTGAAGGATCTGTGCAGATTGGATGTCAGAAAGTTCTCATTATCACAGAGGCAACACATGAATGGAACAAATTATCTGCAGACTGTGTAACTGCTAGCAGCGTGAATATGTTTTAAAATAAAATTGACACATATCTCAGGAGGGCGGGTTACACATAGATAAAAACTTGTTGGACTCAATAGCTTCCTTGTTCACTTACTCGCCAACTGGGCCTTTGTCTTGGCGATGAAGTGAATGGTGGACTGACTGATGAACCGATGGAAGCACTTACTGATGGACTGACTAGCGGACTGAATGATGGACAACAGAGTGAACTGACAATGGACTGACGGATGGACTATCGGGTGAAGTGACAGTGGTTTGACTAATGTATTGAATGATGGACGGACTGATGCATGGACTGACGGATGGACTGATGAATGGACTAGCGGATGAACTAACGAATAGACTGTAGGATGATCTGATGAATGGACTGGTGGATGGACTGATGGATGGGCTGAAGGGTGCAATGACAAATGTACTGACTCGTGGATTGAATGGTGGACTGAGTTTTGGACTGACTGGTGGAATGACAGATGGATGGATTGACGGACGGACGGACAGACTGAAGGATGGGCTGAGTAGTGAACTGACGGATGGACTGACTGATGAACTGATGAGTGAACTGTCGCATAGAACAACAAACTGACTGATGAACAAACTGACAGTTATTAATTGAACTGATAGGTGGGCGGACAAACGGGCTCAATAACTCACCACTCAAGTCTTTATCAGTAGCATTATCTTTATAATTATGATATGCTTCGATATGTATTATGTAATACTTCAATAGGCCTATTCACCATTCAACACACCTGATGATATTTAACACGGATTATGTAATACTTAGGTCTATTCCGCATTCAACACATCTGAATATATTTAACACGGATTATGTAATACTTCGATAGGCCTATTCAGCATTTAACACACCTGATGATATTTAACACGGATTATTTAATACTTCGGTAGGCCTATTCAGCATCCAACACACGTGATGATATTTAACACGGATTATTTAATACTTCGGTAGGCCTATTCAGCATCCAACACACCTGATGATATTTAACATGGATTATGTAATACTTCGGTAAGCCTATTCAGCATTCAACACACCTGAATATATTCAACATGGATTATGTAATGCTTCGGTAAGCCTATTCAGCATTCAACACATCTGATTATATTTAACATGGATTGTGTAATACTTAAGTAGGACTATTCAGGATTCAACACATCTGGTGATATTTAACATGGATCATGTAATACTCCAGTAGGCTTATTCAGCATTCAGCACATCTGATATTTCCCCAGCTATTCCATGACTGAATCCTCCGGCACAGTTTTGCCGCCATATTGATAGAACACTTGAGTTCGAGGTGATATATCACCAGATACAACAACATAGACACGACCACTTAGGAAACTGACTGTGAAGACCGTGTGCGTTGGAGATCCATCTGCAAAACCGGCGTGGAACGTTTTGAACTAAACCGCACAGCACAAGAAGCCTAAAAACGGCAGCGGCGTAAGGACCGTGAATACAACAACGACACAGTGACGACTACTACCGCTACTACTAAGCAAACGTGTGTGTGTGTGCGCGTGTGCGTGCGCGTGCGCGCGTGTGTGTGTGTGCGTGTGTGATGTTTGCGGCAGGATCGACCCGTTCAATCACCGACGCACTCATCAGACATAACTGGACATCATCATCATCTTCATTATGACTCAGATAATCATACTCGACGAGTGATTGCAAGAGAGAAAAATAAATATATATATATATATATATATATATATATATATATATATATATATATATATATATATATATATATATATATATATATATATATATATATATATATATATATATACAAAACCAGGCATGGGGAAATTAACTTGAAAAGTTAATTAATTAAATTAAATTAACACATACATTCTCAAATTAAATTAACCTCATATATTGCTTAGGTAAATTAAATTAAATTAAATTAACCTCTAAAATTCTTCAATTAAATTAAATCAACAAATAATGCGTGCGTGCGTGCGTGCGTGCGTGCGTGCGTGCGTGCGTGCGTGCGTGCGTGCGTGCGTGCGTGCGTGCGTGCGTGCGTGCGTGCGTGCGTGCGTGCGTGCGTGCGTGCGTGCGTGCGTGTTGGGGGTTCTTCGTTTTCTTTTTTGGCGGCACCTTCGAGCGAAGGATTTTGTAACAACCCTGAAATGAAAAAAAACTTATAAATCGGTTTTACCGACGTTTATTGGCAGTAACCGTGCAACAGTTAGGCATACCTCGAGTCTTGTAGAACAAGCCGAGCTGCTCGTGGGCGCTTTCACGTAAAGGGTACACGTTTTGCCAAAATGCATTTTTCCCGTTGTAAGCAAACAATTAATTATGTACTATTAATTAAGTGTGATTAGCAGTGGCTGTATGAAGGATCATACAGGCCAGATTTGTCCTGGCCGAAAGTCAAACAATTTATTCGTTGTCTAAGTATCTGAGAAAAAATACCAGGCACGATTTATTCAGTTAAAACTCCTGCTCAACTGATACAGCCTATCGCAAATCTAGTTCGATAGTGTCCAAATATGTAGCGTGTGAATATTTTATGTGTCCACCACAGTCGAGTTAATAAAAAAACGCCTACATTTGTTAAAATCAATGAAATAATATACTTTAGTCGCAATGTCTGGTAAGGCTCAAAATACTGGCTTTCCAGTTGCACTGTGCGAGTCAACGCCGATCATGGGAGTGACTTCCATCCTCTCGTCGATCATATGACAAACTTAAAAATTTCACCAAGGGTGACATTCGTGAGATTTCAACGTTTCCATTTTCACTTCAATTAATGTTTGACCAAACATTAATCAATGTAATAGTTTGTCTGATGATTTCACACAAAAATGCACAAAGACTTAGCATATTGCAGTTAATACTAGGTAGGTTTGACTTTTCCAAAATGTATCTGAAATGAGACTAACAAAAACATCGAATTGCGGTGGGACCTTTAAGTGGGTATTCAATAGACCCTCCATTCCGCCGCTGTAAGTGACTCTCTCGTGGGAGTTTTGTTCACTCGGGGCGCTGGCTGCGAAACGTTTACGATGAAAAGATAACTCCTTACACGATATCTCCATTCAGGTGCCCGCAAAGTTTTGACTACTGTAATTATTGATAACATCAAGTTGATACGAACAGTGGGGCATGTTTCAACTCTCACCTTTTATCTCGAATGTTGTCCGGTATAAGACGACATTGTCGGTTTATGTCGTTGTCATCGATCAGATTCGTGCCACACACAGTTTATGATATCAGAGAACACGGCGTGATTTGTCTGCACTGACTGTCGACTTATCAGACATCTGGTTCACAAACCTGCAGAACGCGGTTGGTAGTGTCTTCCCAGGGACGTTTAGAAAGGTTAAACGTTATGGGATAAACAACATTTACAAAACGATCAAGACAAATTAGTTAAATGGTTTGAAAAATGGCAGATGCTACTAAATTTTGGGAAAAGTAAATGCCCACACAGAGGACACGGGAACTTGGATGTAAACAATAAAATGAGAGATACTGTTCTATGTACTACCATAAATGAAAAGGAGTAACAATAAGTGCTGATATTAAAGTTTCAGAGCAGTGTGGTATTGCAGTTTCAAATGGTAATCAGACGTGTGGGTTTATTAGGATAAATATAGCATATAAGAAAAAAGAGCTAATTATACATATGTTTAAGGAAATAGTTATGCCTCTTTTAACATACTCTACACAAGCTTGGATACCATATTGTAAAAAAGAACGAATACACGGGAGAGCAAGAACTCAGAACTGAGAGACCTTAATAATGAACGTCTTAAATAATGTGATTTAATAACCCTAGAGACAAGGACGTTACGAGGAGATCAAATTGAACTTCTTGAGATATTGAATGGGTATGAAAATAAAAATAAAAATATTGATAAAAATAGTTTTCATTTAAGAAAGATAGTAGAACCAGAGGACACGAGATGTCATTAGTGAAGAATCAGTGTAGATTGGATGACATAAAGTATTCATTCTCATAAAGGACAATAAATGAAAGGAACATATTATCTGCAGACCGTGTAAATGCAAGCAGAGTGAATATGCTTAAAAATAAACACATAAACGAACATTTTTATGATTCTCGATAGGATATTGGCTTCCTT
>BSQZ01000100.1:972500-1092500 GCA_033239005.1 Lamellibrachia satsuma
CTCCGCCATTTTGTTCAAAGTTGTCACAGTTCATTCAGCCGTGGAAATAAGTATAAACGAGAACCTGGCTACAGACACATGTGAATATGTTAGAGACTTTTCTTCGCGCAGTAATTGCAGCGTGGCTGAATGCTACTACCGACAGAAGTCGAGATGGCATTGGAAAGAACAGGTCTGTCAGGGGGTGAAATGTACAGCGCTTTGAACAGTCCGAATGACTGGGTACCGGCCGTACCACGCTACCTTTACAAGTTAACAAAACAAACATCATGGCTTTGAGGCTACAGTGTAGCTTTGAACAGTCCGAATGACTGGGTACCGGCCGTACCACGCTACCTTTACAAGTTAACAAAACAAACATCATGGCTTTGAGGCTACAGTGTAACTTTGAACAGTCCGAATGACTGGGTACCGGCCGTAGCACGCTACCTTTACAAGTTAACAAAACAAACATCATGGCTTTGAGGCTACAGTGTAACTTTGAACAGTCGGAATGACTGGGTACCGGCCGTACCACGCTACCTTTACAAGTTAACAAAACAAACATCATGGCTTTGAGGCTACAGTGTAACTTTGAACAGTCCGAATGACTGGGTACCGGCCGTACCACGCTACCTTTACAAGTTAACAAAACAAACATCATGGCTTTGAGGCTACAGTGTAGCTTTGAACAGTCCGAATGACTGGGTACCGGCCGTACCACGCTACCTTTACAAGTTAACAAAACAAACATCATGGCTTTGAGGCTACAGTGTAACTTTGAACAGTCCGAATGACTGGGTACCGGCCGTACCACGCTACCTTTACAAGTTAACAAAACAAACATCATGGCTTTGAGGCTACAGTGTAGCTTTGAACAGTCCGAATGACTGGGTACCGCGCTATATAAGAACGTAACTTTACAAGTTAACAAAACAGACATCATGGATTTGGGGCTTCAGTGTAGCTTTGCCACGAATGTGGATCGACTTTCTCAAATGGTTCGCTTTCCAGTGGCTATAACGGAACTTTTATTGTTCCCTCAATACCTGTATTGATATAAATAGTTATATGGCCATAACTTATGGAACTAAATAAAGTTATGGGACAAGTAGTCTACAAGTAACGAAGTGAAGTAGTTAACAAATAATCCCATTAGGAGAAACCCATTTAGTTTTAGAGATGATGCATTATACATCAAGAAACTGCTACATCTAAATAGTTGCCTGACACGTATATTTTTGTTTTATAAAAGCAGTCGATAATCGGGTTGGAGCAGAGCTCACTACCGTTGTGAGAAGAGTGCCTACATCTTTCTCGATGAGAACATTTGGAGCTGTATGCGTGCGTGCGTGCGTGCGTGCGTGCGTGCGTGCGTGCGTGCGTGCGTGCGTGCGTGCGTGCGTGCGTGCGTGCGTGCGTGCCTACATGTGTGTGGTTCGTGCGTGCGTGTTATTTGTGGTAGGTATTTTGCTGTTCATTTGGCTCTGTGTCTGTCAACGCCAGGGTTTGTCACTGCGCATATTGTGTGTTGTTATCTCCCTGTCAAGGCGAACTAGATATGTTTTAAAAGGTGCGTCGTCAACGGCAACCCGTTTGCCGCTACAGCGGGACTGCGGGTAGTCACCCATGACGTGGTAGACGGATTCTTTCCGGCTGTACCCGCGCACCCAGTATGTCTTGAACTCGTGCTTATATGGGTAATCTTGCAACAGGTATGAGGGGACCATGCAGAAATAGCGGGTATGTGCAAGTTTCATAGGCTGTTACGACAGAAGCTAGAGTCAGTATAAAGTTGGAAGACAGTGCTCGAAATGTGTTGAGAAAGAAACAGCAACATATATATTAAAGGTACCATTCAACTGTTTGCGTAGAACCGCTATATAATTACAGTTAGCCAGAATAAACACAGCCAGCTACAGACATGTATCTCTCTCCCTCTCTCTCTCCCTCCCTCCCTCCCTCCCTCCCCTCCCTCTCTCCCTCCCTCCCAACTATGGTCAGTAGAAAGGTGTGTAGATAACATACAGTGAGTTCATATACAGTGAGTGACGACCTGGTATGAATGCTACCTACTCGATTGAAAACCAACCACGGGCGAGTTGCCACTGTAACAACGCAATTCAATGAGTCACATTACTATGTAGTTAAGATGTATGTAGATTTCACAGTAACCTTTCTACGTGAACACAAGTCGGCCGAATCGTGTTTGATCTTAACGGGTTGTACTTTGTCCCACATTACTCTGTACCCAACTTCCAAGTGATTGCGAAATGCTGTCTGGAAGGTTGCCAGGCTGCATTCAGACCAGCCACCGGTGATCAGTTGAACAGTTTACATTGATAGCATTCACACAGGGTGAGTCACTGTGGTGTATTTATTATGTTGTTGTACGCTTGGCTGATGCTCGTGTACCAACCCCGAGGCACCTGTCCTCGGCCGTTCCACCAACAGGTCGTGTTTTCACCAGACAGCTAACCATATATGGGCAGAAATCCTGATTGACCGTATGACATGATATGGTATTTATAACTTTACACTGCACATAATAGTACACTGAAAGATTGTTGCTATTTTCATCAACCGTGGCTGTTTGAGTCTAGCTACCGTGACCGCCATACACACATACTGTCTGAAGTGCTTTATGTGTATTAATGTACGCAGGTAATGCTATAAATAATGTATCACGAGCAATGTTTCGCCCATTTTTATTTCACATGAAACTAACAGCGGCGTGCATGTCTTCCATTGTGCACGCTCGTCAAACGTCCGCATAAGGTCCTTCGTACGGTACGAATGCTTCGTGTGACGTGCTTTCGTGTATACGCGTGATTACATGTACAGAGCACGCGTGCATACATGCGTGCGCACGCGTGTGTGTTACTATGTCACCAGTTCGCCACAATCCGTAGTACGGCTAGTTTGATTATAACTTCAACGTGAGCATGTTTCGGACTTCGGGTGTTATTATTGTGATGTAGTGTAATACAGTAATACAGGTGTCTTGGTGGAATACGTAACTACGGTTATCATAACGTCAGTATTATGACAATGTCATATATAGTCTTACAGGTGTCTTGGTGGAATACATAACTAAAGTTATCATAACGTCAGTAAGATAGCAATGTCATACATAGTCTTACAGGTAACTTGGTGGAATACATAACTGAGGTCATCATAACAACGTAAATATTATAACAATGTCATACATAGTCATACAGGTAACTTGGTGGAATACATAACTAAGGTTATCATAACGTTAGTATTATAACACTGTCATACATTTCTAACATCAACATTGATTTAACAACCAACATTATAACTTATAAACAACTTATGTTTGCAGAGTATACCTATTTAAAATTATGAAGTTTGGGATTGTCACTTATTTATCCATTATGACATCGACATTGAATCCCCTTAATTAGTCGTTCTAACGTCGACATTGAATCCCCTTAATTAGCAATGATGATATCAACATTGAATACCCTTATTTAGTCATGATGATATCAACATTGTATACCCTTAATTAGTAAATGATAATATCAGTACTGAATACCCTTAATTAGTAAATGAGGATATCAACATTGAATACCCTTATTTAGTCATGATGATATCAACATTAATTCCCGTAAGTAGTCAACATGTTATCAACATTAAATCCCCGTAAGTAGGCATGATGATATCAACATTAAATCCCCGTAAGTAGTCAACATGTTATCAACATTAAATCCCCGTAAGTAGGCATGATGATATCAACATTAAATCCCCGTAAGTAGTCAACATGTTATCAACATTAAATCCCCGTAAGTTGGCATGATGATATCAACATTAAATCCCCGTAAGTAGTCACCATGATATCAACATTAAATTCCCATGAGTAGTCATCATGGTATCAACATTAAATCCCCGTAAGAAGTCATCATGACATCAACCATAAATCCGGCACAGTATTTTTTTAAATTGATAATGCGTCATAAACCATCGTATACTTATAATGCAATAGGTAATTTCGACATGGACGTGACATTTCAAATGTATTAAAACAATATTATATCAGCAAATGAAAACAATTATAAAATGAAGCCTGCTCAAATGACCACCTCCATAAAAAGACCACCTGTCATTAACGACCATAGTCAACTCCCTTCACAATACTTCCGCACGTTAAATGACCTGCAGTAATCGACCACCTGTGCAAACAAACCTCTTTTCGATCATTCATTGATATAAAGGTTTTTTGAGACAATTACTTCGGGAATTAATGTGTTTAGTAAATTATACAACTAGGTTTAAATAATGCAAATATTATTTATTATATTCCATGTGTCAAGGATTTTAAAACATATTTACACATAACAAACGTAAGGAGAGCATTATGTAATGCTATGAAGATATATTTATGATTGTTACGACTTTTAGAAGTTGGTTTTAAGATGTTTGTCATATGTCACATGACCATTGTTGAGTACGACACGAGACATTGTGTGGTGAGTGTGATTGTTACTTATATTGGAATAAAAAGGAATCAACATCGGTGCACCTGTCCAGACTGACAACGAGTGGCTGGTTACAACGTGTTTGAAGCAACAAATTCAACAGCTTTACGCTGTACCCCCACAACGAGTTTGATCACATGAAACTGGTAATAAAATATAGCAGTGTACCTGTTACACTTGGTACACAAATACATGTTACACTTGGTACATCAATACCTGGTACACTTGGTACACCAATACATGTTACACTAGGTACACAAATACATGTTACACCTGGTACACCAATACCTGTTACACTTGGTACACCAACACATGTTACGCTTGGTACACCAATACCTGTTACATTTGGTACACCAATATTTGTCTTGTTATGCTTGTGTGAAGCAACCCTATTAATGTGTATGAGGCAGATTTACAATTATATTTCTTTTATCTTGTTTTTCGTACGTGTGTAGCCCGCCCGGATCATACAATGATGTATGTCAATTTTATGTTTAAGCAAATTCACACTGCTAGCATTAACCGGTTGCGAAGTGATAACATATGAAGTTGTTATTTAATGTCATATTTGACTGTAATTTGATGACAACTATCGCAGTGCGATACCCCGCTCTAGCAATGTGCCAATACATATTTACATAAGCTTGGGGTAAGTCTACAAGATCATTAACGCAAATTGCCAATAGGCTATTGAAGTGCTATGCTTAGTAACCTGATTACTAACATTTATGAACTAATTACGTTGTTTACATTATCACTTTCCGTTCGGAGACAGGAACAGATCTTCGGACGTTAAGTGAGGACTAGATTTGGTGTGTTTTTGCTAACTGTCACTGTAAGTATTCCAACAAAAAAACTGTTGTCTTATAGTGTTGATATTATTTTTATTTATTTATATTTTGATATGTCCAGGTAATGTCCACACACGCACGCACGCACGCACGCACGCACGCACGCACACACACACACATACTGGTTTCCATGACGACGCAATTAACACTTCACAATTGACATATATTATATATGATAAGGGCAATTTAATCATTCTCAGTTTTTTTAATTTTATTTTATAAAATATATGTTGTATGATTAATATGTAAATGATGTCTGAGTTCGGCCATAGAAAATAGTGTATAACTAAATATGTTATCGAGTGAAAATAAAATTATCAATCAATCAATCAAATACAATTATCATAACCTTTCATACTTATGCTAACTAATAATATATGTATTAGTTGACACCAATTAATTCACAAATGTATTACTTTTGAACTTGCTTGGTGTTGTTACTTAATTTAATATACACAGTGTCAAAATATAAAATGAATTGTCATGGCTAATCAATAAGTATATTTCGTCAGATTACGTCATAGAAATGTGATGTTATCACTCTAACAAAGTGTATAAACTGGTTAAAGGTATATAAATTGATTAGACTTGTTTGGTGACAAGACGTCATCCTCCGTGTTAAAATTGTTGAACCAAGATGTGGATTCAATATACAACTTCAATGACAACAACGCGGACCTGAAATTTCTTTCAGACTCAGACATTCGCATTTAGAGCAACGCTTTACTTTCCAGTTGATCCGTTTGAAATATGATATTTTCACTATGACAATTTATTATGTTTTGATGTCCGAAAACTACTGTAGTTTGATTTTTCTCTGTTTTAGTGTTGATGACTTATGATATTGTCTAAGCATTTCTTGCATTCGTGTATACTAAGTCATACAGTGACGTATCTAGGATCTCACGGGGGGCAAAGGGGGGCCAAATGGAGGCCAAAGAGAGGCCAAAGGGGGCCCAAGCTTAGTCACCCATTAGTTACCATGTTATTATGTAGAGGCGCATATGTCACATGAAAAAAATAAGCCATGGTTGGCACGGTCCAACGCTCCCCCCACAAATGTGCCACGGAAGTCGCCTCTTAATATGCGTTGTTAGGTGTTACACAGATGGGCGACACTATTTGATCAGTTGTCCAGTCCCTGGACAGTACGTATATTCAAGGTACCTGTCAAATACAGTCACGCAAAACACACTCACCGAGTGAAGAAACCCTCGTCGTTGAGGCGGCGGCCGTCAGACGTTGGATCGGCGAGTATTCCAAATATACGCACTCACACGGACCGGTAATGTCTGTGCTCTCAGAATCATACGAAAGACGTCTTGAAAGACTGACGTAGCGTAATCCGTGTCAACCTTTGGTGGTGTATATCGAACACGACTTACATAAATGTGATTCACCAGTATCAATGTTAAACCCGGATGTGTGTGACCTTGCTGCGGTTACCCCTGGGGTCACTGTCGAAACCAGTCATGCATGTCCTTGTGGTATTGACGTCAATCCTACCTTTTCCTGTTCGTCTGGCATGGTGCTTCTGTTGGGATAAAAACATTCTACCCAGGAGCAGCGACTAATTGTTGCTAAATAAACGTACAAAAATAGAAAAACAATTAACACAACTATTTAACAACACAACATAGCCAAGAACACACTAAATTACGGTCATCCGCACTACGCATTCAAAGACACTATGTTAAACAAAAGGCGTGTCCTCACTCAGTTAATATCATATGTTCATATTTTATATACGTTTGTTGAACTGGTTGTGTCCGATAATTATTCTCCTTCAAGTAGCGAGTGAGTAGTTGACCCCTTCGAGTCTGTCACGCCTCAGTAGGTTGAACAACGTCTACGACGGCTCAAATAACACAACAAGTAGACGTCGAACAATATGGTCGCGGTCGTGAATCTTTGATTCAGCAGGCAGCATTCGCCTGGGGGATGTCGAACAAACTGCGTAGCACGATAATCAACATATTTTCGTTCCAAAAGTTTAAAAACCAACCACAACTTGGTATGACATTATGAATGGCGTATTTATGTTGAAAGTCGTGCAGCCAGTTGTGATTTATTAGGTTTATCCCAGCCAGATGTGTATGACCAGCTTCCGTTCTACGTCGCGTACAATTTATTAGGTTTATCCCAGCCAGGTGTGTATGACCAGCTTCCGTTCTACGTCGCGTACAATTTATTAGGTTTATCCCAGCCAGATTTGTATGACCAGCTTATCTTCCGTTCTACGTCGCGTACAATTTATTAGGTTTATCCCAGCCAGATGTGTATGACCAGCTTGTCTTCCGTTCTACGTCGCGTACAATTTATTAGGTTTATCCCAGCCAGATGTGTATGACCAGCTTCCGTTCTACGTCGCGTACAATTTATTAGGTTTATCCCAGCCAGATGTGTATGACCAGCTTCCGTTCTACGTCGCGTACACTTTATTAGGTTTATCCCAGCCAGGTGTGTATGACCAGCTTGTCTTCCGTTCTACGTCGCGTACAATTTATTAGGTTTATCCCAGCCAGGTGTGTATGACCAGCTTGTCTTCCGTTCTACGTCGCGTACAATTTATTAGGTTTATCCCAGCCAGGTGTGTATGACCAGCTTGTCTTCCGTTCTACGTCGCGTACAATTTATTAGGTTTATCCCAGCCAGGTGTGTATGACCAGCTTGTCTTCCGTTCTACGTCGCGTACAATTTATTAGGTTTATCCCAGCCAGGTGTGTATGACCAGCTTCCGTTCTACGTCGCGTACAATTTATTAGGTTTATCCCAGCCAGGTGTGTATGACCAGCTTCCGTTCTACGTCGCGTACAATTTATTAGGTTTATCCCAGCCAGGTGTGTATGACCAGCTTCCGTTCTACGTCGCGTACAATTTATTAGGTTTATCCCAGCCAGATGTGTATGACCAGCTTGTCTTCCGTTCTACGTCGCGTACAATTTATTAGGTTTATCCCAGCCAGATGTGTATGACCAGCTTGTCTTCCGTTCTACGTCGCGTACAATTTATTAGGTTTATCCCAGCCAGATGTGTATGACCAGCTTGTCTTCCGTTCTACGTCGCGTACAATTTATTAGGTTTATCCCAGCCAGGTGTGTATGACCAGCTTGTCTTCCGTTCTACGTCGCGTACAATTTATTAGGTTTATCCCAGCCAGGTGTGTATGACCAGCTTTCTTCCGTTCTACGTCGCGTACAATTTATTAGGTTTATCCCAGCCAGGTGTGTATGACCAGCTTGTCTTCCGTTCTACGTCGCGTACAATTTATTAGGTTTATCCCAGCCAGGTGTGTATGACCAGCTTGTCTTCCGTTCTACGTCGCGTACAATTTATTAGGTTTATCCCAGCCAGGTGTGTATGACCAGCTTGTCTTCCGTTCTACGTCGCGTACAATTTATTAGGTTTATCCCAGCCAGTGTGTATGACCAGCTGTCTTCCGTTCTACGTCGCGTACAATTTATTAGGTTTATCCCAGCCAGGTGTGTATGACCAGCTTGTCTTCCGTTCTACGTCGCGTACAATTTATTAGGTTTATCCCAGCCAGGTGTGTATGACCAGCTTGTCTTCCGTTCTACGTCGCGTACAATTTATTAGGTTTATCCCAGCCAGATGTGTATGACCAGCTTGTCTTCCGTTCTACGTCGCGTACAATTTATTAGGTTTATCCCAGCCAGATGTGTATGACCAGCTTGTCTTCCGTTCTACGTCGCGTACAATTTATTAGGTTTATCCCAGCCAGTGTGTATGACCAGCTTGTCTTCCTTTCTACGTCGCGTACAATTTATTAGGTTTATCCCAGCCAGGTGTGTATGACCAGCTTCCTTCTACGTCGCGTACAATTTATTAGGTTTATCCCAGCCAGGTGTGTATGACCAGCTTGCTTCCGTTCTACGTCGCGTACAATTTATTAGGTTTATCCCAGCCAGGTGTGTATGACCAGCTTGCTTCCGTTCTACGTCGCGTACAATTTATTAGGTTTATCCCAGCCAGGTGTGTATGACCAGCTTGCTTCCGTTCTACGTCGCGTACAATTTATTAGGTTTATCCCAGCCAGGTGTGTATGACCAGCTTGTCTTCCGTTCTACGTCGCGTACAATTTATTAGGTTTATCCCAGCCAGATGTGTATGACCAGCTTGTCTTCCGTTCTACGTCGCGTACAATTTATTAGGTTTATCCCAGCCAGATGTGTATGACCAGCTTATCTTCCGTTCTACGTCGCGTACAATTAATTAGGTTTATCCCAGCCAGATGTGTATGACCAGCTTATCTTCCGTTCTACGTCGCGTACAATTTATTAGGTTTATCCCAGCCAGATGTGTATGACCAGCTTGTCTTCCGTTCTACGTCGCGTACAATTTATTAGGTTTATCCCAGCCAGGTGTGTATGACCAGCTTCCGTTCTACGTCGCGTACAATTAATTAGGTTTATCCCAGCCAGATGTGTATGACCAGCTTGTCTTCCGTTCTACGTCGCGTACAATTTATTAGGTTTATCCCAGCCAGGTGTGTATGACCAGCTTCCGTTCTACGTCGCGTACAATTAATTAGGTTTATCCCAGCCAGATGTGTATGACCAGCTTGTCTTCCGTTCTACGTCGCGTACAATTAATTAGGTTTATCCCAGCCAGATGTGTATGACCAGCTTGTCTTCCGTTCTACGTCGCGTACAATTTATTAGGTTTATCCCAGCCAGATGTGTATGACCAGCTTGTCTTCCGTTCTACGTCGCGTACAATTTATTAGGTTTATCCCAGCCAGATGTGTACGACCAGCTTGTCTTCCGTTCAACGTCGCGTACAATTTATTAGGTTTATCCCAGCCAGGTGTGTACGACCAGCTTGTCTTCCGTTCTACGTCGCGTACAATTTATTAGGTTTATCCCAGCCAGATGTGTACGACCAGCTTGTCTTCCGTTCTACGTCGCGTACAATTTATTAGGTTTATCCCAGCCAGATGTGTATGACCAGCTTGTCTTCCGTTCTACGTCGCGTACAATTTATTAGGTTTATCCCAGCCAGATGTGTATGACCAGCTTGTCTTCCGTTCTACGTCGCGTACAATTTATTAGGTTTATCCCAGCCAGGTGTGTACGACCAGCTTGTCTTCCGTTCTACGTCGCGTACAATTTATTAGGTTTATCCCAGCCAGATGTGTACGACCAGCTTGTCTTCCGTTCTACGTCGCATACAATTTATTAGGTTTATCCCAGCCAGGTGTGTATGACCAGCTTGTCTTCCGTTCTACGTCGCGTACAATTTATTAGGTTTATCCCAGCCAGATGTGTATGACCAGCTTGTCTTCCGTTCTACGTCGCGTACTATTTATTAGGTTTATCCCAGCCAGGTGTGTATGACCAGCTTCCGTTCTACGTCGCGTACAATTTATTAGGTTTATCCCAGCCAGGTGTGTATGACCAGCTTGCCTTCCGTTCTACGTCGCGTACAATTTATTAGGTTTATCCCAGCCAGATGTGTATGACCAGCTTCCGTTCTACGTCGCGTACAATTTATTAGGTTTATCCCAGCCAGATGTGTATGACCAGCTTGTCTTCCGTTCTACGTCGCGTACAATTTATTAGGTTTATCCCAGCCAGATGTGTATGACCAGCTTGTCTTTCGTTCTACGTCGCGTACAATTTATTAGGTTTATCCCAGCCAGATGTGTATGACCAGCTTGTCTTCCGTTCTACGTCGCGTACAATGTATTAGGTTTATCCCAGCCAGATGTGTATGACCAGCTTCCGTTCTACGTCGCGTACAATTTCCCGTTGGTATTCCGTTGTCATAGATACCCCTTTTAATATACACAGGCCTTATATGACGTCACCTAAGGTTTGTGCTGATGAGATACCGCTTGGAACATACTCAGGCATTATATGACGTCACCTAAGGTTTGTGATGATGAGATACCGCTTGGAACATACTCAGGCCTTATATGACGTCACCTAAGGTTTGTGAAGGTGAGATATACTTTGGAATATATTCAGGTCTTACATGACATCATCTAAGGTTTATTGTGGTGAGATACCCACTGGAACATATTCAGACCTTATATGACACCCTCTGAGGTCTGTAATAGTGATATGCCCTTTGGAACATACCCTGGCCACATTTGACATCCTCTAAGGTATGTTCCTTACAAATGTCCCTGCGACTTTTACAACATATACTGAGTTCAAATTGCTTTACACTTCACTCCCTGCAGACCTGTTCACCCCAACACCAACTCGACTTTACACTTCACTCCCTGCAGACCTGTTCACCCCAACACCAACTCGACCCAATTACTGTGTGGTTGAGAATATTTGTTCATATATCCACCGTTATAAATAGCCAAATACTCATTTATGCAGCTGACTGAATTGAGGCAACGTTGACAGAACGAAATTGTCTTCACTCCCTGCAGACCTGTTCACCCCAACACCAACTCGACTTTACACTTCACTCCCTGCAGACCTGTTCACCCCAACACCAACTCGACTTTACACTTCACTCCCTGCAGACCTGTTCACCCCAACACCAACTCGACTTTACACTTCACTCCCTGCAGACCTGTTCATTCCAACACCAACTCGACTTTACACTTCACTCCCTGCAGACCTGTTCATCCCAACATCAACTCGACCCAATTACTGTGTGGTTGAGAATATTTGTTCATATATCCACCGTTATAAATAGCCAAATACTCATTTATGCAGCTGACTGAATTGAGGCAACGTTGACAGAACGAAATTGTCTAAACTTCGGCAGCAAGAGCAGTCGAACCCGGGTTCTCCCGATTGAGAGAACGCTGTTCTACCCATTACGTCATTGCACCACACGCAGTGTGATCGTTGTTATCTGGAATCGCAAAGTCGACTTCACTGCTGTGGGCAATTCCCTCACTATATCGGTACAGTGATCGTTGTTACCTGGGATCACACAGTCGACTTCACTGCTGTGGACAGGTCCCTCACTATATCGGTACAGTGATCGTTGTTACCTGGGATCACACAGTCGACTTCACTGCTGTGGACAGGTCCCTCACTAAATCGGTACAGTGATCGTTGTTACCTGGGATCACACAGTCGACTTCACTGATGTGGACAGGTCCCTCATTATATCGGTACAGTGATCGTTGTTACCTGGGATCACACAGTCGACTTCACTGATGTGGACAGGTCCCTCACTACATCGGTACAGTGATCGTTGTTACCTGGGATCACACAGTCGACTTCACTGCTGTGGACAGGTCCCTCACTAAATCGGTACAGCGATCGTTGTTACCTGGGATCACACAGTCGACTTCACTGCTGTGGACAGGTCCCTCACTAAATCGGTACAGCGATCGTTGTTACCTGGGATCACACAGTCGACTTAACTGCTGTGGACAGGTCCCTCACTAAATCGGTACAGCGATCGTTGTTACCTGGGATCACACAGTCGACTTCACTGCTGTGGACAGGTCCCTCACTAAATCGGTACAGCGATCGTTGTTACCTGGGATCACACAGTCGACTTCACTGCTGTGGACAGGTCCCTCACTAAATCGGTACAGCGATCGTTGTTACCTGGGATCACACAGTCGACTTCACTGCTGTGGACAGGTCCCTCACTAAATCGGTACAGCGATCGTTGTTACCTGGGATCACACAGTCGACTTCACTGCTGTGGACAGGTCCCTCACTAAATCGGTACAGCGATCGTTGTTACCTGGGATCACACAGTCGACTTCACTGCTGTGGACAGGTCCCTCACTATATCGGTACAGTGATCGTTGTTACCTGGGATCACACAGTCGACTTCACTGATGTGGACAGGTCCCTCACTAAATCGGTACAGTGATCGTTGTTACCTGGGATCACACAGTAGACTTCACTGATGTGGACAGGTCCCTCATTATATCGGTACAGTGATCGTTGTTACCTGGGATCACACAGTCGACTTCACTGCTGTGGACAGGTCCCTCACTAAATCGGTACAGTGATCGTTGTTACCTGGGATCACACAGTCGACTTCACTGATGTGGACAGGTCCCTCATTATATCGGTACAGTGATCGTTGTTACCTGGGATCACACAGTCGACTTCACTGATGTGGACAGGTCCCTCACTATATCGGTACAGTGATCGTTGTTACCTGGAATCACACAGTCGACTTCACTGCTGTGGACAGGTCCCTCACTAAATCGGTACAGCGATCGTTGTTACCTGGGATCACACAGTCGACTTCACTGCTGTGGACAGGTCCCTCACTAAATCGGTACAGCGATCGTTGTCACCTGGGATCACACAGTCGACTTCACTGCTGTGGACCGGTCCCTCACTAAATCGGTACAGTGATCGTTGTTACTTGGGATCACACAGTCGACTTAACTGCTGTGGACAGGTCCCTCACTAAATCGGTACAGCGATCGTTGTTACCTGGGATCACACAGTCGACTTCACTGATGTGGACAGGTCCCTCATTATATCGGTACAGTGATCGTTGTTACTTGGGATCACACAGTCGACTTCACTGCTGTGGACAGGTCCCTCACTAAATCGGTACAGCGATCGTTGTTACCTGGGATCACACAGTCGACTTAACTGCTGTGGACAGGTCCCTCACTAAATCGGTACAGCGATCGTTGTTACCTGGGATCACACAGTCGACTTCACTGCTGTGGACAGGTCCCTCACTAAATCGGTACAGCGATCGTTGTTACCTGGGATCACACAGTCGACTTCACTGCTGTGGACAGGTCCCTCACTATATCGGTACAGTGATCGTTGTTACCTGGGATCACACAGTCGACTTCACTGATGTGGACAGGTCCCTCACTAAATCGGTACAGCGATCGTTGTTACCTGGGATCACACAGTCGACTTCACTGCTGTGGACAGGTCCCTCACTAAATCGGTACAGCGATCGTTGTTACCTGGGATCACACAGTCGACTTCACTGCTGTGGACAGGTCCCTCACTAAATCGGTACAGCGATCGTTGTTACCTGGGATCACACAGTCGACTTCACTGCTGTGGACAGGTCCCTCACTAAATCGGCACAGCGATCGTTGTTACCTGGGATCACACAGTCGATTTCACTGCTGTGGACAGGTCCCTCACTAAATCGGCACAGCGATCGTTGTCACCTGGGATCACACAGTCGATTTCACTGCTGTGGACAGGTCCCTCACTAAATCGGTACAGTGATCGTTGTTACCTGGGATCACACAGTCGACTTCACTGATGTGGACAGGTCCCTCACTATATCGGTACAGTGATCGTTGTTACCTGGGATCACACAGTCGACTTCACTGCTGTGGACAGGTCCCTCACTATATCGGTACAGTGATCGTTGTTACCTGGGATCACACAGTCGACTTCACTGCTGTGGACAGGTCCCTCACTAAATCGGTACAGCGATCGTTGTTACCTGGGATCACACAGTCGACTTCACTGCTGTGGACAGGTCCCTCACTAAATCGGTACAGCGATCGTTGTTACCTGGGATCACACAGTCGACTTCACTGCTGTGGACAGGTCCCTCACTAAATCGGTACAGCGATCGTTGTTACCTGGGATCACACAGTCGACTTCACTGCTGTGGACAGGTCCCTCACTAAATCGGTACAGCGATCGTTGTTACCTGGGATCACACAGTCGACTTCACTGCTGTGGACAGGTCCCTCACTAAATCGGTACAGCGATCGTTGTTACCTGGGATCACACAGTCGACTTCACTGCTGTGGACAGGTCCCTCACTAAATCGGTACAGGGATCGTTGTTACCTGGGATCACACAGTCGACTTCACTGCTGTGGACAGGTCCCTCACTAAATCGGTACAGCGATCGTTGTTACCTGGGATCACACAGTCGACTTCACTGCTGTGGACAGGTCCCTCACTAAATCGGTACAGCGATCGTTGTTACCTGGGATCACACAGTCGACTTCACTGCTGTGGACAGGTCCCTCACTAAATCGGTACAGCGATCGTTGTTACCTGGGATCACACAGTCGACTTCACTGCTGTGGACAGGTCCCTCACTAAATCGGTACAGCGATCGTTGTCACCTGGGATCACACATTCGACTTCACTGCTGTGGACAGGTCCCTCACTAAATCGGTACAGCGATCGTTGTTACCTGGGATCACACAGTCGACTTCACTGCTGTGGACAGGTCCCTCACTAAATCGGTACAGCGATCGTTGTTACCTGGGATCACACAGTCGACTTCACTGCTGTGGACAGGTCCCTCACTAAATCGGTACAGCGATCGTTGTCACCTGGGATCACACAGTCGACTTCACTGCTGTGGACAGGTCCCTCACTAAATCGGTACAGCGATCGTTGTCACCTGGGATCACACAGTCGACTTCACTGCTGTGGACAGGTCCCTCACTAAATCGGTACAGCGATCGTTGTTACCTGGGATCACACAGTCGACTTCACTGCTGTGGACAGGTCCCTCACTATATCGGTACAGTGATCGTTGTTACCTGGGATCACACAGTCGACTTCACTGCTGTGGACAGATCCCTCACTAAATCGGTACAGTGATCGTATTTACCTGGGATCACACAGTCGACGTCAATGCTGTGGACAGGTCCCTCACTAAATCGGTACAGCGATCGTTGTTACCTGGGATCACACAGTCGACTTCACTGCTGTGGACAGGTCCCTCACTATATCGGCACAGTTGAGTCATTTTTTGGACGGATTTTATTTTCGAATTGCCAAACGTTTGACACGTTTAAAACTTCTAACTAAGTAGACATTTTCTGACAGGTCCATTATTCACAAGTGAGTCCATGGTATCGTGTGATGATTGGGCACCCGTGGTCAATACCACGGGGGGGGGGTCAATTTACAATACCTCTTCGACTCATCTGCCCTTTGTTGGAGTTCCCCGCTACGTTGCACCACCTTACGGAGAGATGTGTGAACGACAACAAGACCTGGTGTGTTTACAAACACTCAATAGCGAGTTCTTTGTTACACATAATTGCAGGCATCCGGGAGGCGTACGCATCCTGGAGACACCGTACCTGCCTCGTGTTTACAAACCTTCAACAGTTCGTCGCGCTTGGCCACACACCTATGATCTCGGGGTCCGACACGCTGGGCAATATCGTGCATGCACACGCACACAGACGCACGCACGCACACGGACAACATACTGTTAACATAAAACTGTGCTATTGGTTTCGAATGTCTAACGGTTAGTGATATTTGTGGCTTCAAAATTAATACTCTTACTGGAAATGGTATTCGTTGATTGAAAGACTTATTACTGTAAACAGTGCTCGTGGTTTTATATATTGTAACTGTAGATGGTACTTGATGTCGTCTGCTTGTGATGACAATGCAATATTTTTAACACGTGAAATTCCACGATTAGGCCCCTGCAGTTGCCACAATGGGACCAGCGACTCACATAAGGGTATGCCATCATTAGATATGTGTAATTATTCCAACACAGTTTATTGATTACCATAAAGTAATATTAGACAAGGGAGCAATTATAATAATACAAATAAAGGAAGTTGCATAGTGGTCCAATCGAGGGAACTTGTAACAGAACACATTTGGTCACAGGCAAATTTACAGTGTTTCGGACTAACAAAGACTTTATTTTAGGATTTACATAAATTTAGTGCCAATGGTCATATATAAACGGAAGAGGATGAAAATAGAACTGACCAATGTTGGACCTCCGGGGGCAAAGGCTGGATGTCCAATGAGGGGTTTGTTACTTGGCTGCGACATTTCGTAGATTTTGTTAAACCAACGAAGGAGGAGACTGTTGTGCTCATACTCGATAGCCACGTGACCCACACAAAGAATTTGGCTGCAACTGATATTTTGGCTCGGGATGCTGGAGTGGTCATAGTCTCACTTCCGCCATACACGACTCACCGATTCCAACCTTTGGATGGGGCTTTTTTCGGACCGTTTGGAAATGATGCATTGAGGATGTGGATGAGAGGATGTGGATGAGAGAACAAGTAGGCAGACCAGTGGCAACATGGCAAGTCGCCGAAATTCTTAATGTGGCATACAGAAAAGCGGCATCCGTCCAGAATGTTGTTAGTGGCTTCAGGAAGGCAGGTCTGTGGTCATTGACCATATACATATTCCAAGACTCCGATTTCGCTGCTGCTACGGTAACTAATGTAATCACGGAAGCTGCACAAGAGCATAACCCTATATCACCTGTGACCCCAGCTGTTGCAACTCCAACACTGACAGCAGTTGTCATGGTGATTGCACAAAAGCACAACCGTACGCCACCTCTGACGCCAGTTGTTGCAGCTCCAGCACTGACAGCTGTTGCCATGGAAGCTGTACTAGAGTTATGCCCACCGAAGAAAGAAACTTGCTAAACAAAGCAAAGTCGGACCGGAGATAGCTACGCCTACTAGGCCTACACCCACCCAAGAGCCCACTACTTTTAAGACCACTGCAACTCAATCGAGAGCACACAACAGTTCTGATCCACCCAAACCTAGTCGATTGCAGCTCATCAAGGACACCGAAGGCTGCAAAACTGGTCAAAGGTGCACCATTTTGTACGATGGTAAAATCTACCCAGGCATAATGCGATGAGTCATGGATGTGACGAAAGAAACTGTGGCGGTGCAGTGCGTGTAAACTGTGGGACAGAACAGGTTCCTATGGCCTCTGAAGGATGACACAGCGGTATACGAATTGCAGGTGACTCTATGCAGGCATAGTGCGACGAGTAATGGATCTGATGAATGACTCTATGGTGCCAGTGCATGCAATTGCGACACAGAACATGTGGTTGTCTCTAAAGGATGTCGACCATTTCCGCTAGCCTATTCCGGAGCCATTGACAGAAAACTATGAACATTAGACCCTGTTAACATTTCATTTGACTATTGATTAATTTTATGTTTCTAATGAACACTGAATCTGAAGATCCCACTGCAGTTGTTGAAGCCGATCACGGCTATTAGTGTGACGTTTGGGATGTGCGCAGCGCATTTGGGCGAATATAAAATAAAATACTTTATAAAATATAGTTAAAAGAATAAAAACAGGGAGAAGGTTGCTAGCCATTTAATGCAACCCTCTGCCTCCCAACTGTAAACGAAAAGGCGTTGAGTGTGGGCCGGTTGATGAAGTCATCTGTGAGGGTGTTCCATTCGATGACGGTTTTTACAAAGAATGAGCCTCTATATTGGTCAGTCTTGTTTGCTTGTCTTTGTAGAATGTTGTGAGTTTCGTACCCCTCGTAGATGGTGGGTCGAATCCTACGTCTGTTTCTGTTGGCTGCAGTGAGGAAGGCGTCCGTAGGTAGGGCTGGGACCAGGCCTTTTGCTATGTTGTACAGCATTGTCAGCCTGAGTTGCCTGCGTCGTTCTTCCAAGGGTGGGAGGTCGAGGAAGTCAAGCATCCTGCCAATGCATCCAGGCTCCCGAGATCTGAAGTCTCTAGTGATGAAGCCTGCAGCCTGGCGTTGAATGCGTTGAAGCTTTTCCGTGTCTTGTTTGAAGTAGGGGTCCCACACTACCGCCCCATATTCCAGGGTGGATCTAACGAGAGCGATGTACGCAAGGCGTCGACACTCCTGAGCGCAGTTCCGGAGATTCCGGCGTAGGAAGCCCCTCGTTGATCCAGCTTTCGTGCCCAGGCCGGTCATGTGTGTTGACCACTTCAGGTCGGCAGAGATCTCAATGCCGATGTAAGAGTTTTGCTCTACATTTTTGAGAATGGTGCCCCCGAGTCTATAGTAGAAGTGTGATCTGGGTTTGGTGGAGAGGACGTAGCACTTCTGTGCGTTGAAGCGCATCCCCACCGGGCTGTCCTGCAGTCCTCGAGGTTCTTGAGGTCGGACTGCAGGGTGAGGTGATCTTGAAAGGAGCGGACCTCCCGATAGAACAGGCAGTCATCCGCGAAGAGTCGTACTGTGGACTTCACGGTGTCCGGCAGATCATTTATGAGGCACAGGAAAAGTAATGGACCCAACACTTTGTTTTACTCGCGTACTAATTCAAAGTAATGGACCCAACACTTTGTTTTACTCACGTACTAATTCAAAGTAATGGACCCAACACTTTGTTTTACTCGCGTACTAATTCAAAGTAATGGACCCAACACTTTGTTTTACTCGCGTACTAATTCAAAGTAATGGACCCAACACTTTGTTTTACTCGCGTACTAATTCAAAGTAATGGACCCAACACTTTGTTTTACTCGCGTACTAATTCAAAGTAATGGACCCAACACTTTGTTTTACTCGCGTACTAATTCAAAGTAATGGACCCAACACTTTGTTTTACTCGCGTACTAATTCAAAGTAATGGACCCAACACTTTGTTTTACTCACGTACTAATTCAAAGTAATGGACCCAACACTTTGTTTTACTCGCGTACTAATTCAAAGTAATGGACCCAACACTTTGTTTTACTAATTCAAAGTTTGGTCTACATAAGTTGTTTGTTTGTCCAGTCGAAGAAGACATGGGACATTGTGTAGAATGGATGGAACTACAAAGATTATGAACACTGGTATTTATTAGTATATTGTATTTAACTAATAATACTTTGTTTGTTTGTCCAGTCGAAGAAGACATGGGACATTGTGTAGAATGGATGGAACTACAAAGATTATGAACACTGGTATTTATTAGTATATTGTATTTAACTAATAATACTTTGTTTGTTTGTCCAGTCGAAGAAGACATGGGACATTGTGTAGGGTGGATGGAACTACAAAGATTATGAACACTGGTATTTATTAGTATATTGTATTTAACTAATAATACTTTGTTTGTTTGTCCAGTCGAAGAAGACATGGGACATTGTGTAGGGTGGATGGAACTACAAAGATTATGAACACTGGTATTTATTAGTATATTGTATTTAACTAATAATACTTTGTTTGTTTGTCCAGTCGAAGAAGACATGGGACATTGTGTAGGGTGGATGGAACTACAAAGATTATGAACACTGGTATTTATTAGTATATTGTATTTAACTAATAATACTTTGTTTGTTTGTCCAGTCGAAGAAGACATGGGACATTGTGTAGGGTGGATGGAACTACAAAGATTATGAACACTGGTATTTATTAGTATATTGTATTTAACTAATAATACTTTGTTTGTTTGTCCAGTCGAAGAAGACATGGGACATTGTGTAGAATGGATGGAACTACAAAGATTATGAACACTGGTATTTATTAGTATATTGTATTTAACTAATAATACTTTGTTTGTTTGTCCAGTCGAAGAAGACATGGGACATTGTGTAGAATGGATGGAACTACAAAGATTATGAACACTGGTATTTATTAGTATATTGTATTTAACTAATAATACTTTGTTTGTTTGTCCAGTCGAAGAAGACATGGGACATTGTGTAGGGTGGATGGAACTACAAAGATTATGAACACTTGTATTTATTAGTATATTGTATTTAACTAATAATACTTTGTTTGTTTGTCCAGTCGAAGAAGACATGGGACATTGTGTAGAATGGATGGAACTACAAAGATTATGAACACTTGTATTTATTAGTATATTGTATTTAACTAATACTACTTTGTTTGTTTGTCCAGTCGAAGAAGACATGGGACATTGTGTAGAATGGATGGAACTACAAAGATTATGAACACTTGTATTTATTAGTATATTGTATTTAACTAATACTACTTTGTTTGTTTGTCCAGTCGAAGAAGACATGGGACATTGTGTAGGGTGGATGGAACTACAAAGATTATGAACACTGGTATTTATTAGTATATTGTATTTAACTAATAATACTTTGTTTGTTTGTCCAGTCGAAGAAGACATGGGACATTGTGTAGGGTGGATGGAACTACAAAGATTATGAACACTTGTATTTATTAGTATATTGTATTTAACTAATAATACTTTGTTTGTTTGTCCAGTCGAAGAAGACATGGGACATTGTGTAGAATGGATGGAACTACAAAGATTATGAACACTTGTATTTATTAGTATATTGTATTTAACTAATACTACTTTGTTTGTTTGTCCAGTCGAAGAAGACATGGGACATTGTGTAGAATGGATGGAACTACAAAGATTATGAACACTTGTATTTATTAGTATATTGTATTTTACTAATAATACTTTGTTTGTTTATCCAGTCGAAGAAGACATGGGACATTGTGTAGGGTGGATGGAACTACAAAGATTATGAACACTGGTATTTATTAGTATATTGTATTTAACTAATAATACTTTGTTTGTTTGTCCAGTCGAAGAAGACATGGGACATTGTGTAGGGTGGATGGAACTACAAAGATTATGAACACTGGTATTTATTAGTATATTGTATTTAACTAATAATACTTTGTTTGTTTGTCCAGTCGAAGAAGACATGGGACATTGTGTAGGGTGGATGGAACTACAAAGATTATGAACACTTGTATTTATTAGTATATTGTATTTAACTAATAATACTTTGTTTGTTTGTCCAGTCGAAGAAGACATGGGACATTGTGTAGAATGGATGGAACTACAAAGATTATGAACACTGGTATTTATTAGTATATTGTATTTAACTAATAATACTTTGTTTGTTTGTCCAGTCGAAGAAGACATGGGACATTGTGTAGGGTGGATGGAACTACAAAGATTATGAACACTTGTATTTATTAGTATATTGTATTTAACTAATAATACTTTGTTTGTTTGTCCAGTCGAAGAAGACATGGGACATTGTGTAGAATGGATGGAACTACAAAGATTATGAACACTTGTATTTATTAGTATATTGTATTTAACTAATACTACTTTGTTTGTTTGTCCAGTCGAAGAAGACATGGGACATTGTGTAGAATGGATGGAACTACAAAGATTATGAACACTTGTATTTATTAGTATATTGTATTTAACTAATACTACTTTGTTTGTTTGTCCAGTCGAAGAAGACATGGGACATTGTGTAGGGTGGATGGAACTACAAAGATTATGAACACTGGTATTTATTAGTATATTGTATTTAACTAATAATACTTTGTTTGTTTGTCCAGTCGAAGAAGACATGGGACATTGTGTAGGGTGGATGGAACTACAAAGATTATGAACACTTGTATTTATTAGTATATTGTATTTAACTAATAATACTTTGTTTGTTTGTCCAGTCGAAGAAGACATGGGACATTGTGTAGAATGGATGGAACTACAAAGATTATGAACACTTGTATTTATTAGTATATTGTATTTAACTAATACTACTTTGTTTGTTTGTCCAGTCGAAGAAGACATGGGACATTGTGTAGAATGGATGGAACTACAAAGATTATGAACACTTGTATTTATTAGTATATTGTATTTTACTAATAATACTTTGTTTGTTTGTCCAGTCGAAGAAGACATGGGACATTGTGTAGGGTGGATGGAATTACAAAGATTATGAACACTTGTATTTATTAGTATATTGTATTTAACTAATAATACTTTGTTTGTTTGTCCAGTCGAAGAAGACATGGGACATTGTGTAGGGTGGATGGAACTACAAAGATTATGAACACTTGTATTTATTAGTATATTGTATTTAACTAATAATACTTTGTTTGTTTGTCCAGTCGAAGAAGACATGGGACATTGTGTAGGGTGGATGGAACTACAAAGATTATGAACACTTGTATTTATTAGTATATTGTATTTAACTAATAATACTTTGTTTGTTTGTCCAGTCGAAGAAGACATGGGACATTGTGTAGAATGGATGGAACTACAAAGATTATGAACACTTGTATTTATTAGTATATTGTATTTAACTAATACTACTTTGTTTGTTTGTCCAGTCGAAGAAGACATGGGACATTGTGTAGGGTGGATGGAACTACAAAGATTATGAACACTTGTATTTATTAGTATATTGTATTTAACTAATAATACTTTGTTTGTTTGTCCAGTCGAAGAAGACATGGGACATTGTGTAGGGTGGATGGAACTACAAAGATTATGAACACTTGTATTTATTAGTATATTGTATTTAACTAATAATACTTTGTTTGTTTGTCCAGTCGAAGAAGACATGGGACATTGTGTAGGGTGGATGGAATTACAAAGATTATGAACACTTGTATTTATTAGTATATTGTATTTAACTAATAATACTTTGTTTGTTTGTCCAGTCGAAGAAGACATGGGACATTGTGTAGGGTGGATGGAACTACAAAGATTATGAACACTGGTATTTATTAGTATATTGTATTTAACTAATAATACTTTGTTTGTTTGTCCAGTCGAAGAAGACATGGGACATTGTGTAGGGTGGATGGAATTACAAAGATTATGAACACTGGTATTTATTAGTATATTGTATTTAACTAATAATACTTTGTTTGTTTGTCCAGTCGAAGAAGACATGGGACATTGTGTAGAATGGATGGAACTACAAAGATTATGAACACTTGTATTTATTAGTATATTGTATTTAACTAATAATACTTTGTTTGTTTGTCCAGTCGAAGAAGACATGGGACATTGTGTAGGGTGGATGGAATTACAAAGATTATGAACACTGGTATTTATTAGTATATTGTATTTAACTAATAATACTTTGTTTGTTTGTCCAGTCGAAGAAGACATGGGACATTGTGTAGGGTGGATGGAACTACAAAGATTATGAACACTTGTATTTATTAGTATATTGTATTTAACTAATAATACTTTGTTTGTTTGTCCAGTCGAAGAAGACATGGGACATTGTGTAGGGTGGATGGAACTACAAAGATTATGAACACTTGTATTTATTAGTATATTGTATTTAACTAATAATACTTTGTTTGTTTGTCCAGTCGAAGAAGACATGGGACATTGTGTAGGGTGGATGGAACTACAAAGATTATGAACACTTGTATTTATTAGTATATTGTATTTAACTAATAATACTTTGTTTGTTTGTCCAGTCGAAGAAGACATGGGACATTGTGTAGAATGGATGGAACTACAAAGATTATGAACACTGGTATTTATTAGTATATTGTATTTAACTAATAATAACTATTATTGTTATAATGAACACTATATGTTACTTATGTATCAATTCATAATTATTATTTTACTTTTGGTCCAATCGAAGACATTGGGTGGTCCAATCGAGGAAACCGTGGCCACGATTGGACAGTTTTGTAATTTTTTTTAAATTCGTTTTTTTTCAATATTTATCAATGATTTTCTTGTGATTGATAGCTTGTTTTTGAAAATAAAATATAAACTCTGTGTTAGTATATTGTTTACATAAATTCTATTTGTTTTCGCGTCTATATTCGAGTTTATCGTTAGGGGTCCCAATCCCGGCAACTCTCCCTTATTGCAGCCAGTTCCGAGTTATTGGTTTATCCCAGCTTGTCCTTCCATTGCTGAAGAAGCCATCACATGAGAAATACATCCTGTGCAGATATCGACCAGAGAGTAACCTGACACAATTATCCAATGTAATTGAGAAAGTTATCGTGCTTAGGATAATTACGCATATTTCCGATCAGCGATTGGTTGACTGCTTTCAGTCGGCGAATCGAAAAAAAAAATTCCTGACTGAAACTGCGCTACTATACGTTACAAGTGCCAGTAAAACATCCACGGACAATAAACAAGGAACAACTCTGATTCCCGTTGATTTTAATGCGGCCTTCGATACAATGAAACACGACATCTCGATCTCGCTGGTCATACATAAACCTAACGTTTGCGCTACGGCTCCAAGACCTGAAGGATCCCCCCCGACATAAAAGACCTGAAGGATACATAAAAAAATGCGACACAAAAAAAATGCGTTGCTATCGGACATGGGGTGGGGCATTGCCCCGAAATCACCAATCGAAGTGGACAAAAAGTACATTTACTTACGCCAAGGCTAAAAACAGTGTCAAATATTCCCGTGGGGTTATCTGAGAATGGTATTACCAATGTCAGCAATTTTATGTGGGCCTTCCCCCTGCCAGCAAATCCCATAGGGTGAGAAAGGGGCATTCGTTTACTGGAAAGACACTTTCTTAATGGAAAGATGCGAAGTATCAAAACAGTGTCAAGGTTGAAAACAGTGTCGGACGGACGGACGGACTGGTGCCGGCGCCCGCTGCCTTTGTGCGTTCCAACAGATGTGCATGTCTTGGCGCGGGTGTGCGTCTTTAATGACAGGCGGCCGGGTTGTGTGGTACATCATATTTAGGGGGCGTCTCTACTGTATCAGTTGTCTACGTAATGACTACGTCGACGACAACTCGTTAGTTGAGAGCGTAATCTTCTAACTAAATGACACGGCCTAAACGTTGGATGTTTTGTCCTCGACATGTCGCGTTGTCTATTATGCCGCGGAGGAAAGGATATTGGAGCTGGCGAACGGTAATTACCATATAACCGCTGTCATGATTGCTCGTTTGGCGCCTCGAACAATTGTTTGTTCGCACTCGAAGAGTCCCCGGTCGTGTCTCGCTGCACTCCACCACACAGCGCGGGACTCATCCACACAGCGCGGGATTCGTCAGCTACGGCAGCGACGTCTGCGACGCATTCACCAATAGCGGGTTCGAACCCCTTTTGCAAAAAAACTGACTACGGCCCTGTCAGTGTAGGCTTGGCTTCGAGAAAGGATTGATAATAGATACGTTACTGACTGTATATATGTTACTGGTTGTAGTGTTAACAACGGAACGCCTGGGCATATCATATAAGTGATATATGGTTATGTTTGATCACACGTCTACGCGAGTTGACGCCGGTGTAGTATTGTAAATGGATCCCCGTGCAAACGGACCCGGTGTCCATTTAAAACATTGGTAAATGGACCGGGGGGGGGGTCCATATACAATCGTGATAAATGGACCCCGGGCGTGGAAAACGTACCCCCATCTGTTCAGTTTTATGATACTTAGGGGCATTATTTTATTTGAATTTCTATTTTAGCACTAATAGCTTTTGATGGACTGCTTGAATATGGGGAGGGGAGTTCTCAATGACCGTGGAAAATAAACCCCCTCTTTCCACGTATCTCCCGAATTCTACTTTTGAAATAAATAAAGAGTATTATTTAATTAATTTTAATACTAGTGTTAGTATGAACCATAATTGACTGAATGGTTATAAATAAATGAACGGCTAAATATGTATGCTATATCTTACAGTTAAAACTCATTGAATGAATACAGAGATATACGTAGAGCACTATAGATGACTTTTGATGGACTGCTTTCAAAGAAAATGAGTTCTTTTGAGGACATTTCAAGGATGTAACTATAAGAAAGCAGTTGAAAGTGTAGTTCACACGTGGTGGATAACGCGGACAGTTTTTAGCTCCGTTCCAAGCTGGGCGAGTAGTGGAGATTTATTTGCTTGTTTTGACACGCAACGATAGCGTTGAGAATTATAATCTGTTAAGGTTTGTTTGAGAATAAACTTTGTTCATTGATTTAAACGGATTTCTTTGTTACAGTAATAACCTATTGGGTAATTTTTTATGGGGATCCATTTTCCACAGCGTAAAATGGACCCCGGTTCATTTTTCACGGTGGGGGTCCATATTTCACAGTGAAAAATGGACCGGGGGGGCCATTTACCACAGGGGTCCATTTACAATCTCACACCGGCGCCATGTGTAGGACTCGGGCAGTAGACGTAGGCAGGTCGAGCCGTTTGTGTGGAGAGTCGTCGCGTATAGACGAGTTGCTGCACTCCAGTAGTGAAGCGTATAGACGAGTTGCTGCACTCCAGTAGTGAAGTGTATAGACGAGTTGCTGCACTCCAGTAGTGAAGTGTATAGACGAGTTGCTGCACTCCAGTAGTGAAGCGTATAGACGAGTTGCTGCACTCCAGTAGTGAAGTGTATAGACGAGTTGCTGCACTCCAGTAGTGAAGTGTATAGACGAGTTGCTGCACTCCAGTAGTGAAGCGTATAGACGAGTTGCTGCACTCCAGTAGTGAAGTGTATAGACGAGTTGCTGCACTCCAGTAGTGAAGCGTATAGACGAGTTGCTGCACTCCAGTAGTGAAGCGTATAGACGAGTTGCTGCACTCCAGTAGTGAAGTGTATAGACGAGTTGCTGCACTCCAGTAGTGAAGTGTATAGACGAGTTGCTGCACTCCAGTAGTGAAGCGTATAGACGAGTTGCTGCACTCCAGTAGTGAAGTGTATAGACGAGTTGCTGCACTCCAGTAGTGAAGCGATCCACGGGTTTAAGAAAATATGCTTCGCTATGCATTTTTTACGCAACAGTGAATTTTTTAACATTGCAATAATTGGAGAAAACAGCTTAAAATGCATTCCACGACTCACTATATGAACACAGTCCTCTGTGGATTTGTACAAACATTTCCTTTGTATCACAGACATGTTCAGGTTTGCGATCATGTGTAATACTTTATATTTGTCTGAACATTGATGTTTTTTTAAATAAAATTCTAAACATTGAAAACTGTTGGAAAACACTGCTCATTTTGGTTTTTTAATTAGTGTCAGTGTCATAATAAACAGAAGACTTAATCTTAATTTCTTTGAGCCCATTATTCTTTATGTTTGTATTGTCATAATATGTGCCTATGTAAAAGTTGAAAATTATCAGAACATCCGTGATTATTTACTTTAAACCTCTACAAACGAAACAAGATTAATTCACATGTATATAATGCCAGTGCTCGGAACTATACCAATATTACCTCACTCAGTGTGAAGATGTTTTTCCTCAAAAAACAATTTACCTAATTTCTTTCTCTAAAGAAAGTCGATGTGAGATGTTAGAAATGCACAGAAACTTCTAACCTAGGTCAAGTTAGCCCAATACACTATAGGGTGTGCCAGTAGTTAGCCCAACACACTGTAGGGTGTGCCTGTAGTTAGCCCAATACCCTATAGGATGTGCCAGTAGTTAGCCCAATACACTATATGATGTGCCAGTAGTTAGTCCAATACACTATAGGATGTGCCAGTAGTTAGCCCAATACACTATAGGATGTGCCAGTAGTTAGCCCAATACACTATAGGATGTGCCAGTAGTTAGTCCAATACACTATAGGATGTGCCAGTAGTTAGCCCAATACACTATAGGGTGTGTCAGTAGTTAGTCCATTACACTGTAGGGTGTGCCAGTAGTTAGCCCAATACACTATAGGATGTGCCAGTAGTTAGTCCAATACACTGTAGTGTGTGCCAGTAGTTAGTTCAATACACTATAGGATGTGCCAGTAGTTAGCCCAATACACTATAGGAAGTACCAGTAGTTAGACCAATACACTATAGGATGTGTCAGTAGTTAGATTCACAGATGTATTATGCCAGACTAACTACCAAACATTGATAACATTGCAAGTACTAACTATATCACTACTGACTAGCATTTACCATTCACATTGTATCTGTGGGGTCTCTCCGTCCTAAAAACCCTGTGTACACTAATGAACATATCATAAGAGGAAAAAACAGTAAGGCAAAACCCTGTGTACAACATCTAGACCAGGGAAAAGCGTCAAGCATTAAGTGCAATGTATCTGTACAAACGGTGATTTACAATGGTCTACTACATGAAGCAATCCAAAACACGTGGCACAACTACCACAGGGTTACCAAATAAAGTACTATAACCTCCAGTTGACCGACTGTTCCAGTTTATGTCCAAGGGAGGAGGCTATGATACAAAACACTCAAAAATATCTATCATTGAGCCAGCGAGTTTCTTGTACTTTAAATTAATATAAACCCTAAGTCGGTGGCGACCAGTCGCAGCAGCAATGACACAGACTCCAAATCATGCAGGGTAACGTGGTGTTGGTAGAGTTCCAATAATTTCTACAGTTCCAATAATTTATTGTGATTCAGTCAAATGAATAGTCGGTGGAGTATATTACACAGGCGCCAGAACGACCTTTGTCCAGTCCATATATTTGTTTGTTGGAGAGAATTCTTCAGTGTTGGAGAGAAGTCATTTTAAATATTTTACACACCGCGTCGTAACTACGAAATATTCCCGATATGTCGTTACGGACCCAATCTATCATGTGTAATGAAGGGACCCGGGCCCCTTATTTACCCATTCTAAACAACCCAGTCTAAGTTACGGACCACTTGATTGCATGCCATGTTTTATTACCTTGTAAGTTAGAAATAAATGCAGATTGGGAGGCTCCAAATGGACAACAATTGTTACAAGATATTGGGAGGCTCCAAATGGACAACCAATTGTTACAAGAGATTGGGAGGCTCCAAATGGACAACCAGTTGTTACAAGAGATTGGGAGGCTCCAAATAGACAACCAAGTGTTACAAGAGATTGGGAGGCTCCATATGGACAACCAATTATTACAAGAGATTGGGAGGCTCCAAATGGACAATCAATTGTTACAAGAGATTGGGAGGCTCCAGATTGACAAACAGTTGTTACAATAGATTGGGAGGCTCCAAATGGACAACCAATTGTTACAAGAAATTGGGAGGCTCCAGATGGATAACCAATTGTTACAAGAGATTGTGAGGCTCCAGATGGACAAACAGTTGTTACAAGAGATTGGGAGGCTCCAAATGGACAACCAATTGTTACAAGAGATTGGGAGGCTCCAGAGGGACAACCAATTGTTACAAGAGATTGGGAGGCTCCAAATGGACAGTCAATTGTTACAAGAGATTGGGAGGCTCCAGATGGACAACCAGTTGTTACAAGAGATTGGGAGGCTCCAAATTGACAACCAATTATTAAAGAAAGAAGTAAATAAAATAAAATTGGGGATAGACAGAGTGAAATGTAACAGAGTGATGTGTGGTGAAAATATTCAGTTCTCTACTGGGATACCTAATGAACAAATGTTTCATTGGGTCCTTGGTCAGGTATCAGTGTGTATTGACAGTGATAGTGTATAATGTATAACATTAGATAGTTCTACACTGGGATACCTAATGACCAAATGTTTAATTGGGTTCTGGATCAAGTATCATAGTATATTGATAATGTAGAAGGCATATCAATAGCTATGTATTTATGGTACTAATGAAAATCAGATTGAATCTAAGACTGAAAGACTTGGCTGATATGTTCAGTATACATGTGAGGAGGGTTAGTGGCATTCTCAAAACCAACATTGGCACAAAGGTTGTATTTTATCGTGAAATGGCCTTCAAGATAAACTTGTGTGAGACGTTTGCCTACTGTGTTCTAGAGGACCTATCCCAGATGTATAGTTATCATAGATTGCACAGAAAATCTTCATTGATAAGTCATCAAACTTGTCTGCTAGAAGTGTAACATGCAGCAGTTACAAACGTCATGATACCGTGAAGATTCTTGTGGGAGTATCACCAGTTGGGTCCATTTCATTTATTTAGGGATTTTATGGAGGATAAGGGATCAACTCAGTGGTCTGGCTTCCTCATCTTTCTGGAGCCAGGATATGTGTTGGGGGACCGAGGGTTCTTGATTGAGGAAGATGTTGCCCACTGCTGTGCAGAATTAACCATCCCTGCTTTCACTAAAGGCCACAAACAACTGTTGAAGAGAGAAATTGAAATATCAAGACAAATTTCATGTGTGTGGATACATGTGGAACGAGTAATGCAGATATTCAAAGAATTTGCCATTCTCCGTGACATTTACCCATTCAGCCTAGTAAGGCATGTAGACAGTGTTGTACAAATATGTGCTTGTCTTATTAATCTTCAAGTGCCTCTTGTGAAGTAACTGTATGCAACTTAAGTATGTGACATGTATGATGACAACTTAAGTATGTGACATGTATGATGACAACTTAAGTATGTGACATGTATGATGACAACTTAAGTATGTGACATGTATGATGACATCCAGTAATTGCTTCTCTATAGTTGAAAACAGCCATGTTGTGGGCACAAAAGAGACTTTCCCTTGTGGTGAAATATCATGAAATCTGTCGGGCTAAATGATGATGCTATGTTTGTCAAAACTGTGACTCTGCAGTACTAATTGTTTGATGATAAAAATACATAATAAATGAACATAAGGAATAGTTTCTCCCATATGTGAATGTAGTGTTTTATTTACAAGTGATGAGGTGGATAATAAGAGTACTGGGATAACTAAACAATATTATAACATGTGTGAATGTACTGTTTTTATCTACAAGTGATGATGTGGACAATAAGAGTACTGGGATAACTAAACAATATTATAACATGTGTGAATGTACTGTTTTATCTACAAGTGATGATGTGGACAATAAGAGTACTGGGATAACTAAACAATATTATAACATGTGTGAATGTACTGTTTTTATCTACAAGTGATGAGGTAGATAATAAGAGTACTTGGATAACTAAACAATATTATAACATGTGTGAATGTACTGTTTTATCTACAAGTGATAAGGTGGATAATAAGAGTACTGGGATAACTAAACAATATTATAACATGTGTGAATGTACTGTTTTATCTACAAGTGATGAGGTAGATAATAAGAGTACTGGGATAGCTAAACAATGTTATAACATGTGTGAATGTACTGTTTTATCTACAAGTGATGAGGTGGATAATAAGAGTACTGGGATAACTAAACAATATTATAACATGCGTGAATGTACTGTTTTACCTACAAATGATGAGGTAGATAATAAGAGTACTGGGATAACTAAACAATATTATAACATATGTGAATGTACTGTTTTATCTACAAGTAATGATGTGGATAATAAGAGTACTGGGATAACTAAACAATATTATAACATGTGTGAATGTATTGTTTTATCTAAAAGTGATGATGTGGATAATAAGAGTACTGGGATAACTAAACAATATTATAACATGTGTGAATATACTGTTTTATCTACAAGTGATGATGTGGATAATAAGAGTACTGGGATAACTAAACAATATTATAACATGTGTGAATGTACTGTTTTATCTACAAGTGATGATGTGGATAATAAGAGTACTGGGATAACTAAACAATATTATAACATGTGTGAATGTACTGTTTTATCTACAAGTGATGATGTGGATAATAAGAGTACTGGGATAACTAAACAATATTATAACATGTGTGAATGTACTGTTTTATCTACAAGTGATGATGTGGATAATAAGAGTACTGGGATAACTAAACAATATTATAACATGTGTGAATGTACTGTTTTATCTACAAGTGATGATGTGGATAATAAGAGTACTGGGATAACTAAACAATATTATAACATGTGTGAATGTACTGTTTTATCTACAAGTGATGATGTGGATAATAAGAGTACTGGGATAACTAAACAATATTATAACATGTGTGAATGTACTGTTTTATCTACAAATGATGATGTGGATAATAAAAGTACTAGGATAAGTAAACAATATTATAACATTTGTGAATGTACTGTTTTATCTACAAGTGATGAGGTGCATAATAAGAGTACTGGGAACAAACTAAACAATATTACAAAATGGTAATTATTTTAGTTGTGTTGCAAATCACACTCAAAATTATCATGCAATATGAACATCCAGTTCATATATAACTAATATCTACGACTGCTGACATCATCAGACACACAGGACAGAACCTCATAGCTTCTTTGGGCTTCCTGGTCATGAGGTACAGCAAAAGCAAACCAGTTTGCATATTATAGTTATGGAGATCCTGGGGGGAGGCAGCATTCCACACAGGACAAGGTGGTTGAATTTGCTCCTGTGTGGGGGGCCTCTGAAGAAGGTAATAACTTGGCAGATATAGTAAAGCATAGAGGTAAGTGGTCAGAAGAGACACAGTCATATTTAACTTCCATATCTGAGACTGATGAGTGACTATAGTTGGTGGTGAGCACGTGGTCGAGCCAGCTCCTTGAGCCATGCGCATCACTAACATAAGTAAAAGCATCAGAGGGGAGAAGCAATGTACGTGGCACTTGGAATAAGGTGACATTGAGATATGGAGTAAAAAGACTGGGCTTCTTAATATCCACATTAAAATCACCAATGATAAATATACTGGTTGATTCAAATGAATTGCTTATGGCCTGGATTTTGCCTAAAGTGTCTTAATCGATAGTCAGCAGCATTGTCATCAGTGTGATAGGTAGGTAGATATCAAGAAGTAGAATAGTGGAATTAGAGCTGGTAATTTTTAGACCTAGGAGTCTCTTCTCATCAACATAAATCAACGGTCCAATAAAGGGGTCGAGTGAATGCCTCCATAAAAAAGTAGAGGACGTTCACTCAAACAGATGCTGTGGAGGGTCTATATACACACTGGAAATGTAGAAGACTACACAAACTACAAAGAGGCACTTAACCTAGCTACAACTGAAATTAGAAAATCTAAAAGAACCTTTGAAAAAAAATTGGCAGGTAATATAAAAAATGACAGCAAGAGTTTCTATGCTTATGTAAGGAGTAAACAGAAAGTTCAAGATAAGGTCGGACCACTGGAAAACAACAGTGAAAACATAATTTCAGACTGGTTCCAAATGACAGAGGTCCTGAATGAGTATTACAGCTCAGTTTTTACCACAGAAGATATCAGCTCACTTCCAGTTCCATTGACTAAATTTGAGGGCAATAAATCAGAACATTTAGGGCAGTTATTTGTAACTCCTGAAATGATAGCAAAGAAAATTAGTACACCACTTGCAAAATTGTTTAACTTGTCACTAGAAGAAGGAATAGTTCCTTCAGAATGGAAAGAAGCAAACATTACACCGCTATTTAAGAAGGGATGGAGGAAGAAGCCAGAAAATTACAGACCAGTGAGTTTAACATCAGTTGTATGTAAATTACTCGAAACATTAATTAGAGACCACATGGTGGAATTCCTTGTAAAACATAAATTAATAAAAGCAAAGTCATGTCTAACCAATCTCTTATGTTTTTTGGAAGAAATTACTTTTTGGAAGAAATGTTCCTGCACAACAAGTATATCAGAAGAGTTTAAAATGTCAACCACATCAAAACCACTGTTCCGTAAGCTTCTGGAGTTAAAGGATGCAATACGGAGGGAAAATCTTTAAGTAGGCACTTCAACAAAATCATCTGAGCGGCTCGCGCAGCGTGTCCAAAAAATCGTGTAAGTTTAGCCGCGCCGATTCCCGGCACCCGAGGTCTCCTTTTGTTTTACATCCTGCATTGTCGGCTGTTTCCATTCTTTTCCGTGACTTACTGCGGCAGATTGGTTAAGTACCTTTACATGTTCGTCTGTTTTTGGTTAAAATTGCACCAAAATTAAGGTGAAATACATTTATTAGAAGACATGGGTGTATTTCCATTTAAGTTTAGCAGATAATAGATCCACGGCACACCATCTAAAATTATCCGAACCTCTTTCAAAGATCATAATTAGATCGTGTTAAAAATATTTTCCTGCTATGCGAATGCGCAGGGGTATGTTTGAGCTCCGCTAGTTTGTGAAATTTTACCCGATTTTGATTCTTTTAGTTGGACAGCGAGAGATCGATTTAACCAAAATCATGACTTATTTACATTTATATAAATTGAATTTATTACAAAGCCAATACAATCTGTTTGGTATTTGTTTTGCAAAACCAATTTTATTAATGATTATTAGTAATGGTACATTTTTATAAATTATTATTTGTTTGTACTTTTTAATGTTGTATTATATCTATATTACTATAATATCAAGTAGTATATTTACATAATGCATATTGCATGTATTCTTTTGTCTAAAATAAAAGATCAATTGATATTGATTAAACTTGTTGGGTCTGACTGTGGTAAGTTAGTAGAATAATTAAATTATTATGTAATTTTTCAATTGCAGTTTAAATTGACATAAAAAAAGGTGTTGACCTGTTGCGTTTACACATTAATTAGCCAATATTTACGTATTAATTACATCAATAGGGTTATGAAATGACTGTGTGATGTATTTTATTACCCTGTTTAATGAATTTGTAAACCCTGAATAAATTACACAAATATCTTCATACTCATGGAAGTTATGGCCTTTTATCAAAAGGTGTCGGTCTGTTGAGTTTACGCATTAGTTAGCCAATATTGATTTATTAATTGCATCAATTGAGTTACGGAATGAGTGTTACATGTATATTTATGACCCTGGTTAATGCATCTGCATACCCTGAACAAATTATACAAATATCTTTATAATCATGTAAGTTATGGACATGTGTCAGTCAGTTAACTTCACGCACTAATTAGCCAATATTGACTTATTAATTGCACTAACCGAGTTATTCTTAATGATACATGACTACATGGATTATGCATATTTATGACCCTACTTAATGTGCTTGCAACTCCTGAAAAAAGTATTAAAATATATACAAAAATAAAAAAAGTTATGCCATTTTAATCAAACATTAATTGATTGAAAGAAAACACAAAAATGAGAGTATTTTCCTGTATACGAGATACAAAAATTTTTTGAATTTTTTCCGTATTAAAATCGCAATATCTTTGGATCTAATAAAGATATATTAATAAAATAAGCAGTTTTTGGTTCCTTTACATTTCACATTTCATTTAAATCAATTGCTAATGTTCTATCATGATATCTAATTTTTCTTTGAAGTGGGTTGAATCCGTTGGTGTGTTTCCTCTCCTCGCACTGACTATATAATTGTACTCTGGGGATATTGTCTTATTCCATTTTTTTATATATTGCTATAACATTGTTATATTGTGTTAATGTATGTTGAGTTTGTATAATATAATTTGTTTGCACGCTTGTTTATTGATGTCTTTCTTCCCTACGAGCTTGTGCGCATGCCCGACCTACTTCGGTTTGTTGCCAAACAAAGCAACCCCTACCATTCTATATTTAGCACACACGCGGCAACCCAGAATGCCCGCGCAATAAACTCGCGGAAAGATGGCGGTCTTGGCGCCTTTTCCGCAGATTATTATCGGATTTATACTCACTCTGAAAACGATGTCCAGGGAAATTTGTATTATTCGGTCGTAGAATCTCACTCGGATACACAACTGAAAAGGTGGCTCCAGTGACAATGTCGCTGAATTCGATCAAAACTGAAAGAAACGTGAGTGTTTACCGTTGCACAGAAATCTGACCCAAACCAGTTCGATGCACATGGACCGGTGACGGTCTCTCTGACTGTCACTGTCACTGTGCATATGATATCATATGTCGGATGTTGCATTTTGGCAACATGAATTGAATTGGATTTATTCAACATAATCAATGTACATTTTCGATCAATTGTAAACATAGTTATAAGACTAACTGTCTAAAGTGGTACAATGAATATATAATAAAGAACGACAATCAGAAACTGTTGAAGGGAAATGCAAGAAGTTGTAAACTTATAAATTGCATTCCCCAAAAGTAAACAATTGCACTGGTTCCATACATATAAGAAAAATTACTTAATTAAGCTAAGTCTTAACTACCAAAAAAGGTATGGTATTTGATACGAAAATAAAATAATATACATAATTATATACTCTGTAGTACAAGCTAGATCAATTAACTCATTTAAAAACAAATTAGACAAATTCTGGTCTACCCAGGCAATAATATATGACTATGAATCTCCTTTAACAATAACTAATGGAACCGGAAATTATGATATAAAAATATTTGATTCTGAAGATCTGATCATGGAGGAACCAACTGGATCCTGCGATCAGAATCGTCATAAGGTATCATAAGGTATATATAACATGTAATCATGAGCATGACATACACACTGAACGTTTAGGAGTGTCTTTCAGTATCAAGCTCAGTCAAGTCAGGTGTCAACGCCAGGGCCCAGGACAGTAGTGCTTCTGTTGCTAAGCCACTGTCCACCTTTAGAGGCTTTACTTTAGGCTTTACAGTAGTACCTGCCTTCAACGGACCCTCCGTTGAGCCTATGGCGGGACACTTTCTCAATGTACGGCTTGTTCTACCATGTTAATGTCCCTCTGATGAGGGGACACCTGGTTAACATGGACAGCAGACAGGATATTTTGGTTTTCTGTCCCTGCTAAGGCAGACAGTAATAATTATTTTCGTAATTTTTTTCGCGAAATATTTTATTTCCAAAATGGCAACGGACAAACAGCATGGTGTGTAGTGGGGAAAACAACGTTATATCGCAAATTCGGATATAAGGCTGTTGGTCGTGGACCCCGATTTTCTGCCGCCGGGGGAAATGCCAAATGGGCCTGCTTAAACCTACTTAGAATTGCTTTGACAATTCTCAAGAAACAGGTGAACAATGTCAACGACAATGAATGACTGTCAATAAGTTGTTTGGCGCTGTCGCCGACATCAATCGCTGATGTTGGCTTCGCTTAGGCGGTTTGAAATTGCAATCGAGATTCAGAAATACGCCTCGCATAAGAATCAACATTAATAAACTTAAATGCAATTTAGTATGCCATACTAATATGACACTGGGGTGAATCTAAATGAAGCGAAACCAACATGCCAAATGCGCTACTGGTGCGCGAAAATACGAATTCGTCATCCGCATATGAAACAACGAATTAATCATGCCTGTTAGTAATAAACCGCCCTGACACTCGGTCAGGTGTGTGAAATAAAAGTAAGACAGGGTTGTGGGTGAACTTGTAGATCTGCATTGTTTTAATGTTATGCAATAACCACATCATGTGCGAATAATCACCATACATAGTAAAAATGTGGACATATACAGACAATCGCCACATAACAATGCAAACTCCCAATGCAAACTCCCTGATCTACAAGTAAGACTACCTACTAACTAACATCTACACAATACATTTATACAATAATTAACTACAAACATAAGTAAAACAGTTAATAGGGATGGTGGGTGGGAGCTTAAAATTAACCGGTTAAAAACATAGTAACGCTGTCGATGGCCATCGACGAATTTATTAGAATGGCGGCTGCTGAAGCAAGAGGCCGATTTGCCGCCAAACACCCGTTTAAATACGACCGTGCCTACAGCTGATTGGATGCTGGCCCTGGCTTTGCATGATTGGGCCGTGTCCTACGAAGTTAAGATTTGAATAACTGACTAATATAGTACATAGTAATGCAAAGGAAACCACCTTTCCACCACCCCTGATTAATACATAATTAAAATATAATAATTCTCACATCGATGCTAAGTCATGCATCATAAATTTATGCTTCGTTCGAGATCAGTTGAAAATTGAGGTGAAATGATTATTAATTCTGCCTATTGTCGTTTTCTATGTTTAATTAGCTTACATACTGCGTGTGTCAACTCATATACGTTTTCGGCTGCTCAAATCCAGGTTATTATTTTCGATTCGTATGCCTATAATTCAATACACGTTGATGGTAGTTGACTCGTTTAATAAGCCCTCTAAACTGCATATTGCCGTATTGGCAGAGATGGGAACACCTAACGCGCCTTATTTCAGCCCTCCACTCCAGCATGCCTGTCCCTTCGATGAGGGGACACCTGCCATGTAGGGACACTTTTGCTTGGATACAGAAGTGTCCGTTGAAGGCAGGTACTACTGTAGTTGTTTGTTGTTGTCTTGTACTCCTTACAGTCAGGTAGGGACACTTTTGCTTGGATACAGAAGTGTCCGTTGAAGGCAGGTACTACTTTAGTTGTTTGTTGTTGTCTTGTACTCCTTACAGTCAGGTCTTGAAGTGGCTGACTTCCAGCGTTCAGCCTGCAAAAACAGACAGCATATATTCAGATACTTGAAAGACATCTGGTAAATATTATTCAGGAATCTTGTTTTGAGGTCATGACATGAGAATTATGACAATAATTTGTATTGACCGATTATTTCCAAAACCGAAATTTAGATATAGGGTATGCACGAATTGGCCGTCACCCGAGTCAGCTACCAATTAAAATTATAGTGAACTTAGGGTTAGGTTAGGGTTAATTCATTCCGTTTATTTTTACCCCCACCCTACTATTGCGTTTTGGATGGGGGCTAACTTAGGTGTAGTAAACAATAAAAAAGTAACGATTATTACATTATAGAACTGTACAATTGTCGAAAAACGGCAAGAAGTGTAATACTTATAATTACTTGCCCTGTTACATATAAATTAAAGTTCTACATAATACTGTATAAAACAGTACATTTTTTTCATGTGGCAAAACCTAGAGTACATCAGGCATGACTTTTATGACCATTCATGGCAGGCCAAACGTAAAAAAAATTGAAAATAACATAACCCTAAATCCAGTAATTTTTATACCGTAAATACTTATGCATTAATTGCACAAATATTCAGTAAAATACTCTCAACCACTGGCACTAGCTAATAGCGCAAGTAAAATACTCTCAACCACTGACACTGGCTAATAGCGCAAGTAAAATACTCTCAACCACTGGCACTACCTAATAGCGCAAGTAAAATACTCTCAACCATTGATACTGGCTAATAGCACAAGTAAAATACTCTCAACCACTGACACTGGCTAATAACACATGTAAAATACTAATAATAGAAGAAGAGCCAACACATGGAGGTTTATGAAAAAGTAACTTGAAACTGTATTTAAAAAATATAAATATGGAAGTATTGTTTGAAGCATTAAGACTAGGTATGTGCATGCAAATTCATTTAATATGAACAAATGTGATTACAATCACACTCAAAATCAAATGCGTGACACTAAAAGTAAAGCAATACAACAACAACAAAAATACAAGATATAGCACTCGGTATTACAATTGATTTTGAAAGTAATACAGTGGAGTCCCATTTATCCTGCCTTCGATAATCCGGATGTTCCGCTAACCGCACGTTTTTGTGTGGGAACCATCTCGACACCATGTTAATTGCTCCGTTAATCCGGTTATTCATGTTTCCGGCTCCGCACGCTTTTTTGGAGAACCAACCGGCCGTACAACACTGCATTCTGATTCAGATAACCGGTCGTGTAACACTGCATTCTGATTCAGATAACCGGTCGTATAACATTGTATTCTGATTCAGATAACTGGTCATGTAACACTGTATTCTGATTCAGATAACTGGTCATGTAACACTGTATTCTGATTCAGATAACCGGTCGTATGACACTGTATTCTGATTCAGATAACCGGTCGTATGACACTGTATTCTGATTCAGATAACCGGTCGTATAACACTGTATTCTGATCCAGATAACCGGTCGGTTGATCTCTGATTAGAAAATCAACCGAACGGAACCAATGTCCATGGCAACCGCCCGGTTGTGGGCAAATCAAGTGGTCAGTTGCAAAGACATCGCATTGGCTTCAATCGTTGATGGGAAGCCGAGTGGGCAATTAGCATTCAGTGTTTGCTTTAACTTCACATCGAAATTATTTGATCTTTGTCCATGTGCCTGTCATTTTATAGAGATCAATAAATTTACAACACAATGGGAACCTCTTAAGTGTTTTCTCAGTTTGATTCTCAAGACGGTGTGCTCATGGTTATGTTTGAGCATATTTAACTAAGACCGCTTTCCTTGAAACAGATTTGCAGTTGAACTTTATTGCAATCAATAGTTATACCACAACTCTATAAATTAGAGGCTCAATTAATTTGAATCAGTAACGATCTAAACATGGCACTTTCTTTAGGTCAACAAATATGCCGATAGCATACTTTTTTATTATTTAGTGCGCTTGTAATTTCTTCAACCAATTCCTGAAGAGCAAGGGAAGTTGACATATTAGGTCTAGTGTCCAGTGTCATTGTATAATTTTTCTAGAATTTTTTAGAATTGTAACAATGAGATAGGTCTGTAATTTGTAAACACACCCTTTTCACCAGAGTAAAAAAGTAGAATAACTGGCAATTTTAACTTTGCTGGAAATACTCCCGTTTGAAAGGATACATTGCATATGGGTGGTTCCATTTATTAGGGGGCCAATGTGTGACATTGGTACTCAAATTTTAAAATGCTTTAATCTTTAAAACTAAGTCATCAACTATTGCTCAAACATGCTAAATTTATTAAACTGATAACATTTGTGTGAACAAATGCCACACATCTGAGTAGAAGGCGCATCAGAAGGCGCATCCAGCACAGTTCCGCGTGTAAAGGGGACACCAAACTTGAGAAGTGGTTTTCTTCAGGAGTGGTCCAAACAATTGATTTCTGTCAATGTTGCCACACATTTGGTACAACACCATGACTACTTTACAACTAACATTGCTTGGATACGGTCTCGTTTGACTAAACTATAATTTGGGGTCTGCTTTGTCTGCCGGTTTGATCGAATATGGTAAACTTTTGCCAATTATGGAATAAAAAAACGATTAAAAGTAAACACTTTAATTTTAAGTGAGTAAAAGTTATTGTAACTTGAGGCATAGGAACTGCTGAAACATTGTTCAAAGCATTAAACTAATTGTATCAATGAAATTTCCAAAAATTTAAGGACAAAGCAGAGATTCCTCGTGTAAAGATGACACCAAAATGTTTGTGTGCCTTTACACAAGGAACAACAACTCCACAGAGTGTACACATGAAATTATGCTTTGTTGTAAACAAAGTAAGCTCATTTGACCTTTGACATGTCCTAGATAACCTAATAAGAGCATAAATACAGTGAGGACTTGTCTTGTGAATACTGTGAATTGGGTTAATAATTAATTTGTACACTTGTAGTTCCGAAACACTACATTTCTCTCACACTGGCAGCAAGCAATTGTTAGAACAATAAATGGTTCTGAAATTTTAAAAACATGTACGTGTTATAAACCCATTATACTATGTTTGCTCAATGTAACATCAGAAATATAAATGAACACTATTTATCTGAAAGAACCAAAGCCAAAATGAAAGGTTCCTCATGTAAAGGGGACACCAAATTACCAAAATATTATTGTTGGGGGACCAAGTACTGGAAACTTTTCAGTCTTTTCTCAAGTGACATGAATTAGGTTAATAACAAGTCTGACAGAAAATAAAAATTGAAAGTGCACACATGAAACCAGGGTTGTTTGATTTAAATCAATTTAAATCATGATTTAAATCACCCCAAAAAATTTATTGATTTATTTTTTTTTATTTTATTATTTTTTTTTTTCCGATTGTTTTAAATCGCTGATTTATATGAATTTAACACAAATAATTGTTTACAAGCATCGAGATCAACAAAGTTTTGTATGTTTTTTAATACAAAAGCACAATGTGTGCATACTTGTGTAGTTGTATTGTCATCAGATAGCCTGATAGTCAAATATTTTATGACATTGTATATGTTTGAGCTATTCCCTTTCTGAATGTAGTGAATCAAGAGGAAGTATCTTTTCAAGTCAGAAGCCCTGAGTTAAAGTCCACTTAGAGCTTGTGCTAGTTGTTACCAATTCAGTATGTTAACTCAAGTGAGACAGTCTTGGTGACAATTGTTTAATACTGTACCAGTTTGCAGTTTGGTAGGAGACCCATAGAGGACACAGAGCCCTGGACAGGTGCCAATCCACCCTTTAAGCAAATAATAATTAGCACTGCTACAGCCACAGACACACAGCATGCTTTCCTTTCCAAGACAGATTATGCAACTACAGGTGGTGAGGCCTGGTGGACATTGCCTAATGTCTTTATATAAGCAAAAATCATGTACCCTCTGTTAAGACAAGTACCCAAATCGATTTGAATAGAACATGTTTGAAAGAGTTTATAAATATAAACATCTATATAAATGTCTATTCCAGATAAAATAAAAAAATCATGATTTTTTTCAACCCTGCATGAAACTATTTAGGTATGAGCGAAGTAATGAAAAATGGAACAGTTGTGTAAAAATTAGGAGGTAATAATTTTCTTTCCTAAAATAATTTCTTTCCCATATAATGTTATAGTATGGGGTTGAAAGTGTACCAAGGTGATAAGTAGAAGATAACTTACTGCCTGGTTTTTATTATATAGGATGATAAAATAGACCATTAAAATTTTTTGTGTCGCGTCTCGCACCTATAAATCTGTGTGTCCTGCAAAAGTTTCCACAATGATAATTCTTTCTTTTATTTTTAGAGGTGTATTATGATGACCAGTGGTGATAAGACAAAAATAGAAATGTTAGGTTTTCTATTGAAACTATCGAATGATAGTGCTGACAGTGCAAAAATTGTGTCTTTTTTTGAAAATCCAGTTGGAAAAGTTCCACTCAACATAAAGTTTTTGGACACAGAAATAAATTAATTGTTTGGTTATGTCCTACACCTCACACCTAACTCAGCATACCTCTCATGGGGCTCTTATTTTCATAGATTCCATTCTACAGGACAAAAACCCCTGTGTGACAGGGTATCCGGACATTTAGCCAATGGACATTTAGCCAACAGACACTTAGCCAATGGACATTTCGCCAATGGACACTTAGCCAACGGCCATTTAGCATTCATTTGCAGGGGGGACATTTCGCCAACATTAAAAAAATTATATCTTACATTTTAGATATCTTTATTGTTTTTGATAATGTCCATGATAAGCAAATCTTGATGAATGATTAAACTTGCATTTTCACTCACCTTTTTATTCATTATTTTCCCAAAAGGAAAAAAGTTTATTTGGTAAATCACATGATGGAAAATATGAAGTTTAAGATTGATATAGTTTAATTATTTATAAAGTGTTATATTTTCCTAGAATGAGCTCTTTGTAAGTGATCAGCTTATCCATCTGGGCTTCAATCTTGATTAGAATAGGTGATCCTCCATCACAATTGGCCCAATTTAATTTCATTCACCTGGAACACATGGCTTCCATGGGCTAATGGGATAAAAGGACTACCCAATATCAGAAATTAAATCTTACACAAGTTCAACCATGGAGATTATAACTACTAGCCGAGGGAAGCAGAAAGTTTGTCTGGAAGGTTTTATGTATACCAAGCAGATAACTTCCAAAAACCAGATTAGATGGCAGTGTGTTAAACGCAACAACCACTGCAAGGGTGTCATATCTACAACTCTTGACCTTAGTCAGGTACTCAATACCAAACCTCACAACCATGATGCAAATCCAATGGAAGTTGCAGTTGCCAAGACCAAAGTCGATATGAAACATTTAGCAGCCAACACCAGAGAACGACCAGCAACAATAGTGTCTGCCAAACTTGCTGAACTTCCTGCTGCTGCCAGGCAGTTAGCTAGTGAGGAAGATGCCATGAAGAAGATGATACGACGCGTACGAAAAGGCCAAGCCCCTCCAGTTCCAGCTTCACTCAGTGAACTTACCATTGAAGGCGAATGAACCCAAACATCAGGCCCTACACCAGAACCATTCCTGATCTACGACAACGGCCAAAACTCAGATTCCAGGATAGTTGTTTTTGCATCCCCACCTGCCCTGCGTATGCTCTCAACAGCTGACACATGGTTCATGGATGGCAACTTCGCTATGGCACCACCTGGATTCCTTCAACTATATGTTATCCGGGTCCCCCTTGGATCCACGTCTGTTGGTATAGCATATGCCCTGCTACAACGCAAGACCCAGGACACATATGAGGAACTCCTCCGTGCCTTGTTGGATAAGTGCAGCTCTATGGAACTGTATCCGGATCCCAGAACCATTATGGTTGGGGCTGCTTCTACAATCTGACCCAGGCAACCTGGCGAAAGATACAAGAGCTGGGGCTAGTGCCTCAATACAGGGATGACGAGGACTTCAAGTTGTTCTGCGGACAATTAGATGCCCTAGCCTTCCTGCCCACCGAAGATATCCCTGAGGGAATCATGTACCTCCGTGGTAATACCCCTCCTGATGCAGAACCTCTGGTGGATTACTTCGACCAGACTTACGTCACTGGCACTTACCGTCGTGCTGGAGTTCCACGAGATGGTCCACATGGAGCAGCCATTGTTCGTATGAGGAGAGTTCCTCCTCGGTACCCACCTGCCTTGTGGAATGTTCACCAGGCCACTCTGGATGATGAACCAAGAACTAACAACCAGTGTGAAGGCTGGAACAATCGCTTCACTCATTTGGTTGGCTACCAGCATCCCTCTGTGTGGACCATGATAGATGCCTTGAAGAAAGAAGATGCAGTGGCTTGCACTCACATCGCCAAAGATCTAAACGGTCAACCTCCCAAGAAGAGGGTTAGGCATGAATACAAGGACATGCAGATCCGTCTGCGTACACTGTGTGAAGATCGTGCAGCAGGCAGGAAGACCATCCCTGAACTACTACGTGGAGTGGGCCATAACATACGCTGGAATCCTGTCAACCGTGAGAATGAAGATTGATTATAAACAGCTGTGGACTCAATATATGCAATGTTCGTGTTTGCAAGTTTTAGACTATGAGACATTACTTTGTGATCGTTACATTCGTACAATGAATTAAATAAAATACAATTACTTACACTTGTATTGCATTTATTGAAACAACTATATTTATGGTGAAAGCACACAGAAACATAATATAATTTTTTTAATGTTGGCGAAATGTCCCCCCTGCAAATGATGGCTAAATGGCCGTTGGCTAAGTGTCCATTGGTGAAATGTCCATTGGCTAAGTATCTGTTGGCTAAATGTCTGTTGGCTAAATGTCCCGGATTCGTGTGACAGACGTGACATAAACGACAAGGTTAATCAAATTAATCTTTATTTTCAAACTGTCTCTATACTTGGTTGGGCTGTTGGTTTATATGATTCAAATCACTTTTTCAGAAAATATTATGAAGAAGATTACCTTGATTAACACAGTAATACCTGGAAATCTGACTACATGTAAATTGGTATCAGTACCAATCTTTTCATGATGGCATTCAAAGCAGCTATCTTCCTTTCAACATTTGTGTGCTTGGGACAGGTGCTCTGAATACGATCACTGAACCTTGAGATCCTCACATTTGGCGGACGGAATTTCTTGAATGTTGTGAACTTGTAAGGGAAGGCTGGATTTTCATCTCACAAGATTTTGTATGCATCTTCAACTGTCATGTTCAGAAGATACTTTGGCTTGTGTTGTTTGAAAGCAACTGACACTGTTTTCCCTGGTACAGCTCTGCTTATGCCTTCTCTGAAATAGAAATCCTAGATTCGATTCATCCATAGTGGGGAAACCCTGCCTTTTCTAAATTTGGCAGTCCCAGCTAGCATGCTAATATCCCTGTACACTTTACCTTTACAAACAGCCAGCGTCTTAGCCATTTTTTGAGATTTTCTTGCATTTTCTTTTGATCCTGAGGGCATGATTTGATGATATTTTTCTGCCAACATCCCTGTCCACGACCATCCCTTTAAATTCTGGCATTAAACTACGTTTGGTTTGTGCACTTGTTTTAAACATAATCCCATATTTCTTGTATGCTTTTCTGGAGGTAGGTGTAGCAGAGAGGATAATAGACTGAAGTGCTTCTGCTCCGTGTGCTCTGTGTTGTGGCATCCTTTCAAGTAGTTTTCTACAGTAGTAATATCTGAGCTGCCTGCTCGTGGTATTTAGTGCTTGGGGACCTTCCTTTTCTTCAGCTGCATCTTCTGACATTATCCCATCATCTTCATCACCATCCCTTTTTCCCTAACATGATCTTTTTCCTTTAATCTATGATTTTTTGACACGTCAATTGTTTTCTACTACACTGTATAGGCCTTCATCTGCTTCTCATATTCTCTTCTTTCAGTAAGTGTCATCAGTTTCACTTGTTTCTTTACTCTTCTTGGTCTGACTGTCTCAGTCTCTCTACTCCTTGATGTTTCCTCTTTTCCCTCTCTGTCATAGTTAGCCGCTTAGCATCCCAGTTCTTTTGCTGTGGTGTGGCATCCTTCTTTCGAATTTCCTCAAGTTTTTCTGAATTCTCTTTTAACTTCTCTCTCTGTTTCCTTTGGCGCTCTCTTGCATTCAGCTTTTTCACTTCTACTGGATCATGATGATCCATTTTGCTGTAAAAATAAAGTAATTTAAGAAATTTTTTTTTGTGTGTGTTTGGTATTCAAATATCTTTGCTACTTTGCATCATAATCATGAATGATAATTTTACAACAATGATATTCACTTCCTAATATCACCAGCTCAATCATAATATGATATCCTAATTTTTTATTTAAAAAACTTCTTATCACTAGGCATTTCGCTTAAATTTTTATATTTGTGCCAGCCTATATTCTCTGATAATTGTGGCAAATTATGCAGGGTACAATTTCCATGATTAGATGAATCGGTCAGAATCCTTAGCTCTCTGGAGCTCGACATGGTATATTATTAGTTAAAACGCCATTATCACCGCGTAAACCGACCGTACATGGACGCCGTGCGCAGCGCCTCAAACCAGTTGTAACCGGCTGGCGGCGGTTTCCTCTGGCCTTGAAACGGGCTTGCAATTCAATAAAACTGTAATGTCCAAAACGGAAAATTCCCCGGTTTTCCGCAGATATAAAATGCGGTTACTATATCTGCTGTGACGCGAATACGCACAAAGTTTATGCATATTCAGCAGAAAAAAATACGGTAATCCGCATAGTTTTCTAGGGATGCCTTGGCTTCACGTCAAGTAAAAAAAATTGCTTCGGTGCTAGAAAAGACAAATATACTAGTGACTTTTTTTGCACTGTACTATTTGTTCTGAACAATACTGTTATTCGGCACTATGTTATTATTAAATTTGACCGATTTGCCAACCTATACTTTTATTTGGCCTATACGTTTATTTGGCACTCAAGAGTATCCAAAATGCTAAACACTGTGTTGGTCAATGCTGATCATGGGCGTGATATCCATCATCTCCTCAGTCACATGACAAAGTTAAACAATTTCAATTGAGGAAGCGCCTTTAAGATATCTAAATATTTGGGGTTTGTCTTTTGTTTTAAATGGGTAATTACCATAATCTGTAATACCATCTGCACGATAAAGTAACATTAACAAAACAGCTGTACACTACAGCCAACTATGAGTAGATTGCCAGCCAATTGTTGGCAAAATGATGATGTTTGGGACAATACAATAGTGGAAATTTTACAAAAGTAGGCATCTGTTAGTATCATGTAATATTACATGGCTCATGTAGTTTTACTTTGTTTTAGTGTAATTTCAACCAAGAAACAGATGGTTTATAACAGTTTAGTTTACTCACAGGTGACATCATCGTGCTCAAAAAGCATCTCATCTGCAACAATCCAATCTTACCATTTGAAAGTATACTGGCCTAGTAACTGTTATTCTAATTTAGAATTTTTCATACCAAAATATCTGGACATATGCCATTTATTGTATAGCTGCAAAAAAAATTATTTACTACAGCAAATTGAGCATTCTAGTACTTACGTCGCTTATGTCGCATCTGTCACTGTGTGATATTTCGAGGGACGGAATTGAAAAATCCTTTGCTACTTCATAACACCAACTCACTGATTAATGATTTTGTATCTATGAACTGCAAATGGTTCAAGCTGTGCATAGCATTTTTTAAATATTTTTCTCCCTCTTACTTTTCTGGGAAAATAGGGTGTGACAGACGCGGCATAAGGGGACGGAATTTTTTTCACAGTTTTCCACTAAAAAATGTTATGACTTACAGTGTTCAATTTTCTTTTTTTAATGTTAATTTAGCCACTTACCTTTTTCTTAGATTTTCAGATCTTGATACAGCTACTGCCCAAAACTGCTGTCTCTTGAAAAACAATGCCAGGTTCCCACCACAATAACTCAGCAATGGGTGGGAGTATACAGTTAATTTTTTCACCTAAATATACCTTCGGGTATATATTCAACACAAAAATATAAAAGGAGGCATCCATACCTTCGTGTAATTTTTATTTTTATACATGAAATGCCATCATCAAAAGTTTTTACATTTTTATGCAAAAATACCCCCATTTTTAGGCCCTCGTATAACTGTAGAAGAGGCAAATCTTGATGACACTTGCCAAAGTTGTCTGCTGAAAGATAAGACCATTTTTTATCCCTAACATAAATTAAAAGTGGAATATTAATCTAAACAGCCAAACAGCAAAGCTCATTAGTTTAGAAAATCAAAGTGTTCCATTTTCCGTGACTTTGCTCGTATACATGTAGACTGTGACAGAACAGTAAATTAAACTATGTTGACAATATATACCAGAGATACAATTTATTTTCCGAATTCAACTTAACATTGTATGTACTTCAATATTACTCCCGCTGACACTTAATGACCAGTTTTCACTTATTATGTTTGTTTGTTTTATTTTAAAAATTTGGATTCAGTACATGTTCTGGCTTTGTTTTCTTTGTAGTTCTCAAAGTTACTTTTTCTAACACCACTAAGTTGTACTAATTCAAAAACTGTGATCAAAGCAAGACAGAGGTGTGAACCTCTTCAAGAATGACCGTGTTATTGCTTTAAATCACAGTCTGTTGACTAAACTACTAACGCTTTACAGGAAACTGGTATAACCAGGGCGCATCTGCCCTATTAAACTGGTGAACACATATAATACTGTTTTTTTTGCTTAAATTATAAATCCAAATGAATGCTCTCACACTAGTTTAAGGGCACGCTTAACGGTTAATCTCTTTTTGACAGCTTCTTGACATATCCCAAGAAAACTAAATTAAAAAAAATAAAAACTGCTATGTGCATCTTAAGAGGGAATCTGTCATAGAATTCATATATATACCATTCATAGTTCTATAAGTCTTGTGGTTCTAGAGTTAAGGCCAACAAGTTTGAAAATGTGTTTTCATATTTTGACATCTCAAGAACCACAAGACGTATTGAACTGAAAATGCAATATTTGAATTCTTTAGAATCTGTACAACGGGTTCATCCAGGATAAATTTTTTGCCAGTCCAAAATGTTTTTAGAATGTAACAAAATGCGTGTGCACGCTCGATTGCGCGCTTGGTCGCACGATAAAAAATGTAAGTATAAAATATATATATATATAATCATGCTATAACAATACAATGTGTGTGTATATAATATATATATATATATATTTACTTACACAATCATTTTAACTAAGTCTTAAAAGACAGGGGTAACTATCAATACCTGTACATATTGTGTGCATCATAAATAATAATAATTCAAAATAACAACTGACAAACAAAGATACACGTCTTCTAACGTGAGTCCATTCAGTGCCTGGGAACACTGTACCACCCACAATTAAAACATCATAGCTTTGCTAATTATCATCATAAAAGTATGAATGAAGTATCATTTTGTTTGTTGCTAAGATCATATTTTCTACAATAGAATGATAATAACTACAACACATTATTTAATCATGGGAGCATTACTATCTGAAATTTAATTTCATCACAACTGAAAGCAAAGATAGACCAACTTCACCCTGCTACTATACAATTTTTGAGTGGTTGAATGTCCCTACATCCAGTGGTGAAAATGTAGCTAAAGATGTAAGCTATACAGTAAAGTAAACCTGAATCAAATATGTTGAACAGTTTTGTTTGTATCACGTTTTATGTAGAACCATGTCAAACGTTGATGATTTTTAAAATGAGTATCAAAACAGAGAGCAAAAAATAAACATATTTCACCCTGCTACTAGATAATTTATGAGTGGCTGAATGTCCCTATATCCAGTGGAACTAATGTAGCGATATGTGTAAGCTTTAACATAAAGTAAACCTGAATCAAATATGTTGAGCAGTATTTGTTTTATGATGTTTTATGTAGAAACATGTAAAATCGTTAAATTCTGTTTGTTTTGGGTTTCCCCACACATATCAAAGATGTTGAGTGGCAGGTGGATACAATGTAATTACTGGCGGGCGGGCGCGCGGCCGGCTTCCAAGAAAATTATATTGGCTTGACCTATTTCTCACAGTCTGAATTTGCCAGTCAACTGAATTTACCACTTGTTGTAGTTAGCATTGCGTTGGATAATAATGTCAGATTATAAAAACGACATGGACGGGCTAGCCCGTCCAACCCGTCCAAGATAAATCTTTACCCGTCCAAAAACGCACTTTACGCATTTTACCCGTCCAAAAGACGGGTGGACGGGTCTGTGGATGAGTCTATGCCAGTGTACAATAAGATTCATGCGTAATATTTCCAAGCATTCAATTTAAAAATCAACTAGAAGAAGGCTTGGATCAACTAGATCACGTTGTCTTATCACCTCAACAAATCATCACAAATCACTTTGGATATATCACCTTGTTACTTCGTCACAAAACTAAAACATATTTCCTCATGGTTGAGACATTACTACTGGTGCCCAGCTGATGACTGTATCTTTACGTTTACTCTTTCATGCAGGAGGTCCTGTCCACTAGCTGCTTCCTAACTAATAAACTAACACAAAAATGGATCGAAACAGTTGTGGATCGAAACTCTTACATTATGTTCCCTATATTTGAAATTGTAGCGATAATGCCCTATTCCAAGCGTGTTGGTTTCGCTTTGATCCCAGATTTTCTGAAAGCTTTCTGTTTCCTTGGCGAGGCATTGTGTGTTACATCCAGTGTTGTGGTTACATTGTGTATTACATCCAGTGTTGTGGTTACATTGTGTATTACATCCAGTGTTGTGGTTACATTGTGTATTACATCCAGTGTTGTGGTTACATTGTGTATTACATCCAGTGTTGTGGTTACATTGTGTATTGCATCCAGTGTTGTGGTTACATTGTGTATTACATCCAGTGTTGTGGTTACATTGTGTATTGCATCCAGTGTTGTGGTTACATTGTGTATTGCATCCAGTGTTGTGGTTACATTGTGTATTACATCCAGTGTTGTGGTTACATTGTGTATTACATCCAGTGTTGTGGTCACATTGTGGGCTCGTATCTTTGGAAAAGCCTTCCGGGCACGCTCAAGGGCCTTAGCTTTTACAATTGGTGATCGCATGTCTAGCACGCTCAAGGGCCTTGGCTTTTCCAATTGGTGATCGCATGTCTAGCACGCGCAAGGGCCTTGGCTTTTGCAATTGGTGATCGCATGTCTAGCATGCTCAAGGGCCTTGGCTTTTACAATTGGTGATCACATGTCTAGCATGCTCAAGGGCCTTGGCTTTTACAATTGGTGATCACATGTCTAGCACGCTCAAGGGCCTTGGCTTTTACAATTGGTGACCACATGTCTAGCATGTCTTCATCTGTAAGTTCCCTGTTCCTTTCTTGCATTAGTTGGTTCGTGATAAGTAGGTCTTGGTTTTTATTCATTCATTCTATCTCCTTAGCCTTCAACTGTTCGTCCATCTTCTTCAGCTTTTCCTCCGTTTCTCGTAATTTCTTGTCTTCTTCTTGTAAAGCTGTACTTCTTTCCTTGGCTTTATTTTCAGCAGACAATTCACGTCTTCTTGCTAGAATGGCCTGTTTCGTTTCCTCTGTTTGACTAGCACACTGACGTTCTTCTTTCAGTCGTTCCTTCTGTTCATATTGATTCCTTGTCAGATGTTTCTTAGGCTTTTTCTTTAGCTTCTGTCCTTTTCCTGTCATTCATTGTTTCATCCTCTTATTGCAACCAACTTTGTATCTTTTCTTCTGATCAGCCCACATTTCTGCTTCTCTCTCTTTTTCAGTTAGGTTTCTCTTTTTCAGGTTATTTTTAGCCAGTGACATATTCAGTCTGCACAGTCTGCTGTAAATGACTTCCTCATCTTTGATTTCTGCTGGACCTTCTTCTTTCTTTCAATTTCTCCATGCTTGGGTCTTGGACATTTTCTTTGATGGGACAGAACTTGGTTTCTCTGTTGGGACAGGACTTTTTTGTGTCGTGTACTTCTCCGCTTTGGATTCTCCATAAAATCTCTTGTTCAGTCCTTCTAGACTGTGGCCGTCTACAACTTTTCTTGCTGGTAGATGCACCTGCAGCATCTTCTGAAAGACGCAGTCTTATTTTATGTGGCCTAAAAAAATAAAATAAAATAAATTTTAGAATAAAAATAAAATAGTAACATAAAAAAGATGTGTACAAAACACATGATCATGGGCCATGGCAACAACCCCATGGCAACAACCCCATGGCAACAACCCCATGCATGTACACCTCTTCAAGACTTCTCTATTTAGGTAAGAGGTATGACGAACATCAGGTATAGTATTAAACAAATTTAAATACATGTCTACTAATACAAAACAAAGAAGTGGTTGGGTTATCTACAAAATGGAATAATAATATTTGAAAAATTATAACATATGCCACCGCCCCTGTTTGAAAATGGAGGATTCCAATTTATTGGTCTTCAAGTCAGCCTGTTTTTATGGCGACACTGTTTATGTTGTGATGCAGTGCAACTCTCGGTAAAGCTTTTCACTGAACTAAACCAAAGTTGTCTAATTATTTCTACATGCAAACAATGTTCACACGAAAATTGATGCAAAATTGTGCATCTGAACACCACAATAGTGGCTAAATTTCCCGACAATGAGCCATGATACACGACGTAAATGGGAGACAATTAATTTGGTTTACGTTGAACTAGTACATGACATTTTGCAGTAACTTAAATGAATAATAAATATGAACCTCTTTTAACAATGTTATCACGTAAATTGAAGCAAGAAATATGCATCTGAACACATGAATAGTGGCTAAATTTCCCGACATTGAGCCATGATACACAATGTAAACTGGGACTCGATAAATTTGGTTTCCCGTTGAATTGGTTTACGTTGGAAACTATTGCATGGAATTTTGCTACAACTTGCTGAATAATAAAAACTAACATATTTTAAAAACACGAAAGGTGCAACCAAACCATCAAATGTGGCCAGCACGCAATAAATCTGGGGCACGAGTCCAATCCGAGAACTTCGCTTCCCCCTGTGTACGCATTTTCCACTAGCACTAATAGTTTATTTAGCAACTAAAAAACTTCTGGTGTTTTGCAATTGTTCAAGAGCATTACAAACTTCATTTTTACAATAAATAAGTAGCTAAAATGTTTCTACATACCTCCTCTTTCCCAATGACCAGGCATGATGTAAAAAGTAACATGACGTAAAACTGGGACACGAAATATTAGTCTTCAACTTCTCGGAAAGTGGAAAAATGGCGACGGTTCAGCCTTCCTCGGCACGTGTAGTACATCCGGGAGGTTTGATAACGTGGACCTTTTCATTCACAAATTTCACTGGAAGTGGTTTGATACTAGTGGAAAATAATTCCAACGTAAATGATTTGCGGGGCACGATTTTTGCTGCTTGACACGGTAGTTGTGATTTTTTCCAAATCTGTTTCTACCTAGCTTTAATGGAATCATCGTCAGTTTAATGTTTTTAGTTCCAAATTTAACAGACGTCAAATATGACAGTTCAGCACTTTATTTTTTTATTCTGTAGCCTTGAAATTGCAGTTTCATGCATAAGTTTGGGGACAGATTTGCGTCAGCCGCGGTACAAATACTGTACACACCTAGACTCTAAGTACTGTACACACCTAGACAATAAGTACTGTACACACCTGTACACACGTAGACACTAAGTACTGTACACACCTAGACACTAAGTACTGTACACACCTGTACACACGTAGACACTAAGTACTGTACACACCTAGACACTAAGTACTGTACACACCTAGATACTAAGTACTGTACATACCTGTACACTAAGTATTGTACACACATGTACACACCTAGACACTAAGTACTGTACACACCTGTGCAAACCTAGACACTAAGTCCTGTACACATATGTACACACCTAGACACTAAGTACTGTACACACCTAGACACTAAGTACTGTACACACCTAGACACTAAGTACTGTATGAAACAATTGTTTATTATTGTTGTTTTATTTCATGATAAAATAAATAAAGTTAAGGCATTGTGGGGAACAGTGAACCACTTGAAAGTTTATATAAATATCATGAAAAAAACCAGTAAAAAATTAGGGGACATGACAAACAATTTCGGTGTTATCAGCAAAATGGTCAAATATTGTTTATATAAAATACACAGCTGAGAGTGACCCATGCTCTGTGATATTATATAAATCAAAGTTGTGTGTTCAAGTCAAAAGAAAGAAAAGGAAAGTATGGAAGTTGGATACCCATGAAATTGTTAACTGGCCCTAATAAATAGAATCACCGATATGTTTGACTAAATGTAGGTATTCCAAAGTGATTTTTCAAACTCCACCAAGTTATTTTTAAATTATGCCATTTGATAGAGCTTTTGATTCTGAACACAGTGATATAAATTTTATATTTGTACTCCAATATTTAGCAGAGATATGATTTTTTTCCCGATTTTTTAACTACGTACATTTTTCATCAAAATCCGAATTTGGCCGAAAGGCCTACTTTGAGACACCACAAATATCAAACAACACAACCTGAACTCTCAAAACTTTTGTTTTTTTTATTCAGCATACATATAGACCACACCCAATTTTTTTCAAGCACGTAAGATCAACATACAATTCACAATTTTATTTTGAAAATGTAAATTTCCTTAATTTGTGCTGATGGGTCAAAACAAGTCAAAATTTATAACTCTTTGACAGTTCATAACTTTTGACATAATTGAGGTACAGGGATAATTTTTGTATCTGTGGAATGGTGTAACTTTCATCAATGCATTTAAAACATACAGAGCTTGGGTTCTTTAAGGTTAACCTTGACTTTTACAGGCAGTAAAGGGCAACCTATCGCAATTACACAAACGTTTCCCTCAAATAAAATAATGTTCCATACAGTGTTCATGATGGCAAAACTGCTATTTTGTGTAGCTACTTGCACACAAAAACACTAGGGAGATAAATTACTAAGAGCTATTCAGATGTAACATCATATCTATCATTTCAGACTCTTTGTGACCGTCAGTCAAGAGAGGATTTACAGACTCGTAATTTTCTCATAATCTGTTGAAATTGACTTCACGGCTGGCATGAACTACACACGACCGTACTGGTCATTCTCTACGTAAAAGCACATTGTTTGTGAGCCCTTAACATTATACATAAGCAAACAATAATAAACAAACATAAAAAGCATTGGACATATATACCATTTATTAAATATGTTTATTAATATAACAAATACACTTGGTCAAATGCAAATACAGTGTTTTTTAATTGTTAAATACATCTAAGTTCTAATACAAATACATTTCCTTCCAAAGTATGCTTTTCATAATTAACATATCTGCTGTTTTACTTATTTTGTCTTCTCTGTCATCCAAATTCCTCGTTTTGTCTACTGTGTACTATTACAATTTAGAACTATTACAAGACCTGGTTGCATTTGACAAACATCAACTGTTGAAAGTGGTCGTCACTCAAGTTGCACCAGTCAGCCAGGATGGAAGATTTTCACATCACAAAACCAGCATGAAGCTCCAACTAAAAAAAGGGGAAATCAAAATTAATTACCAACCAAACTGGCAATCATTCCAGTTTGGTTGCCAATCTGTCGGTCCCTGAACCTCCGTTTGGGATTTGAAGTGCAGCTTATGAAACGGAATAAAGTAAGGTGACAGTTGACTTGTTTATAATTTTACAATTCACTGAATCAGCCAATATATCAATATGCAATTACTACAGTATGATAAAATAACAAATTGCCTGTACAGTCAAACAAATACTACGTGCATAAACAGATTAAAGCTTAAGTTAATATAAAGTTGCATTATTCCAGTTAATCTAAAAATGGATGGGTATTCTGCCCGAGAAAAAAGTGTCAGTGCTCATTTAATAATATACCAATAAACAAAACAAAGTTTATACGGGTAACCATGACAATATTTTCGCTAAAACATGTATAATTGCATCCTAACTTCGTGCATAGGCCATCGTGCAATATCGTGGCAACTCGGTATTGCAACGCAACAAGAAACAACCTGGTCACGTGATCAACGATTTTGTCTCTTTCAGCAGAAACTAACACTAAATAAGATATGTTAATAATTCAAATGCTTCGTATATATTTGGGACACAAACTGTTGGTGTTGTTGGGTAGACAGGTTGCCTAAAAAGAATTAAAATGTTCGCATCGTATGGGGACTGATCCCGTGAAAGTCGGACGCATGGCATCGGCTTCGACTCAACTATTTGATGCTAAACGTTATCGCGTATTATCATTAAACTAATCAAATATTACTTCACAAAATGAAAATATACAATAACTTACCTTTCTGGGTGAAGTTAACATGTTTCTGAGCGACGTTCTGTGAAGCAGATGATTCCAACGTCTCACAGCGCGGACGCGGACACACCTTCGCCGCCATGTTTTCGAACTCGCTGGCATTTATTAGTAGGGGGAACTTTGACCGGCCAGCGGAGGGAAGCCATTGTTTGATTACAAATTAAACAAAGTTTTTTAAAAAGAACAGATGCTGGCCTATTTAATGATATATTGCATGTTGAGAAATAATTTTCTGGTTCATGTCAAGCAACAAAAAGAAAATTTCATCATCGATAAATTTAATCTTCGCGGGATTCGTTTTGAACGAAAATTATATGTATCGATGGCTGAACATCTCCCCTTTGACCTCAGCATAAATTCAGCGTCACCCGAGGTTATGCTGTCCTCCGCGAAGCGACGAAACATGGTGGCATGCAAATGTCGGCGACGCGAATTCGGAACGTCGCTTTTCGCGGCCACCAATCCCTGTCACTTTCAAAAAATCATCAACAAATAAGTAAGCCTTTTTAAAACAATTGATAATCACTGAACAACAGAGGAAAGATACCAACATTTATTGAGGTAACATTTGTAGCTCAAAATGGTATAAGTGATTTTATATTGATTTTTGAACATCACCCAAAACCGGCCTTCTGCAGCAGTTTTCGCCAGCCGCGACACCCACTTTGGAATACCTACTAAATGGTTTTATAATTTGAGTAATAATATTTTTGATCATACCCCGGTACTCATGTTAATATCTCTACAATCTGTTGATGTTTGTAAAGAAATTATTAAATCCTTTTGCTATATCCTTGTCTGAAATGGATTTGTTATTTTTCATAAAATATTCAGGATATGTTTGTGTGTTAAACTGTTTGTTAATTACACTGTTTAATATTTTCCAAGTTTTCTTGACACTTGACATTATTTCTCTGTTTCGCTAACAATGTGCTGTAGTGGGTTTTTTCAGTAAATCTTAATGTAGTTGTTAAATTTTAATTTGTTTTTGTAAGTTTTATACTTATGTTAAGCTTCAGCAGATCTGGATATGATAAATGCTTTGTGTATTGACAGAAGCACTTTTTAAACTTTTGGTGAACCAAGGTGTATTGTTAATGCAACGGTTTCTCAAAACTACTTTTACCAGGCAATGGTTTGTTAAACATATTAATAAATATGTTTAAGAATTTGTCGTAAGCATGATTAACATCATTTGTGTTTAGAACAATATCTCAGGATTATACACTTAATTCATTAGAAAGTGAAGCTATGGTGTCTTCATTTATCATTCTAATATGTTGAACTTTTTTGACATTTCTATTTATGTGATAGTCACATAGTGCAAAAACTGGTAAATGATCACTAACACCATTGAATAAAATACCACAAGTAAGGTTGTGTTGCAGTTCATTAGTGAAAATATATTGTCAATTAGTGCGGCTGAACTCTGTTATTCTGGTTGGTTTATCAATTAAAAGGTAAAGACCCAAACTGTGCATCAAGTCAAGGAAGTGTTTGGTGCTGCTCTGATCCTCATGTTTTAACAAATCTATGTTTAGATCACCACACATAAATATTGTTTTGACTGATTTTGCATCGTATAAAATATTTTCTGTGTTTTCATAGAAGATGTCTAAATTTTTTGTTCTATACATATGTAGTTGACAGTACATTTTTTTGTAGTCTTATGGATAATTCCACATTAACGCATTCAGAAATGTTACCTACAATCTCCTCTGGTTGTGTGATGGCGACACCATCACCCTTTCAGTCTCCTCTGGTTGTGTGAAGGCGACACCATCACCCTTTCAGTCTCCTCTGGTTGTGTGATGGTGACACCATCACCCTTTCAGTCTCCTCTGGTTGTGTGATGGCGACACCATCACCCTTTCAGTCTCCTCTGGTTGTGTGATGGCGACACCATCAGCCTTTCAGTCTCCTCTGGTTGTGTGATGGCGACACCATCACCCTTTCAGTCTCCTCTGGTTGTGTGATGGCTATACCATCACCCTTTTAGTCTCCTCTGGTTGTGTGATGGTGACACCATCACCCTTTCAGTCTCCTCTGGTTGTGTGATGGTTACACCATCACCCTTTCAGTCTCCTCTGGTTGTGTGATGGCGACACCATCACCATATCAGTCTCCTCTGGTTGTGTGATGGCGACACCATCACCCTTTCAGTCTCCTCTGGTTGTGTGATGACGACACCATCAGCCTTTCAGTCTCCTCTGGTTGTGTGATGGTGACACCATCACCCTTTCAGTCTCCTCTGGTTGTGTGATGACGACACCATCACCCTTTCAGTCTCCTCTGGTTGTGTGATGGTGACACCATCACCCTTTCAGTCTCCTCTGGTTGTGTGATGGCGACACCATCACCCTTTCAGTCTCCTCTGGTTGTGTGATGGTGACACCATCACCGGATCATCTATCCATTCATAGTTTATAAATGTCATAATTTCCTTCAGTTGGAGAATTTTCAAATATACTTTCATCATCACTGACATTATGAAAAGGAAAAACATCAGAACAGAAAAGACTGTGATGTAAAATAATTTTCTACGAATTAACCTAAATTGATGTTGAGTTAATTTAGTTTTATGAAAAATACATTGACATTTTACCAGGTAATTTTTTGACATTTGATTACAAACTAGACGAGTCAAGTTTTTCAGGGTATTTGCCATTTAAACGGTAGATAATAGAAACAATAGGTGAGCCACACAAAGGAATGTACACTGTGATGATCAGTGACCAGAATTATAACATTAACCGTAGTACAAACATGCAGTGTCCAATATTACTACAGAGATGACACAACATCAGTCCTAGACATAGTCACAGTCATAGGAAAGTCCCAAGTTGAAGACAAAGGCATTAGGTTCAGTTCAGTTAAAGTCTCGGAACTCTTGTGCGGATTTAATTACACGGATCTTAGCACTGTCTGGTGGGCCGTTTTCTTTAACAAAAACCCTACAGCTGGTCCAGGTAGACTGAACCTTACCTTGCTTGTGCAGCAACCTGGCCAAGGTTGTTTGATTTAAATCATTTGATTTAAATCATTGATTTAAATCATGATTTAAATCGCTCAAAAAAAAATCATTGATTTATGATTTTTTTTATTTTTTTACTTCCGTTTTTTTAATCGCTGATTTATATGAATTTAACACAAATAATTGTTTACAAGCATCGAGATCAACAAAGTTGTGTGTGTTTTTTAATACAAAAGCACAATGTGCGCACACTTGTGTAGCTGTATTGACACCAGATAGCCTGATAGTCAAATATTTTATGACATTGTGTATACCAGATTAAAAAAAATAAAATAAATAAAAAAAATAATTGAAATAAAAAATCCGATTTAAAAAAATCATGATTTTTTTCAACCCTGAACCTGGCTGTCTTGGTGAGTTCTGCCTGCTTAGCAGTTAAGTGTTCATTCAGGAAAACGTTTGTGCCACGAAGTTGTTTCCCCATTTTCAGGAGGTTGATCTTTGTCTTCCTGTTGGTGAAACGGGTCATACGAGGGGGGTGTGCGGTTGGTTGTTGATGTCTTTCTATTGCTGCCGAGCGTGTGGCTTGCCGAGATGTCGTTTAAGTCGAGGTTGATGTGTTTTGTCAATAGAAAGTTCACCACTTTGTTTTCTAGCGGAATGGTGCGTCTGTGTCGGTTTCGATGGTCGTGTTGTTGGATGTGGCTCGAGCGTAGGATTGGATTCCTGAATTTTGATGTGAGCGTCTTTCTCGTCGTTGGCCTTTAGCTCAGCTGCTGTTTAATGTCATTCATACAATTTAAAATAGGAAACGACCAACATATAAAAGGGGATTAGCTAAATGGTGTATTTACCTCAGTTCTGTACAACAAAATAATTGTATTTATTTTTTTCAATAATAATACATGCTTTAATTGGAGTAAAACCTCTTGGGTGTAAATAAACTCTATAAAAAGAATATTGAATAATCAGTAAGGTACGCCATGCACAAATTAACAAAGAACTTGTAGCAGCAGGCTACTGCCAGAACCGAGAGAACTCCTGCACACTGAACTTACCGGGCACCAAAAGCCCCGAGTTCCCTCCCCCAGCCCTATTTATAGCTTTCCCACTTTGGCGGCAAACTCTAGTCACATGACTACATTCAAGTAGCACTGCCCTCTGGTGGGTAACACCCTTCAGTGCTGCCCTATTGTGGGACTCCACGCAACTATATCCCTTATGGCTCTACTATAATTTCCCCCCGGATAAATTAAAATTTGTCCCGAAATTTATATTAGTTTACAGCAGTCACCAGGTAGGTTAAAAGTTTACAGCAGTCACCAGGTAAGTTAAAAGTTTACAGCAGTCACCAGGTAGTTAAAAGTTTACAGCAGTCACCAGGTAGGTTAAAAACAACCTCTCATCTAGCTTACAAACATTTCATCCTTGAAAGAGCAATTGTAATTAAAAAAACATCATCCCATCACTGTACTGTATACATTGTCAACATAGGAACAGTGTCCACCTGAAATGTCAACATTAATATGTTGAGTCTCCATAGTGTTCATACATGCATAGGCTTTGCCTACATAAATAGAATGTCACAATTTGCAGGTAGTGTGCAGGTATGTTGTTTTAACACTGGGTGCCGACCCTTTACATCTTCCCACGTTGTATCCAAAATCAGTATTTCCAGGGCTTCATATTTGAAAACAACAGGTGAGCGATAAATCGCTCGCCTAAATATGCCAAATTAATTTAGGCGAGCGATTTGTTACTTTTTTACCGTGTGGTGGCGCCACCATTTCCCATTCGGATTCTGTCGTCGTCGCCATGAAATTTTAATTGGTGCTTTTTGGCGCTGACTTTTGTACAAAGAAATAAATGTTTACTTTAGTAATGACTACAATACATTCTGATTGCAATTGGTGAAACAGCTGTGCCGTGGCAGTGTACTGTGCCACAGACTATGTCCCTGTCTTCCTTCTGTTGCACTGCCGGCAGCAAAAGGACCAGCTGTGTCATACTACCTTAAAGAGTCAGATATGTAATTTCCCAATTAATTGTTCCTGAAATAATTATTTAAATATTGGATCTCGCTTCAGATATTAAAAACATGCTATGGATTATCGCTAAAACTGATAATTTAGATGTGTGGAATCAGTTGGAATATCTTTAGATATTTATGTCTAAATGCACATAAGCCCACAAAGCTCATGTCCCAAACCGGACTGTTTTGAGTAAAGTAAACAGATTTGCTATGCATATAGATTTTGTTATGCTGGCAGTGCTCAGGCGATTCATTCTGTCGTTTGTTCACTTGCCTTCAAAGCCCTTTAGTAATACTTCATCGCCTTTCAACTTTTACTTAGAAGCTTTGTTTTGAGAAAGCCTATATATTTATTGCAGATCTATCTTCAGAGTTGACTGACTTTGAGAATGACTACAATCCCTTTTTAAGTGACAGTGAACCAGATATTGAAAGTGTTGAATGCCAAATCTAATTACTAATAATTATTAATAAGCTTAACACAATAGCCATACTGCACTTAATACAATGGCCATACTGCACTTAATACAATGGCCATGCTGCACTTAATACAATGGCCATACTGCACTTAATACAATGGCCATACTGCACTTAATACAATGGCCATACTGCACTTAATACAATGGCCATGCTGCACTTAATACAATGGCCAGACTGCACTTAATACAATGGCCATGCTGCACTTAATACAATGGCCATACTGCACTTAATACAATGGCCAGACTGCACTTAATACAATGGCCATACTGCACTTAATACAATGGCCATGCTGCACTTAATACAATGGCCATGCTGCACTTAATACAATGGTCATGCTGCACTTAATACAATGGCCAGACTGCACTTAATACAATGGCCAGACTGCACTTAATACAACGGCCATGCTGCACTTAATACAATGGCCATGCTGCACTTAATACAATGGCCATGCTGCACTTAATACAATGGCCATGCTGCACTTAATACAATGGCCATGCTGCACTTAATACAACAGTCATGCTGCACTTAATACAATGGCCATGCTGCACTTAATACAACAGTCATGCTGCACTTAATACAATGGCCATGCTGCACTTAATACAATGGCCATACTGCACTTAATACAATGGCCATGCTGCACTTAATACAATGGCCAGACTGCACTTAATACAATGGTCATGCTGCACTTAATACAATGGTCAGACTGCACTTAATACAATGGCCAGACTGCACTTAATACAATAAGATACTAGTACAATCATTGTGTACATTTCCTTTACAGAAGACATTTACACCAAAGACATCACATAAGATACTAGTGCAATCATTGTGTACATTGCCTTTACAGAAGACATTTACACCAAAGACATCACATAAGATACTAGTGCAATCATTGTGTACATTGCCTTTACAGAAGACATTTACACCAAAGACATCACATAAGATACTAGTGCAATCATTGTGTACATTGCCTTTACAGAAGACATTTACACCAAAGACATTACATAAGATACTAGTACAATCATTGTGTACATTGACTTTACAGAAGACATTTACACCAAAGACATTACATAAGATACTAGTACAATCATTGTGTACATTGCCTTTACAGAAGACATTTACACCAAAGACATCACATAAGATACTAGTACAATCATTGTGTACATTGACTTTACAGAAGACATTTACACCAAAGACATCACATAAGATACTAGTGCAATCATTGTGTACATTGCCTTTACAGAAGACATTTACACCAAAGACATCACATAAGATACTAGTGCAATCATTGTGTACATTGACTTTACAGAAGACATTTACACCAAAGACATCACATAAGATACTAGTGCAATCATTGTGTACATTGACTTTACAGAAGACATTTACACCAAAGACATCACATAAGATACTAGTACAATCATTGTGTACATTGCCTTTACAGAAGACATTTACACCAAAGACATCACATAAGATACTAGTGCAATCATTGTGTACATTGCCTTTACAGAAGACATTTACACCAAAGACATCACATAAGATACTAGTGCAATCATTGTGTACATTGCCTTTACAGAAGACATTTACACCAAAGACATCACATAAGATACTAGTGCAATCATTGTGTACATTGCCTTTACAGAAGACATTTACACCAAAGAAATTTAAAGAAATTGTTGATGCATCGCTGTTAATTAATTAATTAATAATAATTGACTTCTATGGCGCCTATATCCTCAGGAACCTGAGCTCAGAGGCGCAACAAAACAGAAGTTACTGGACAGAGTCTCTTCAGATATATATATATAATTGAAACTAAGTTACGCAGTACTGTTTAAACACACTATCAACGTAGATTTTTGTTAATGTTGGACTCTCGATAAGCCAAAGATTTCCTTGTCCACTTGCCACATGGGTTTTGTTCTGGATGGCAATCTTGTTAAACAGGGCTACATTCCTAGGGCTTTATAGCTTTTGAAACACGAACTAAAAATGACAGACCTGTGTAAATACAGTAGTCAGTCCTATTGAACTACATCACACACAGCACAAGTGATAACTTTATTGCAAATATGTCTTAGATTCACGGCCATTTAAAATTCCTAATTTGAACATTCACTATGGGCAAATGTAGAGCACTGAAGTGTAAGTTGGCTGTCTTATTTAAACAAACTTTTGCACATGACATGGAACTTTATGCTGCCTTTAACTCCAATTTTTATAAATCACCTAAATTTCCGATAGAAACAGCATCAGGGGTGAGATTTAGCGGTCGCCAATGGCGCCTAAAACTGGCTTCGGGCGACTTCAATTGTTGACTACAGTAGCCCGGATGGCGACTCGAAATATTTACGGAGCTGCAATATTTTAGACCCAGCAAAAATAAACGGAATGTCAATAAACATCTCAGAAGTGTAGTCCTGGATATATGTTAACCATAAATTGTGTGTTTGTGACACGTTTGACATTGCAAGAAATGTTGCCAAACCGTAGCCGAAGCGATATCAATAGGGATCATTCATTGTATTTTTAATCAACCACATCGACGCTCAACATGTAACTGAACGGTCATTCTACATTGAAATAATAACCTGTCATGTTAATAGTATTGGTGTCGCGTGGCGCCACTTTTATATATACAAGAAAAATGTTCGTCCCCAGGACGGGATTACGTGTTAGTTTATACGTGTCAGTCATGATAGCAATGTTTACCAAATGCCTCAGGCCAATATGCCATCAATACGCTTGAACGTATTACCGAAACACCCGCGTCACACACGTGATGCAATACTCGTTGAATGTTCAAAATATAGAAGATCGCGTGGATACTTGTGTTGGTTGATGAATAGTAGAATATCTGCTTTCTACTGTTGGGCCAATACGTGGGTGCGTGCTTTCTACTATAATAATATAAACCGCCTATATGGCGCTACGTACTCTCAAACGATTTACGTACCGAAGTATTCGCTGCGGCGCGCGTGGTTTCTGCGATTGTTGGAAGTTAACGGTTTACGCAGTGAACATTTGATTTACCATAAAAACCACTAAGAATCCTTGATATATGGGTTATTTCGAAGAAATAAAGGCGTTACGTTTCATTAGTGGGGTCGTACATCAATCCCTGATAGTTTGGCGCCCGAGGTGCAAGCCGTCTAGAAGAAAAACGTGAACATAACCATAACCACATATAAACGTACATACATAAAAATATACGCTATCTCGATTATAGTTAGATTTAATTATCTCCATGGTGTGCGGAGCGCTTCTGGTGAATTAATCGGGAGCCTGGTTAAAGTTTCTTTAGGCTAGGTTAAAAATCAGCAAAACTGTTCAGTTCACAGGACCTTATGTCCTGTGACGCTTGGAGACTTTTTGCAAAGACTGTTGATGTACCATCCTCTATGAAAGAAAAACAACCTGTGTATAATTGTATACTGTATTTTATTCAGTATTATGTATCATATTCTACTGAACCTGCCTTAAAAATAAATGTTTCAAAACTGTTTTGTTTTTGATGTTTTTTATTTGTCGTTGATATTGTTCATACATTTTATCTTCAAAGTATTTACTTTCTATCATCAAAGTATTGAGTAGCAAGTGGGCTACCTAAGAAGCTGTCGGGCTACTTCACTTTGCAAGGATGGTAGCCCGAATGGCTACCTTCCATGACTTGCTAAATCTCACCCCTGCAGCATTGTGTTCATTATTCTGCCAGGTCCAAATGTAAGTTTGTGTTCATTATTCTGCCAGGTCCAAATGTAAGTTTGTGTTCATTATTCTGCCAGGTCATAATGTAAGTTTGTGTTCATTATTCTGCCAGGTCCTAATGTAAGTTTGTGTTCATTATTCTGCCAGGTCCTAATGTAAGTTTGTGTTCATTATTCTGCAGGTCATAATGTAAGTTTGTGTTCATTATTCTGCAGGTCATAATGTAAGTTTGTAATATCACTAGAAATGAACCAATTGACAAAATAAACAAAATAGACAAAGTCTAAGCCATCTCTTAATTTTATGTTTATCGATTCTGATATTCGTAAGCCTTTATTTCAGTGTTCTTGCAGGTTTGAATCCTGCTGGTGTTCACGAACACGTTTGTGTCTCTTAATATTCCCAAGCCTTTACTGGAGTAGTGAAGGAGGTTCTAATCATGTTGGTGTTTTAAGTTTGTGTCTTAACATTCCCAAGCCTTTATTGGAGTACTGATGGAGGTTCTAATCATGTTGGTGTTTTAAGTTTGTGTCTTAATATTTCTAAGCCTTTATTGGAGTGTTGTATTTGTTTGATTATTGTTCTTTTTCTGGAACACATGTTTTTGTTTTCTGATATTTGTAATCCTTTACTGTAGTGTTGTGGCAGGTTCAATTCCTGTTGGTGTTCTGAATAACACACCTGTTTTAAGTTTGTGTCTTCATATTTCTAAGCCTTTATTGTAGTACTGATGGAGGTTCTAATCATGTTGGTGTTTTAAGTTTGTGTCTTAATATTCCCAAGCCTTTATTGGAGTGTTGTATTTGTTTGATTATTGTTCTTTTTCTGGAACACATGTTTTTGTTTTCTGATATTTGTAATCCTTTACTGAAGTGTTGTGGCAGGTTCAATTCCTGTTGGTGTTCTGAATAACACACCTGGCTGGGCACACGTCGTAATTGGGTACACGTGGTAATTAGTTCATTCTCTCAAGACATCTTTATTTTTTACTACAGTGCAAAACTTCAAAATATGTAGACTGAATCATTCTTAATCTGACACGAACTCTCCAAATTTATATGTATTTTCCCTGGTACTCCTCTGTTAAAACAATGGAAAAAATGTTGCATTCTTCCCTGGAATATTTGGTTACAATCTGATCGCATGCACGCAATCGCCTCAGAGCCATAGAGCAACACACTATTCACATTGGTATTGAACATTGGGTCTTATTTCTTATTGATACGGATGTTGAATTCTGTCCTGTATTTAAGGTGATGAATGTGTTCCTGGCCTTTCCAATATTAGGTATTTTACATTTGACCTTATGATCTGTTCTGCTAGGTCAACCCCTAAAGTCACGTAAGAGTCCACACTGTTAAACCATCCTCCCAGTCCCGTATGTCATGTATCAGACCCTGCTGTTCAACCGATCTACCAGAATCCCCTCTGCTCAACTGTTCTCACAATCCTGTATGTCACATACATATATATATATATATATATCGAATACAAGTCATCGCTGTTCAATCGTCCTCCCATATCTTGAGTACGAGTCATCGCTGTTCAATCATCCTTTCAACCCCGTAAGTCACAAGTCTGCGCTGCTAAGCCCCTATTTCATGTACTAGTCCCTGCTGTTCAACTGGTCTCCCAGCCCGGTATGTCACGTATTTGTCCCCGCTGTGCCTCTGTTCGCCAAACTCCGTATGTCGTGTACGAGACCCCGGTGGACCTCCTTTCCCGTATGTGGCCACAGGTAGTCAATACACAGTTGCATCTATAAGTATTTCGCTTTACGTATCGTTTATTATGGTTCATGTGTATCCATCACTGTATCTTGCCAGGCACTCATTTATTATGGTTCATGTGTATCCATCACTGTATCTTGTCAGGCCATCATTTATTATGGTTCATGTGTATCCATCACTGTATCTTGTCAGGCACTCATTTATTATGGTTCATGTGTATCCATCACTGTATCTTGTCAGGCCATCATTTATTATGGTTCATGTGTATCCATCACTGTATCTTGTCAGGCACTCATTTATTATGGTTCATGTGTATCCATCACTGTATCTTGTCAGGCACTCATTTATTATGGTTCATGTGTATCCATCACTGTATCTTGTCAGGCCATCATTTATTATGGTTCATGTGTATCCATCACTGTATCTTGTCAGGCACTCATTTATTATGGTTCAAGTGTATCCATCACTGTATCTTGTCACGCCATCATTTATTATGGTTCACGTGTATCCATCACTGTATCTTGTCAGGCACTCATTTATTATGGTTCACGTGTATCCATCACTGTATCTTGTCAGACACTCATTTATTATGGTTCACGTGTATCCATCACTGTAACTTGTCAGACACTCATTTATTATGGTTCATGTGTATCCATCACTGTATCTTGTCAGGCCATCATTTATTATGGTTCACGTGTATCCATCACTGTATCTTGCCAGGCCATCATTTATTATGGTTCACGTGTATCCATCACTGTATCTTGCCAGGCCATCATTTAGTATGGTTCACGTGTATCCATCACTGTATCTTGCCAGGCCATCATTTATTATGGTTCACGTGTATCCATCACTGTATCTTGTCAGGCCATCATTTATTATGGTTCACGTGTATCCATCACTGTATCTTGTCAGGCCCTCATTTATTATGGTTCACGTGTATCCATGTATCTTGTCAGGCCCTCATTTATTATGGTTCACGTGTATCCATCACTGTATCTTGTCAGGCCATCATTTATTATGGTTAACGTGTATCCATCACTGTATCGTGCCAGGCCATCATTTATTATGGTTCACGTGTATCCATCACTGTATCTTGTCAGGCCCTCATTTATTATGGTTCACGTGTATCCATCACTGTATCTTGTCAGGCCCTCATTTATTATGGTTCACGTGTATCCATCACTGTATCTTGTCAGGCCCTCATTTATTATGGTTCACGTGTATCCATCACTATATCTTGTCAGGCCCTCATTTATGCAGCTGGGTGAACTGAGACAAGGTGCAATGAACGAAACTGCCCCAGCTTCGAAACGGTTCTGTAGACTGTCTGATGTCCTAACTACTACACTCCGGCTAGTTACTTGCCTGGTGTATTTATAAACACTCAATAGTGAGTTCTGTAGACTGTCCGATGTCCTGACTACTACACTCCGGCCAGTTGCTTGCCTGGTGTATTTATAAACACTCAATAGCGAGTCTTTTGTTACATATAATTGCAGGTATCAGGGAGCTGATGTACCTGCCATGTGTTTACAAACATTGAACAGCTGATGTCACGGATGGTCACACACCAGTGTGCTGGATGGTGCCACAGGCAGGTGACAGGTTTGTGGGAAGCCAGATGTAAAGATATGAAAGCGCCAAATGAATGACGTTTATTAAGATTATGCCTAATGGCATATTATTCCGATTAAGAGCATGAAATGTGGACCCTGTAACATATGCCAAGCCTGTGGCTGAGCCTCATACAAAGCTGCCTGGACACAATGCTCCCAGAGCCCACACTTCGACATAGCAATACAGTACATGTAGTAATATTCCTACAACACAAGACATACCAGCACATTAAAACCTTAACCCAACACCGACAATACTCGACACAATACCTGTTTCCATATACTGCATCATTGGACTACACTACTTGCTAAAATTCCTACTCTATATATTTTTGTAACCTAAAAGGTGGGGCCATTATGCTGATTAGCAATAAACCATCCCAACATCGAGGATGGAAGGGAAGTCATCTTCCACTCCGCACCAAAACCCTACGTGAACGGGCAGATAGCCAAATAAAAAGCCCAAAGTCCACTGGGAAAGCGTCATAGGGAAGGTGGTGACTTCACTTCCACCGGTAATGTACAAAATGTTACCAAGTACAACACTACTAAACACCTTAATGTAACCTTCAGCAGCAGAAAATGGGGAGGAGGGTGGGTCGAAAACTTGTTAAACCGAGAAAGCAGGTCTACTCCGCATGTATCGAACATTCGGAGTGAAGCTGCTTAATTTCAAACTGCGTCATTCGAATGACTGCTGTGCCCTGCTCGCGCTGTTGCTAGCATAAAATCCTGTATGCAACCGTGATTGCATACTCTCATATAAGTTAAAGAATCTATTCAGGCTGATGAAATAAAATTAGAAAGGGAAGCAGATTACGATGAAGCTGTTTGGTGCAAAATAGTTTCAGGAAATTCAAAATTAACTATTGGATTAGTTTACCGAAGTCCAAACATAAACGAAGATGATAACACAAAAATACAAAATGCTATAAAGGAAGTTAGTAAAGGGGAGTGTATCATAATGGGAGATTTTAACCATGGACACTTACAATGGAAATCTCTATAGAGTACAGGGGGTGAGGACCAACAATTTCTATTTTTAATTCAGGATAGCTTCCTTACTCAGCACGTCCTAGAACCAACCAGGGAAGAAAATGTATTAGATATAGTTTTATCATCACAAAAAGAATTAGTAGACAATGTAAAAATACATGAACCATTGGGTAATAGTGACCACAATTAAATACATTTTGACATCAATGTAAAATCAGAAAGTAAAAATAAAAAAGTATAGGAGAAACTACCACAAAGGTAACTATAAAGATATGAGAAAATACTTAGCAAAGCTAGATTGGAATAACATGCTGATGAATAAGACTGCAATTGAATGTTGGAATATTCTAAAATATGAAATTGAGAGTATCATCAATAAATTTGTTCCCTTGAAAAAAACAAGGAAAATGGTCTAGAAAGAAACACTTGTCAAAAGAAGCTATTAGAAAAATAGTGTTTAAGTAAACTATGTGGAGGGTTTATAGGTGTACCAGAAAGGATGAAGACTATGCAAATTACAAAGAGGCACTTAACCTAGCTATAACTGAAATTAGAAAATCTAAAAGAACGTTTGAAAAAAAATTGGCAGGTAATATAAAAAATGACAGCAAGAGTTTCTATGCTTATGTGAGGAGTAAACAGAAAGATAAGGTCGGACCACTGGAAAACAACAGGGGAAACATAATTTCAGACGGGTTTCGAATGGCAGAGGTCCTGGATGAGTATTTCAGCTGTTTTTACTACAGAAGATATCAGCTCACTTCCAGTTCCAACTACTAAATTTTAGGGCAATAAATCAGAACATTTAGGGTAGTTATTTGTAACTCCTGAAATGATAGCAAAGAAAATTAAGAAGATGAAAGATAATAAATCACCTGGAGTTGATGGGATACCACCAAAACTGCTTATGGAAGTTTTTGAGCAAATTAGTACACCACTTGCAAAATTGTTTTAACTTCTCACTAGAAGAAGAAATAGTACCTTCAGAATGGAAAGAAGCAAACATTACGCCGCTATTTAAGAAGGGATCGAGGAACAAGCCCGAAAATTAAAGACCAGTGAGTTGAACATCAGTTGTATGTAAATTACTCGAAACATTAATTCCTTGTAAAACATAATTAATAAATACATCTGAACATGGGTTCCTAAAAGCAAGGTCATGTCTAACCAATCTCTTATGTTTTTTGGAAGAAATTACAAAGTGTGTAGATGACTGGTCACCAGTGGATGTTGTCTACTTAGATTTTCAGAAAGCTTTCGATAAAGTGCCACATCAAAGATTGTTATTTAAATTAAAAGCCCATGGTAATGGTGTAATCAACTGGATAGAAAAGTGGCTTACACACAGAAGACAGAGAGTAATAGTAGATGGTGAGATTTCAAACTGGAAATCGGTTTTGAGTGGGGTACCACAGGGATCAGTATTAGGCCATATACTGTTTTTAATAAGTATATAAATGATTTGGAAGATGACATATCAACGAAGAGCAACTAAAATGATTCCAGAATTGAGAGACCTTAATTACGAAAGTCGCTTATTACAATATGGTTTGACAACACTAGAGACCAGGAGACTAAGAGGAGACAAAATAGAAGTGTTTAAAATAGTGAACGGTTATGAGGATGTTGATAGGAATGTTTTTCAAACTTAAAGAAGGCAGTAGAACCAGAGGACACAAAGCAGCATTAGTTAAGGAGCAGTGTAGGTTGGACATGAGAAAGTACTCTTTCTCGCAGGGAGTGATAAATGAATGGAACAAATTGCCAAATGATCGTGTTAATGCTAGTAGTGTGAATGTTTAAAAATAGAATTGACAGGTATTTGATAAGGGCGGGCTACACATAGATGAGAAAGTTGTTGGACTCTCAATAAGCCAATGGCTTCTTTGTCCACTTGCCATCTGGAACTTGTTGTTTGGGATGGCAATCTTGTTAAATCTTGTTCTTGTTAAATCACCTTTTAGCTTAAGAAAAAGGGCCTTTTTGTCTATAGGAGTTGATTCCATTTCTTGTTACCTGTATTTGTGGGCTGCACTGCCACTGAATCCAACGAAGAATGGCATATAACGTGTACTAATGAAGATATTGAGGTGGAATGAAAGTTATAAGATGCTAAAATGGTGACCCAATATTGTGTGCCCTTGGAATGACCTTGAAATGACCTAGTTACTAGACCTAAACCATTAACCTATGTATACCGTAATTGCTTAAACTGATTAACCTTGTTACCAACGATACATTGGCTTCTAATTACATTGGGAGTGTATTATTACAAGAAACAGATGTGTAGTAAGGTGAATAATGAGTGTTTACAACTAAAACAGTGAATAAATATAAAAAAAACAATATTTATTGCAGTTTGTGCTACAGAAATTAGAAGAATTCCGTACACTACACATAAAAGAACAGGGCTGATCATATTACACAGTGAAGAATTATAAACAAGAGGCCCTGCCTTACTCTTGATCATATTACACAGTGAAGAGTTATAAACAAGAGGCCCTGCCTTACTCTTGATCATATTACACAGTGAAGAGTTATAAACAAGAGGCCCTGCCTTACTCTGGCTGCCAGACATACTTTATTTTGGATACGTCCTAATGCCAGATATTATCCCAAATGGCACAATTGTGAAACTATTTGGTTATATACATTACTATAAATGAATATTCACAACTGATGCAAATAAATTATTACAAAAAAGCGATACTTGTGAATGTTTAATAATCAACTTCTGTGAAAAAGCTACAGCAATAAGCTGTGGTAACATGAAGATTGTAGCGCCAGTGTTCATAAATGCTTAAATTCTGTGAAAAAGCCACGGCAATATGCTGTGGTAACATGAAGATTGTAGCGCCAGTGTTCATAAATGATCAAATACTGTGAAAAAGCTATGACAATATGCTGTGGTAACATGAAGATTGTAGCGTCAGTGTTCATAAATATATATACCCTTTAAATGTCAGTGGTGCGATTCTGTCCAGCAAGAGACACAAGACAGCTGGGAATTGTAGACTTCTCTACATGTGCCTACTTCGTTGACTCCTGTTGTTCAATTCTGTCCAGCAAGAGGCACGAGACAGCTGGGAATTGTAGACTTCTCTACATGTGCCCACTTCGTTGACTCCTGTTGTTCAATTCTGTCCAGCAAGAGACACGAGACAGCTGGGAATTGTAGACTTCTCTACATGTGCCTACTTCGTTGACTCCTGTTGTTCAATTCTGTCCAGCAAGAGACACGAGACAGCTGGGAATTGTAGACTTCTCTACATGTGCCCACTTCGTTGACTCCTGTTGTTCAATTCTGTCCAGCAAGAGACACGAGACAGCTGGGAATTGTAGACTTCTCTACATGTGCCCACTTCGTTGACTCCTGTTGTTCAATTCTGTCCAGCAAGAGACACGAGACAGCTGGGAATTGTAGACTTCTCTACATGTGCCCACTTCGTTGACTCCTGTTGTTCAATTCTGTCCAGCAAGAGGCACGAGACAGCTGGGAATTGTAGACTTCTCTACATGTGCCCACTTCGTTGACTCCTGTTGTTCAATTCTGTCCAGCAAGAGACACAAGACAGCTGGGAATTGTAGACTTCTCTACATGTGCCTACTTCGTTGACTCCTGTTGTTCAGACAGTGGGTAGTTGTTGAGGACGTCTTCCCACTTTCTCTTTCCATTTGACAAATCACTGACAATCTTTGGCAGCCGAGTGATCTAAACAACACAAAGACACATTACACAACATGCAACATTTGATATACAACATTGATCAGTTTTAACTTATTCAATGTGCTCTGTGAGAACACAATCTGACTCCAAGATTATCCCTGATTATACTCTGGGCTAAGGCAGAATGAGCCTATGTACAGTTTGCATGTGTCACATATTTATGGCTGTTTACTTTAATCCAATTTTCTTTGGTTGAATTTGATTGATGAATTGGAGGTGTTTATATCATTCCAAAAAGATACACAATAACATAAAACAGCTCAAACAAGTCTTTCATAAAAATTACTAAATATAACTGTGTATATCTTATGTGAAACATGCATGAAATATATACAGCATGTCTACCGGTGACAAACCATACCAGTACACTGATTAATTGGTTGTAACAATTACAAAAACTGTATCATTAGCATTTACTCAGTCAACAGCTGCTAACTGGTTTCACATACAAGTTTTTAATTAAAATGTGGCAGGTCGTTCTCTCTAAATATCTGCAGCATACCTCCGCCCGTATCCGTTTCATTGAGTTGCTCTCCCTCAATGTGGCTTACTGCGGTGCTTTCAAACTGGATCGCAATCTGGTCAGTGCTAGCGTAGTGCCGACCAGTAGAACCGCTGCTGGCGCCACCTTGTGTGATACATCATGCTGCGTCAGTGACATCACTCGGGGCAAAGGTCAATGTAATTATGTCATGTCAAAGTTATTGCTGAAGTGTAACAAGTTTCACTCTGATTACTCCAGCACATGCAGTGAAGACAAGTCTGTCTGGGTAACAAGGGTCATCATTTCAAATAATGTACTGATGTAATGAGATGACCCCTTCGTTGGTTACATGCTGGGACATGAGATGACCCTTTAGTTGGTTGTCTGTCTGGACATGAGATGACCCCTTAGTTGGTTACCTGCTGGGACATGAGATAACCCTATAGTTTGTTACCTGCCGGGACATGAGACAGCCCCTTCGTTGTTTACCTGCTGGGACATGAGATGACCCCTTAGTTGGTTACCTGCTGGGACATGAGAAGACCCATTAGTTGGTTATCAATCTGGACATGTTATTTCCCAGATCTGCTTTAACAATCAATCAGATGGACTCAGAATCTCCCAGTGTGTTTCAAATGACACTTGCACAAAACGTCTTGTACTATCAGATTCTGCTGAGAGGTAAATTTTATTTGGAGAATGTTTGACGTGACACTCACTGTGCGCTGTTCCTCACCCTCTCACATCTGGAAGTTGTGTTCAAAGAGGGCGTACATGATCCGGCTGACCCCAAACGATGGCTCTACAACTGACAGAACAATTTCTTCAACCACAAAGATTTGATCCCTCTCAACAGACATTCACTGCTTTATGATTTTAGCCAAACTCCCCACCAGTGGCTCCACATAGTGAATGTAATGGAAATCACAATTTCACCATTGCATCAACATACATGATGTGCAGAATCTGCACATCATGATTATTTCATTTGGTAAACTCCTAATTTTTGTCAATAAATCTGTAATTTTCATACAATTGTGGATAGTGTTTCCTTTGAAAATGTGTGTAGGAACAAAATAATATTCATTGTTGTTTGAAAGTTTGTTACATATACTCAAGTTCACAGTAGCAAGTCAACAAACAACAATCGCATTGCCCAGCCAACATACGACTCTGCACTGTCCATTTTGAACTTATAATAAAGTTGTGGCAGTTTGGATTTTAGCATTAAATTTTATCGCATCCATTTTGAAAATTCATTGACTGTTGTTCTGTATATGTTTTATACACTGTCTTTATTTGTTAGGGGGTCACTCTCTAAATATGCAGGAGGGGATCACTCTCTAAATATGCAGGAGGATATTTTAAAATAAGATCATCTCTCTAAATACACAGGCAGGGTTCACTCTCTAAATACACAGGAGGGGGCCACTCTAAGTACACTTGAGGGGGGTAACTCTATAAATACACAGGAGGGGGACACTCTAAATACACAGGCAGGGGTCACTCTCTAAATACACACGAGAGGTCATTCTGTAAATATACAGGAGGGATCACTCTCTAAATATGCAGGAGGGGGTTGTTCACTATCTAGATACACAGAAAGGTCACTGTAAAAACACTGGAGGGGTCACTCTTTAGATGCACAGGAAAAGGGCCACTCACTAAATGCAGGGGGGGGGCGGTCCCTCACTAAATACGCAGCAGGGGTCACTCTCTAAATACACTCACTCAAGGAGGTCACTCAAAATACACAGGAGGTGATCATTATCTAAATAGACAGGAGAGGGTTATCTGTCAGGACACAAGATGGTCTCCTTATGGGGCATATGATTACATTTTAAAAGTGGTAGATACTTGTTAAAATATATTATTTATCTGAAAGGTATGAAAAGTTGTGGCTGAATATTTGCACGTGTTGGGTTTCCTCCTATATTTAAACGCCAAATTAATAAAACCGGACTACAAACATCATTTCTATGATGATGTCTGTACAGGCATCATTTGTATGATGATGTCTATAGTCTGGTTGTTACATATGCAGCGTTTTATACTGAATCATTAGGTTTCCCCTTTACGCATTTGCATTTAAATATGTACACACTATTTTGTATGCATCACTAGAACTGGCACGTTTCTGATGTAAGTTGGCACTGTAAAAAGATCCCAAACTGATGCCATATTACATTTCTCTACATCTCCCCATTAACGGTTATATGTACACATAAAATTATAGATGCATACCCGGGTATGTCTAATGGCCCCCATAGATCCACTTGGCTGCAAGTTGCCAGCCCCAAATGTTTAATTTAAACAGAAATTTGCAGAATCCAAGATTAGCCATCAACTTATCACCCTACCAGCGGATATTCTATTGTCTAGGCCTCACTCCAATTCACAGGTGCTGAATTACCAGCCACCACAGTGGGTATGGTCGGTACAGTGTATACTATACATGCAGGTTAATTGCCCCATGCCTGGTGGTCATCTCATGTCCTGACAGATAACCAACTAAGGGGTCATCTCATGTCCCAGCAGTTAACCAACTAAGGGGGTCATCTCATGTATCATATTATGCATTCTGTGATGTTCTCCCTTCCAGTCGCACACATCTGAACCTGATCTCTCTCAGGCTAGTGACTGGAATAGTGTCTGCAGGCCTTCTGAAAACACCTGGATAACATGGCTATCTAGTAATATTGTTAACTGTTGAATGAGCACTTAATTGAGAGTTATTTGGAATTTTTTCAATTAAATTAAATTAAACCTTTTGGTAAAGTTAATTAAATAAATTAAATTAGCCTTTCTGGAAACGTTAATTAATTAAATTAACTTAATCGAGTTAATTCAATTAACAATCGGTGACCATTTAGTTGGTTATCTGTCGGGACATGAGATCACCCCCTTCGTTGGTTACCTGCTGGGACATGAGATAACCCTATAGTTGGTTATCTGCTGGGACATGAGACGACCCCTTCGTTGGTTACCTGCTGGGACATGAGATTACCCTATAGTTGGTTACCTGCTGGGATATGAGACGACCCCTTCATTGGTTACCTGCTAGGACTTGACTCCTTAGTTTGTTACCTGCTGGGACATGAGATGACCCCTTCGTTGGTTACCTGCTGGGACGAGATGACCCTATAGTTGGTTACCTGCTGGGACATGAGAAGACCCCTTCGTTGGTTACCTGCTGGGACATGAGATTACCCTATAGTTGGTTACCTGCTGGGACATGAGATGACCCTATAGTTGGTTACCTGCTGGGACATGAGATGGCCCCTTTGTTGGTTACCTGCTGGGACATGAGATGACCCCTTTGTTGGTTACCTGTCGGGGACTTGAGGAGCGAAGCAGCAGGTCGTTGTCATCACACTGCATATGTTGTCTGCTCCTGGTTCGGCAATCTTAGTCCTGAGTGCCGCTAAGTCCATGCGTCCATCATTGTATGCCCCACCTGCTGTGACAATCAACTTGAAACGTGACTTCCGGGCAATTCTTGGCCAAAGAACATATTTTGTATTTGGATGGAACATTCTAGTCACAAGTTATTGTTAGGACGCCATTGACTTTTTGAGTCCAACTTATCACATATCTGTCAATTTTAGTTTAATACAATCAGTAGATAATTTGTTCCATTCATTTATCGCCCTTCATGAGAATGGATACTTTCTAATATCCAGTCTGTACTTTTCTTTTATTAATGCTGCTCTGTGTCTTGTTTTTGTACTACAACCTTAATTTTGAAGACAATATTTCTATAAATATCTTCATAAACATTCACTTGCGCTTATACAAAGAACCTGTACTAGAACACTAGAACGAACTGTTACAATCAGTATATGTAACACACCACTACTTTCTGTGACACAAAATAAGAATATACTATGTTGATAAACTTGGAAATGTTGTATACATGAACAATTGATAGAAACATGTGAGACAGCATTTTTCACCTTTGTAGTTACGTAACTGAACCCAGCCCTGACATGTATAATCCACCAGATGTTAGACGTGATCTGTCCCAGGAGTCTGATGGCATCCAGCACCATGGCAGTGGCAAGTTAGTCCTGACCTGTCTGAGGAGTCTGAAGGCATCCAGCACTATGGCAGTGGCAAGTTAGACATGATCTGTCCCAGGAGTCTGATGGCATCTAGCACTATGGCAGTGGCAAGTTTCAAAAGCACACTTGAGCCAGCTGTCTTTGGTTGCACAGCAGAAATGTGTCCTGATCTACCAATGCCACGACCTAATCTACAACAGCACATAATATGTATTACATGATTACTACAATTGACAACAAACAAACAATGATCAATCCATTTAATATTTTATCCTTGACCAAACTATTTAAGGTGGAAGTATTTTCCACAAATATGCACTATTATTTCAAATCATCAGTACATTTCCCATCATGAAGGCCAGCATTTTGTTACTTCAAAACATTGCAGTAAATGTAATCACATGATACCTTCTGTGAATGATGCAACATTTGTATTAACAATATTTAATTGCAATGATTGTGGTCTACCTGAAGTGACGATTCCTCTCAAGTTGGGAGGTGATGCGGGCTTCCCTCTCTCCCACGCCACAGTTCCCTGGGAAGTCGTTGCTGTCCATCACTGACAGTTGTTGTATGATGTACTCTATGGTGACGTCATCCCACCCATCTGTTGGCCATTTCCTCTGTCACAGAAAACATGTCACAGAAAGCATACACCAGCATACACCACAGGCAGTGTCTCCAAACTGCTTCCAGATCCAACGCTGACATGGAGGGTGTAGAGTTGATGAAACAACTTGGGCACAGTTTTGAAGGTGTTGTCACTTTGCACATCAGTCGACTCACACAGTATCACACAGTTGGTTATCTGCTGGGACATGAGATGAACCAATAGTTGATTATCTGTCGGAACATGGTCACATGACAACGACGGTATGACCTTTCACCTCGCGGTGATCGACGTCTCCACGAAAGTGGCTTGGGGCGTTCTGCTGAAGAACAAGTCCGCGACGTCGTTGGTGACGGCGCTGAAAAGCACGTTCACTAAAGGCTGGCCAAAGACGTTTCAGACAGATCAATGACTCGAATTTCTGAATGAAATCGTTCAGGCTCTGTTGAAGAAGTACGGCATCCACCACTTCTCCACTTACAACGCGGAGACGAAGGCGAGAATCGTCGAAAGATTCAATAGAACGTTGAAGACGCGCATGTGGTGTTACTTCACGAAACACCAGACGTGGTGATATATCGACGTCCTTCAGGACTTTGTGCAGTCGTACAACACCCCCACCGCAGCATCGGCATGGCTCCGTCACAGGTGAGTGCGACGAATCAAGAAGAGGTGTGGCAGGGTCTGTACGGTCACGACAGTACGGGCGTGCCCAAGTTGCGTGTGTCGAATCGCGTGCGCATCAGTAAGTTCAAGAGACTGTTCAAAAAAGGCTACGCGGCGAATTGGAGGGAAGAGATGTTCACGATACACGAGGTTCAACCTTCCGATCCACCCATGTACCGATTGATCGACTATCTCCGTGAAGTGCTGGACGGAACCTTCTACGAATCGGAGTTGCAGAAGGTGTCGGTACCCGCAGATAAAGTTTGCCGCGTGGAATCGTTTCTGTAGCGCTGCAAGGTATGCAGACGAACGGAGGCTTTGGTGACATGGTTCGGCTATCCCTCCATATTCAACAGCTGTATCGATGCCAAGGCCCTCGTCCACTATAAAGAATAGCCGCGTGTCTGTCTTCGCTTCATTAGAGCGATGACAGACGAGACGACAACACAGGACATCATCACCACCATCATTACCACCGTCATAGAAGAAGAAGAAGGTGAAGAAGAGGAAGAGGACAGTACTGACGCGCAGAGCGAGACAGACAGCACTACTTGGAACCTGTTCGGTACCGTGTGTCCCAAAGAGGAGATGGTGTTTCTGTGTCAGGTAATCTTCTTGTACACGGTCATCCTGATAAGCATTTACAACCTGACAACAGGTCACGAGAATTATAATCTGTTGACGGCCCTATTGAGTAGTTATTTGGGTTACGTGCTGCCCAATGCCACGTTGAGATGCAATGGTGCACCCCGATAACACCTTGGCCCATTACATCGCGGATTTGCCTCAACGCATCTCGGTGTCTGGCGAGTGGGAGTCCGGGCTGGCAGAGATACAGTGCCCGCATACTTGGTGCAACGTTACAGAGGAAGATGGAACACATCATGTAGGTCTTATACAGAGTACGAAGTTAGCCTCTGGGTATGACAATGGTCCTGTAACATTGGTGACCCATGTCAACAAGGGCCTGAAACGTATGGCGACTTATAAAGCACGACCTAAATTGAGCTACTGTCCCGTCACTCAAAAAATTACGTTGCACTTTTCATCCGACACAGTGTTCACCATACCTTACCACAGTGCGATGGTACCCATGTAGTATTCCGTAAGTCGGTAATCACCAGTCCGTCGGCAGCAGCAGCAGCAGCAGCAGCAGCAGCAGCAGCAGCAGCAGCAGCAGCAGCAGCAGCAGCAGCAGCAGCAGCAGCAGCAGCAGCAGCAGCAGCAGCAGCAGCAGCAGCAGCAGCAGCAGCAGCAGCAGCAGCAGCAGCAGCAGCAGCAGCAGCAGCAGCAGCGCAGCAGCAGCAGCAGCAGCAGCAGCAGCAGCAGGCGCGCAGCAGCAGCGCAGCAGCAGCGCAGCAGCAGGCAGCAGCAGCAGCAGCAGCAGAGCAGAGCGCGCGCGCAGCAGCAGGGCAGCAGCAGCAGCAGCAGCAGCGCGCAGCGCAGCAGCAGCAGCAGCAGCAGCAGCGCAGCAGCAGCAGCAGCAGCAGCAGCAGCAGCAGCAGCAGCAGCAGCAGCAGCAGCAGCAGCAGCAGCAGCAGCAGCAGCAGCAGCAGCAGCAGCAGCAGCAGCAGCAGCAGCAGCAGCAGCAGCAGCAGCAGCAGCAGCAGCAGCAGCAGCAGCAGCAGCAGCAGCAGCAGCAGCAGCAGCAGCAGCAGCAGACGGCACATGCGAGTACGTCCACCCGAGACTAGGTGGAACCGATATCGATGTCACACCATTGGCCAACGTAGTTATGCCACCTACACACAGTCCTCACGCTCCGTGCCCCTTCCGTATAGAAGGCGATAACTCGGTCAACATGAATCAAGGGTTCGATACTATATGCATCTAAACGAACGTCGTGGAGTCTCGCATCGTCGGCGACAGTATTGCACCTTTGTTGCGGTCCCTCGCGGCGCCACGATATCTCATCGTTTCAATAACATCCACTACGTGCCTCTGTTGCGCAAGAAGTGCGGGACAATTGAAATCGATATAAGAGACGACACCGGACGACGCGTGCCATTCGAATACGGTAGAGTGACGATGACACTTCATTTTCAACGGCGCCGGAGCGGACTGTTCTGAAGATGAATTACAGCGACTATTACGCGCGTCAGGCGGGTGGTGCGCTGCCCTACTTCGCCGGTGCCCCATACCAACGGGGTTATGGGCTAAGCAGTCTGATCGGATGTCTGCTACGTAACGTCATGTCAGTCATCAAGAGAGGTGCCGTGGCGTTGGGTAGAGGAGCGCTGAAGACCGGCGTGCACATCACCGACGACGTCTTGTCGCGATAGAACATAAAAAGGCAGCCAAACGACGCGTCACGAACGCTGGTAAGACTATGCTGCGTGGCCTTTTGACCCATGGCGTGCGACCTCGTAAATGCATAAAACGCGCGTCTGCGAAGAAAGGAGTCACTACAGCGATGAGACAGCGCAAGAGGCAGACCCCCAAGAAACGTGAAGCCGACATATTCGACGACAATGGCTTTCATACATAGACAGTCGTGCGAGGGGGTCAAGAGCGAGCTGGATCTCTTTACCGTACCCCCGATTCAGAACAGCATCGTCGACAGCCACGTAGTGGAACATCAGCCCAGCCTCTCTGGACTCGGGTGGACCGATAGAATTCCTGATACCTGGATCGGGAGACGATTACCTAAATCTCGCTACACGTGCAGGTGAAGGTGACGCGAGCCAATGGGGATGATCTCGACTTGGCCGATCCCGTGTGGTCAGTGAATAACTAGCTGCATTCGCTGTTCAATCAAGTCGATGTCTACCTGGACGGTACGCTTGTGACCCCTTCGACCAACACGTATGCGTAACGTGTCTACATAGAGATGTTGCTGAGTTACGGCACCGATGCCAAGCCCACGCAATTGACGGGTCAGCTGTGGCACAAGGACACGGCCACTCACATGGATGCCGTCGCGATAGTCAACGGAACCGCGGCTAACGAAGGGTTCGTGGTTCAACGAGCGAATATCGTACGGAGTCGTGTCGTCGACATGATGGGTCGTCTACACGTGGATCTGTTTCTGCAGGATAAATTCTTGATCAACGGCGTCGATGTCAATATACGACTGGTGCGCAGTAAGCCTGCGTTTCCGTTCATGGTTGTTTGGAGCAACCCCGATTACAGGATAAACATCGTCAATGCCACCTTGTTTGCAAAGAAGGCCACCCTGAATCCGAACGCGCAGATGGCGCACGTGAAGGCTCTCGAGAAGAGCACGGTCAAGTATCCGATGTGATCCGACGACTGTAAGGTATACTCCATTCTCGCGGGTGCTCGGTCGCACACGCACGAGAACCTGTTTCTCAGCACCCTGCCGAAACGTCTGGTGCTGTGCTGCATCGATAACGATGCGTACAACAGTGCGTACGACAAGAATCCCGTTTCACGCCAAAAATAACGCCATCAGCATCCACGCAGTGTACGTGGACGGACTACAAATACCCTCCAACCCTTTCTAACCGAATTTCGAAGACGACCTCTTCGTCAGGAGCTACATGAGCCTGTTCTCCTCGACCGGAAAGATGTGAAAGGACGAGGGGAACGGACTGCCTCCCAGCGACTTCCGGTACGGCTACACCTTCTTCAGTTTTGACCTGACCCCCGACCAGTGCGATGGCCCCTGCTTCCATCTGGTAAAACGGGCAACCTGCGCATAGAGCTGCATTTCCGCAACGCGCTGCCGACCACTGTGAACGTCGTCCTCTACGCCGAGTTCGAGTCCGTGCTGGAAATCGACAAGAGCCGCAACGTCATCTACGACTACTGAGATGGACACCCTAAAGATCGGCAGACTACTGGCAGACTACTGGACCCGCGCACCAGATCGATCTTTCGCGGTGTCGTGCCCAAATACGGACTGCCTTCGACGATAGACGCTCTGCCTGCGGCCTTCGTGTGCAACAGCGACGACGGTGACGAACCGGGCGAACATTGGATAGCGCTGTACCTGGCCGCCGACGGACGCGGCGATTACTTTTGTTCGTACGGCCTGCCGCCACGACACGCGGCGTTTCGCACCTTCATGAACGAACATTGTTCCGAGTGGACTCATAATAGCAAGATACTTCAGAGTCCTCTGTCTAACGTTTGTGGACAATATTGCATAGCTTATGTATTGCTTCGTTGTAACGGCTTTCCGATGATAACTTTAAAATTCGGCAACGATTTAGTAGCTAACGATTGCCGCGTATTTGATTAGCTTAAAAAGCTGCAACAGGGTAGACTGTACTATCGTACATCGTACATCAATTGAGCCTCTGACGAGGTGCACACACTACTAAGCTCACGACCTCTGGCGTGATGTTCAACATCCGCAAGTCGCCTCATCATCATCCGCGAGCCTCTAGCGAAGTGGAAACACCCCTAAGCTCGCGTCATCTGGCATAGTGGTCAACACTCGCAAGTCACGTCTAAACTACAACAATGACAGAAACAACGTGATCCTGGTGATACTATTATCTGGCGTGGACGCCACCGCCGTGCGGCGAGTACACTGAGTCTGGTGCTATGGCGAAAGAGACAACGAGAACTTGGTTATACTATTCTTTGGCGTGGACGCCGCCACTGCGCGGCGAGTACACCAAGTCTGGTGCTCTGGCGACTGCCGCTCGAGGAATTTCAGAGACTATTTCGAGTCATCACGAATTTCGTTCTGCTGGATCTTTCCGAAGGAGCGTACAGCGAAAAATGCAGACGCGGCTTCGACGATTGTTACGTACCCCGTAATGTTATTGGAACTTTCCGGGAATTTCATTTTAACTTTCAGGAAGGATGTATTGATGCAATGTTCACAAAGATGGCTGCTTTTGAGAAAAAAACACTTACAAATAGGTATTATATATCGATGAAAAAACGCTTCAACAAAGTTTTATAGTGGAACGACTAAGACAACAAGAGGGAAATATTGCTTTCGAGCAAGAGTTTAGTCCACTATTATAACCCGCTCGAGAAGCCGCAGGGTAATACGCTGGACACGTTTCCATACGATCTTGCAGCGGCGCTTCCTGACGCGGCTGAAGCGGTTCCATCGGCTCCACCTCCATCGTACGCAGCATACTCCAAAGATGAACTCGAACAACAAATTATGCTGAGCCATGAAACTGCGCTTAAAATTGCCAAATAAGGACCCTCGGACGGATGGCTTCAGTGGATGCGCCATAACAAGCCTTCATACACTAGAAAGAAGTAACAAGACGTCTGGCTTCCTTACGTCTACCGGACGGTTACTGGTAACATATGAACGCTTCTGCGAGGAGGTTGGTATTTCAACGGGAAGCGGGCTCGCTACTCGCAATGTCGATGACAGTGGACGCCCTGCGAAGAGGGCCAAAGTTGTTACAATCGTACTGTCCAACAATCCCGCGGAGCTTCTTAGTCGGCTAGAAACCCTGGCTGCGTCCGCCACCGCGGGAAACACCTCTGCAGAGATCCGCAACGAAGTCTCGTGCATCTTAGACATACTTCTTGAGGATGACCACATTGATCGTGGGCTATTTAAAGAATTGCTTCGAATAAAATACTACCTATTCTCCAAACCATCGCGGCCAACTCGAAACCGCGTCTAGAATTTGCCATCACTTTGTCTTCGCCTCCGCACATCACACAGCTGGCCAAACATTACCGGCAGCAGAACAACTGGCAGTGGAGCAAACAACAGTTTCGTGGTTCGCACCGACGGTGGAAGCGCCTTCACGACATTGCGACTCCACGAAGGCACCTACGAGCTAGAAACAATAAGCGCAGAAATACAGCGCCAGCTGAGCTCACTCATCGGGGCCGCCGCTGTCAGTGTTTTACATAATCTTGCAACGCTCAATGCAGTCCTCGAGATCAAAGAACCATACATTCAGGTAGCGAGCCCGCTCCGCACAGTGCTAGGCTGGTCTGATACCGCAGTCGGGGCGACGCTGCTCATATAGGGCCGCCACGAGGCCCCCAATATTGTGCAAATATATCTGGTCAATGAAGTCCTCGTGGACTGTCACGCCGTGGGTGGGAACTTCATTTCAACGTCAGCCACGGCCGGCCGAGCGAACTAGGGATACGTCCTCGACAGCTTCTACCCACAATCCATGATATAAAATTAATTATACTCCACGCCACCGTATTGTTTAGCCGGTGATCGCCAACCAAATTCACTGCATGCGAGAATACGTGACTGACCAGGATAATCGTCTCATCAATATGCGTAGAGAACTGATCACGGTCAGCCTCCAGCTTCGCGATCGACTGTTACAACCGGTAATGCAATAATCGACCGGTAATGTAATAATCGACCGGTAATGTAATAATCGACCTGTAATGTAATAATCGACCGGTAATGTAATAAATCAACCGGCAATGTAATAATCGACCTGTAATGAAATTAATCGACCAGTAATGTTATAAAAACTATGATGATAATCATTATGATGGTGGTGATGATGATGTAGAAGGTGATGAAGAGGGTGATAAACGATTATGATGATGACATATGATGATGACAATTAAGGGGCGATATTAGTGACGATAATAATGATGATGATTATGACGACGATGATGATGATAATGCTAATGTTAATGATGAAAACGATGGTGATGATGAGGGTGATAAATGGTTATGATGATGAGAGGAAGAATATTGAGACAATTAAGCGGTCTTAATGATGATGATGACGAAGATGATGACAATGAGGTTGATCATTATTGTAATTATGAGGACGAAGACAATGACACCTTCAGCCTCATCATCCTGCTCTTCCTCCTCATCGTCATCGTCATCCTCGTGTTCACCCTTATAATGGCTAGCCATGCTGACACCCACTCGATGTTCACAAACGTATGATTAATATAGGAATCTCAGAACAAGTGAGCCGCATGTTTTCTGGGAGTACATATAGAATGCCGTTCATATAACTTCGAAGGTAGCGCTAAGATAACCCCTTAATTATCTTCATCTTTCTCCTCCTATTGATCATCATCATTACCATTGATTATCTCCATCATCAACGTCATCATAATCATCTCCTTCGTTTTTATTAAATTACCGGTCGAGTTATTATATTACCGGTTGATTATTGCATTACCGGTAGATTTATTACATTACTTGTCAATTATTACATTAACGGTCGATTATTACATTACTGGTTGTAACAATCGTGCAGTACGGCTAACGCAATATAAATGTAAAGACAACTGGCATTGACTTTGTAAATGTGCACTAATTCTAAAAGGCGAGGTATGAACGAGTTATATATTCATTATTTAGGGCAGCTAGCATTTGCCGAACACGAGCACTTCCAAGCAAGTTGTCCAATATATATTTGACAATGGTCGCGTGATGACTGCTTTCGACGACTACACGGTCCTCTGTATCGATCGTGGACCCCTGACTTGCGGACCTGATGTCGGGCCACATGCCGGGCTGGATACCGGGTAGATGTCGAGTCTGAATCGATACGGTGCCTATATGTACTGCCTATGATAAATATATAATTGATTGTCCTGTTTTTGGGATGATACACATTGTTTAGTCCTATGATCACTGATGATAAGGTAACGGCGTTACTTAAAATAATATCACCATAATGAAAATGTCACCTGGGACCACAACAGCGCTACACGTATTTTAAGGAACAGTTCAAAAAATAAATGCTTTAAACTGCCCAATGTGTTTTACCGGATTTATTTATGCCTTCCAGATTTATTTGTATTGACTCTGACAATGGTTCAACGATTGGTTCTAATTATACTGTGACATAGGTTCTCTGACATTGCTTCTTTGTCTTCTGCCAAACTGGTTTTCTGGCTGTTTCCCTGACATTGGATATTTGACAATGATTCTGAAACGTGTGTTTAGTGTTGTTATTGTTCGCGACATTTCCCGACTGTGCATGTAGGTAGTGAGACACCAAAGGTGTCCTTCATCAAGATAAAGTGCTTTTCAAAGTACGCCGGCCTGGCCTGTGCACTGTTATTTGTCATATTCATGTTGCGCCACCTGGCGAATTTATTATCCTCAGAATGTTGTACACTTTCAGTGGTTCGTGTATATATTGATTGTTAGAACCCAGAAACGTTGCCAAAAAAGCAGACGCTTTGTGGTTGATGACTTGGTCGGTGGCTTCAATGCACTGACGTGAAATGCATTCGTCATCTCACCGTCAGTCGTCACCTGGGCTTGCATGCCCTCGTGAAACGCCCGCAACATCAATATGAACTTGTCAAGCAGCGAATTTGTTGAGACGTGTGAGGTCCACACATAGACGTATGCCCCCTCGTGGTTTTGGCACTACCACAATCGGATGACACCATGTGGTGGAACATCTCCCAATGGCTTGACAATGCCTTGTCTTGTCAATTGATCGACATTTGCTTTGACTTTATCACGCCATGCAAAAGGAATGGAGCGAGTGGCAGATATTGCAAAAGTCTCAACGTTTTCTTTCAAATGGATTTCCATTGATTCACCCATTATTGTCTTCAGTTGGTCGCTTGTGTCGAGCACATCTTTGAATTCCTCAAGAAAGTCATTACGCATACGTGTTCGCCCGCCGGATGACTCGTGTTCTGTAGCATCCTTTCCTGGCGATTGTGTTACACTCGATCGTGTTGTGGCACGAATTGGTTTGGGGTATTAATTCGGCACGATTCCCAAGTCTCGGCAAACATACCAAGCCAGCAGAAGTCCTTTTTGCTATTTGCAGATATGAACCGTCTATTGGTGAATTATTGCGGGCATGTCTGTCAAGGGTCTCGCAGAGGAGACGCATCGACTTTCATACAATACAGCAATGCAATACAACAATACCTTATTTTCCCATGGAAGGAAATTCATGTGCAACGTTCATAAAATAAGATACTATAAAAATACATAATTACAAGCGGTTTCTAAAGCATAATAATGATAAACCTAATTGAAAAACCTAATTGTGGTCGTCGCATCATAGATAAAATAGCATCATAGAGAAATGTAGTAAATAACAACATATAAACGCTGCTAAAGAACACGCATACACATGCATTCGCGCCCGTACACACATACAACCTTATAATAAATATCAGCAGTATAGCTACTAGCACTGAAGACTGGTTCAGAAGCAGCGTTAGAGAGAAGAGTCATTTAACAGTCGAACAGACGTAGGAATAACGATAGCTGTTTTCTATTTGTTTAGCATGTAACAGTTCTAAACTGTCTAGAAGACGGCAGAAGGACGTATTCCTCATGCAACATATGCGTGCTGTCAGCCAGAATGCGAGCGGCTTTCCGCAAGACCTGCTTTTCATATAGAACTGTGAGAGTGGATGGTTTCGTACCAGTCACTTTGCTGCTGATGTTTACAATTCGCTCCAGACTATTCTTGTCTTTTTGTCTGACGTTCCCAAATAAAACGTCAAAATACTCTGGATAAACGACTTATAAAACATGGACAAAATGGTATTAATATGTTAAAGGAACGAAGCTTCCTTAGACAGACAGTGCTGGCACTTTTTATACGTAGCGCTCCACCTCGCTGACTACCTTCTACGCAATGGACACCGTGTCAGCATCACGCACAACCAAGAGTTCGATGTGTCAGTTTCGGCTGATGTCTTTCATCGCGTGTTCCAGCTGTTCACGTTTATACTCGCGTTCTTCTTGCTTTGGCAATAAAGTGATACACCAGTCTGGTGCGCTTGTGGCGCCACAGCTAGAATCTTGGTTAATGCCAACGCTTGTGGCGCGCTCTCTGGGATCTTTAGGAAGTTCCGCAGCACCGGGTTTACTGGTAGCGTGTGATATTTTCCATTTTGCCGCCAACGTTTATAGACAAACCGACCGTTTAGCGTCTTAGTTCGAGCTCGTTTATAGACAAACCGACCGTTTAACGTCTTAGTTCGAGCTCGAGGTCTTTTGCCGACTGTACCATGTTAAAGCTCATGATGAGTGTAACACAACGGTTGTATTGAATGTGTTTTAGTACATACCAAAGTGGTGAATTAGAACATACAAGAGTGCGCCTTACAGAGTCGCAGTAAGGCGATAATGGCTCCGTCGTGTCGACGGATAAGTCGCCGCTGCCGGGAAGTCTCGTTACCTACGAGAGACTATACCAGATGTATGTACAAGTTATATTTTTATATTCAATAAAAATAAATCAATCAATCAAAAATATACAACCGCCATTTCTTCTGTGCACCGATCTTTTGCGCCCATATACAAGAAATGACAAGCAGACGCAATGTCCGTACGAAACCGTGACACGCCAGAGTGACCGACCATGAATATTTGGTATTCATCAATGCACTAATGGCGACGTCGATGCGACGAATGTAAGAAAATGGCCCCGTAAATACGGGATCTGGCATAATGTTGACACTGCTGTGTCTTCGACGTTTGCTATCAGAATAAGAAATGCCCTCAAATAAGCTATGTCCCCGACTGTTATAGTATCGCTGACTCTCCTACTTGGGATGTCACACATCGTTTTAACTGCGTCATCTCCGGTGTGATGCTTCCTGGGTAGACCGACTCTAACGCTAATTATCTGAAACTGGTTTTCGCAACCTAATTTTCAACATTAATAAAAATCTTTTTTATTTTACCAAAGTGAAATCGTTATAGTGTCACAAGCTTCCGTCCATTTGATATCGACCCGTCCAAACTCTACCTGTCCAGTTAGAATGACACGTTAAATAGCAGGATGTTTCATTTGTCAAACCTAATGTAATGGTGTGTGTGTGTGTGTGTGTGTGTGTGTGTGTGTGTGTGTGTGTGTGTGTGTGTGTGTGTGTGTGTGTGTGTGTGTGTGTGTGTGCATGAAATGTATGTGGTGTGTGTGTGTGTACGTACGTATGTATGTATGTGTTGTGTGTGTGTGTGTGTGTGTGTGTGTGTGTGTGTGTGTGTGTGTGTGTGTGCGTGCGTGCGTGCGTGTGTGTGGGCGTGCGAGCGTGCATGCGTGCGTGCGTGCATGCGTGCGTGAGTGTATATATGCGCGTGTGCGCTTATAAAACAAGTCCGAAATGTACCCAAACTGCAATATACACAAAAAGCACGACCCAGTTCCTCGATTCACCAAACACGTCGTGAAATCGTGGGGAAGTTCATCTTTCGCAACTTTGCACACCTCGGTGTAGCAAGACCGCTCCATCGTCGCCCGCCGCAGATGATCTTCGTAGTTACGAACAGCAACACTCTTCTCGGCATCTGGCAAGTTAGCAGAGCGAGCAAGTTTCGTGACTCCTTTCTGGCAGTACCAGCAGAGGTCGGTTAATTGCCGGTCGCATCGTCACAACAAATGGAAGTAGCTGCTGCCAAAGCCACCTTGCGTGTGCCGGCAGCATCAACTGCACTACAGTACTGCATGAACACTGTCTTCTTTGTGTAGTTGGTCGGCAGCAACTTCACATCATACTTCCAGTGTCCAGGTGTGCGTCCGGGAAGGAGGATGGCATTCGCCTCGGCATAGTTGACAATGAAGTCAACGACAGCACGAGTGTCGTCAAACTTCAACGCATTCACAGGTCGTTTGCGTTTGCTGCGATGGATACGAGTTTCTACACCGGCAATCTTGTAGTGGGTGTTGAGGGCTGTCAGCTTGTCCTGACTGATGGCATGGAGATACTTGAAAACATATCGACAGATCCGGAAGCCGTGGTGGTAGAAATATGTCCGCTGTGCCTTGCGTTCTTTCTGTTACCTAACATAATGCCCATTGCTAAGAATACTGCCTAGCCTGACTCAACAATAGCTATATAAACATGTTACATAAGATAATGGTTGTCACTACGACTGTATTGTAAACATGAAATAAATGTATACTGTATATTATACTGTACACCCCGATACATATCTCAACTGCGCTGTATACTCAGACATAACAAAATACAATAATATCTTTGTGTGGTTGTGATTCCAAAATTAGAAACTTAATACTAATGAGCCGGGCAAACTATATATGCTAGGGAAGCCCTTGATGTGGTCAATCCATGTTGAAATTTACCTAAACCTAACTATAAAATTCGCGTTCTGGGATACAAATAACGCTTGTGATCATTTATACACTTTCTTGGCACATTGACACCCTATGCTAGTATATGTGTGTCAGTTTATATGTATGTTTCTCTTGAAATATGATGGGGTGATATGTAGCAGCCGAACGCAAGCATGTTTTTACAGGGAAACAAAACAATATGGTTTTGGGTCTATGCCCATATAGGAATTAGAAACAATTGCAATTGCAATGAAGAATAATACGGCAGTGGTTCACTAGGAAAACCTTGTTGGCCACACGTAATCTTAATTTCATGGGTTGCGCCATACAGTTACATAATCCTACTTCACGAGTGTCAAAGTCTAGCAAATTTATCTCGCCAAACGAAAATATATTTGTATACACCTATTCTTATACTTGACAGTACGATATGGCCAAGCTGTTTGTGTCCAAATTCAAATTATGTAACATAGTCTGGCCTTTGTTTACTAAACTAGCCTTCTTTCTGACAAAATAGCACGTTGGTGTTATGTATACTGGCATCACTAATACGTCATGTCATGTGCGAAATTTATTAAGTGATTGAAGTAGTTGCTGTTGACATCTGTTTAATTGTTAACATTCAGGATAGTTGTTAAATCGTAAAAGTTCCGTTTTATAATAAAAGTAATTTTTTTTTTAAAGACGACTCGGAAAGAAAATGTGTCGTTTTGAGCATTGCCCTTGTTTCTTGTCGACGTTGAACAGCTGTTCTCTGACTTGGCCGCGTTACTTTTCCACTTTGGTCAATCGTTTTATACGCAACCTGAATTGAGTATTTTGTTGCTTGCTTCAGTAAATTGTTCCTGGCAAATATATCGGACGCCTTACTGCCCATACTGGTACACTGGCCTGTCGATCTACAGCGGGATGTCGCAAAGAGCTCTGTCGAGATTGACGCCTTACCGCACACACTGGTACACTGGCCTGTTGATCTACAGCGGGATGTCGCCACTGAGTTTGCCAACAAGTCGACGTTCCAGAGCTACATCGTGTACGTACATCGCACACCACCAGTCTCGCGGTCGGTGATCGCACCACCCGATGGAACTGACTTGAACTGGAGCCACCTTCCATGCATATAGCAACGCGTTTTACGAAAAAGGGTAGAAACAGAGAAGTGGCATTAATCTATGAATCAAATAATATTTTCGCTTGTGAATTAATCTATGTCATAGAACGATGCCTATTTTCCACGTTAAATTGTGTATACTTCAATCCACTGAATCTTAAAAGGGTTTTCTCAAAGAAGTTTCAAACATGTTTAGGGTTGACTAAGACAAATTAAAAAGGATGCTGTGCTGGCAATGTATTGAATGGCCCCCTTCCCCCGGGAAACGAAGCACCGTCGAGGCGATAGAGACTACAGAAGACAGTGGCCAACTTCGTCACCCAGGCCTCCCGGTGCTCTTCCAGCTCATCAACCGCTCCATCGCCGTACTTTAGGCTTCCCGGTGCTCTTCAAGCTCATCAACCGCTCCACCGCCGTACTTCAGACCTCCCGGTGTTCTTCCAGCTCATCAACCACTCCACCGCCGTACTTCAGGCCTCCCGGTGTTCTTCCAGCTCATCAACCGCTCCATCGCCGTACTTCACACATATTACTATTCAATGTATGTATGTATGTATGTATGTATGTATGTATGTATGTATGTATGTATGTATGTATGTATGTATGTATGTATGTATGTATGTATATGTATATATATAATATATAAATATATATATATATATATATATATATATATATATATATATATATATATATATATATATATATATATTATATCATCGGATCCACTGATATATATATATATATATATATATATATATATATATATATATATATATATATATATATATATATATATATACTTATATCGGATACCACTGATATATATATATATATATATATATATATATATATATATATATATATATATATATATATATATATATATATATATATATATTTATATCGGATACCACTGATATATATATATATATATATATATATATATATATATATATATATATATATATATATATATATATATACATATATATTTATATCGATACCACTGATATATATATATATATATATATATATATATATATATATATATATGTATATGCAATAACCAACACAAGTCCGATGTAGTAGAGAATTGAAATGGGCCAAATAAATGACGTTTTTATGATAAAGTGGACTGCTTATCACGCAGCCACTTTGGGAAGAACATTAACAGGAATGTGAGCTCCTCAAAGCAAACCAGACAGGAACTGAACACATGCACAGCCCCGTCCGGCAAGTTTCTCAGAGCCCACATACCTACAAGCATGACGATAACATATATACATTAAGAAGTCGTTATGAACATATGATGCAAATAATACAGACATTCAACCTCCAATACACAAATTTAATTACAAATAGGTGGGGCCATTTCAAGATTTTAACAAGATTTAACAAGATTGCCATCCCAAACAACATGTTCCAGATGGCAAAGTGGACAAGGAAGCCATTGGCTTATCGAGAGTCCAACAATGTCCTCATCTATGTGTAGCCCTTATCATATATATATGTCAATTATATTTTTCAACATATTCACACTACTAGCATTAAAACAATCATTGGCAGTTTGTTCCATTCATTTATCACCCTCTGTGAGAAAGAATACTTTCTCATGTCCAACCTACACTACTCCTTAACTAATGCTGCTTTGTGTCCTCTGGTTGTACTGCCTTCTTTAAGTTTGAAGAATATATTCCTATCAACATCCTCATAACCGTTCACTATTTTAAATACTTCTATTTGGTCTCCTCTTAGTCTCCTGGTCTCTAGTGTTGTCAAACCACATTTTAATAAGCGACTTTCATAACTAAGGTCTCTCAATTCTGGAATTATTTTGGTTGCTCTTCGTTGTATTCTTTCTAGCTTTTCTATGTCCTTTTTACGATACGGCCTCCATGCTTGAATACAATATTAAAAATGTGGTCTAATTATTGCTTTGTACAGGGGTACAAGTAGCTGTTTCTCCTTATACATGATATTTCTCCTAATTAGTCCTAGAATTTGATTTTATTTTGAAGCAGCAATCCCACATTGCTCTGAAACTTTCATGTCAGCACTAAATGTTACTCATAAGTTTTTATTTTGTGGTTCTACCTAGTACAGCATCCCCCATTTTATATTCTTCGTCCATTTGCACTTCCCAAAATTGAATAACGTTTGCCGTTTTTCTGACCATTTAACTAATTTATCTAGATCATCCTGTAAACTTTGTTTATCTGTATCATTTATAACATTTCTGAATACTTTTGTGTAATCTGCAAATGTGAGTACTTTACTAGATATGTCATCTTCTAGATCATTTATATATACTAAAAACAGTATAGGGCCTAATACTGATCCCTGTGGTACCCCACTCAAAACCGATATCCAGTTTGAAATCTCACCGTCTACTATTACTCTCTGTCTTCTGTGTGGAAGCCACTTTTCTATCAATTTGATTGCATCCTTACCTATACCAAGGGCTTTTAGTTTAAGTATCAATGTTTGGTGTGGCACTTTATCGAAAGCTTTCTGAAAATCTAATTAGACAACATCCACTGGTGACCCGTCATCTACCCACTTTGTAATTTCTTAAAAAAAACACAAGATATTGGTTAGACATGACCTTGCTTTTAGGAATCCATGTTGAGATGTATTTATTAAATGATGTTTTACAAGGAATTCCACCATGTGGTCTCTAATTAATGTGTCGAGTAATTTATATACAACTGATGTTAAACTCACTGGTCTGTAATTGTCTGGCTTGTTCCTCGATCCCTTCTTAAATAGTGGCGTAATGTTTGCTTCTTTCCATTCTGAAGGAACTATTCCTTCTTCTAGTAACAAGTTAAAAAATTTTGCAAATGGTGTACTAATTTGCTCAACAATTTCCTTAAGCAGTTTTGGTGGTATCCCATCAACTCCAGGTGATTTATTATCTTTCATCTTCTTAATTTTGTTTGCTATCATTACAGGAGTTACAAATAACTGCCCTAAATATTCTGATTTATTACCGTCAAATTTAGTCAATGGAACTGGAAGTGAGCTGATATCTTATTTCAGTTATAGCTAGGTTTAGTGCCTCTTTGTAATTTGCATAGTTTTCATCCTTTCTGGTACGCCTATAAACCCTCCACATTGTTTGCTTAAACACTATTTTTCTAATAGCTTCTTTTGACAAGTGTTTCTTTCTAGACCGTTTTCCTTGTTTTTTCAAGGGAACAAATTTATCGATGATACTCTCAATTTCATATTTTAGAATATTCCAACATTCAATTGCGGTCTTATTCATCAGCATATTATTATCTAGCTTTGCTAAGTATTTTCTCATATCTTTATAGTTACCTTTGTGGAAGTTTCTCCTATACGTTTTTTATTTTTACTTTCTGATTTTACATTGATGTCAAAATGTATTTGATTGTGGTCACTGGTACCCAATGGTTCATGTATTTTTACATTGTCCACTAATTCTTTTTGTGATGATAAAACTATATCTAATACATTTTCTCCCCTGGTTGGTTCTAGCACGTGCTGAGTAAGGAAGCTCTCCTGAATAAAAAATAAAAAAATGTTGGTCATCATCCCCTGTATTCTCTAGAGATTTCCATTGTATGTGTCCATGGTTAAAATATCCCATTATGATACATTCCCCTTTACTAACTTCCTTGATAGCATTTTGTATTTTTGTGTTATCCTCTTCGTTTATGTTTGGACTTCGATAAACTAATCTAATAGTTAATTTTGGATTCCCTGAAACTATTTTGCACCGAACAGCTTAATCGTAATCTGCTTCGCTTTCTAATTTTATTTCATAAGCCTGAATATATTCGTTAACATATATAATAACTCCCCCTCCCCTTCTTCCTATTCGATCTCTCCTAAACATTACGTATCCTGTCAATCCTAATTCAGCATTTGTAATGTCTGTGTTGGCCCATGATTCTGTTCTACCAATTATGCGAAGGTCAATATCTTCTACCATAATGTTTAATTCGTTTTTCTTATTTAATATACTCCTAGCATTTAAACACACGCATCTATAACCTGCTTCATACATGTTTTTCGTACATTTTGTTATTGGCTTATCAGTACTAGTGGCCTCTTGTCCTGCTTGAGGCATCTCTAAGTAACCCACCTGCGCTTCTAGTTTAAATAATGTTGACTACCAAAAAATATTTGTTAAGCTACCCATGCCACTGTCTACTGCTGCTGCTAGTCCATCCGCAAATACTGCTGCCCCCTTTCCACTTAGATGCAGCCCGTCCTTCATGTACATATCAGTCCTTCCAACAAAACGTTCCCACAACTCCACAATACCCACTTCCTCTTCCCTACATAGCTTCTCGACTAGCATGTTAATTGCCATCCCCCGGCAATTTCGATATCTATGACCCCTCCTTCCTATTACTGGTAGAATCCCTGACAGTATTACCTGCCAACCCGCGTCTGCTTTAGTGTTCTGACCAAATTCCTGTATTTCCTAACTATGGCAGTTGTACCCTCCCTCTCTACGTTATTTGTCCCTACGTGTACTAAAACAGTCCCACCCTTGCCCAAACCCACAATGTGTTCTACCATCTCAGTTATTGCCTCTATTTGGCCCCAGGCAAGCAAACTACAACGTCCTCTCCCTTGTTTAAGACTCTGTCGGTCTTCCTAACTATTGAGTCCCCCACAAACACCCTCGCTCTCTTTCTCACCCCCTCTGTCACTGCCTCGGAATAGCTCTTCCGATTGATCCCCTCCAACACAGTCTGTCCTGCAGCCTTGCCACTTGGTGGCAGACTGTTATCAGACTCTCTCTCACGCATCAATAATTCATCTTTCCCTCCCGTCTCCTTGCTAACTTGTTCTCCCTTCGCCTTCCCTCCCGTCTCCCTCACTCCCATAGCCTTAATTACCGTCTCCCCCCCGACTCCTTCGCTACTGTCTCCCCCACTCCCCTTTCCTTCGATCCATTTGTCTTCCCATTTCTTTGCTTCTCGTCTCCTTTTGTCCTGTCTCCCTATGTCCCGTCTCCTTCCGTCCTGTCTCCCTACGACCTGTCACATTACCTCCTCTCAACCTCCTCCCAGGCTGAGGTGAGTTCACCCTAGCATCTCTTTCGTCGTCTTCCCCCACTTTATCCACTGTCCCTTCACCAGAACCTCTGGCACAAACCACCTGCTCCCTTCCCACCACTGCCACAACGAGCAGCCTCAGCTGTTCTAACTCCACTTCAAGTTCCTTCATCCTCGTACATCCCCTACACTCAAAACTAAAACTATCCGCCTGAACCTCAGCCCAGGACTTCTCACATCCGGACTTGACGAAGTCCACCCAGTTGCTACAACTTTATAAAGCAATAGTTAGACCTCATTTAGAATACTGTATACAAGCATGGAGACCATATCGTAAGAAGGATATAGATACGCTTGAACGCATACAAAGGAGAGCAACTAAACTGATTCCAGAACTGAGAGACCTTAGTTATGAAGAACGCCTGAAAGAATGTGGTTTAACAACTCTAGAGACAAGGAGGTTAAGAGGAGATCAGATTGAAGTTTTTAAGATATTGAATGGGTATGAAAATATTGATAGAAATATGTTTTTCTCACTCAAGAAGGATAGCAGAACTAGAGGACATGAGGTAACATTAGTAAAGGATCAATGTAGATTGGACATCAGGAAGCACTCGTTCTCACAGAGGACAATAAATGAATGGAACAAATTGTCTACAGATTGTGTAACTGCTAGCAGCGTGAATATGTTTAAAAACAAGGTTGACACATATCTCAGGAGGGCGGGTTATAAGTAGATGAACATTGTTGGACTCTCGATAAGCCAATGGCTTCCTTGTCCACTTGCCATCTGGGCCTTTGGCTTGGATGGCAAATCTTGTTAAATCTTGTTAAACTACTAGTTTAATTTACGACCTGTAAACAAACTCCCAATTATCGCTCGATGAATTTGAGTCCGGGAAAAATACTGCCTCAGTTAACCAGAAGAGTTTCTTAATATATGTCTATAAGAAGTTTGTGTATATAGTATATGTGTAATAGTAATACTTATTCTAACCAATATTCCACTGTTTCTGACTATTCACTATGCTATCTAAATTTTCGAATGGTAAACAACCCTATTAACGCTCACTGACTTCCCTGTCGGAGTCCGGAATTCACTTACTCTAAAATCCTGCCTCTGGCTAATAATTAACCCCAAAAAAATCTAATATATGTCTATGATACGTTTATTTATAATATATATGCAATAGTAATACTAATTCTATTCGATATTCTACTTTTTTTCTGTCAATTCTCTACACCAATTTTAAGTCGCTGCTGCACCAAGATTCCGGAAGTCGCTTTTTCTTCGCTAACCTAAGTCGCTTTTTTCGCCAACCTATATAACCATAAGCCAATAATACCGATGAAGAAACATGAAGCCTGTCTCCATGAACACCAACTACCAGGGGCAAACCCCCGTGTTCATCTAATATAAAGCCAAAAGTGTGGGAAAAAGGTTTCGACATCTTCGAACTTCCTTATTTCATCAACGATGTACAATCGCATTTCAAAGTAAGCATTGAGAATAAGGAAGAAAGGTGGGGAGGAGGGCGGATTTCGAGAGACAATTTTATACACAACTTTGCAATGCAGACACTGGAACAGGAATGAAAGTTTCAAGCTACTGGCTCCGGTTTCAACTGGTTTCCGCTAAGCCGTGATTGGCTGGCTAGCGCTGAGTAATACAATTTATTTGTCCTAATATTTCCGGTGTAGTATCAGACACCCAGGTAAGTTTAGCGAATACCTGCCTTGGCTATTTCATAAAACTTGTTATGCACCTTGTAAGTTGCATAAATTCATTTATGCAATAATCAACACAAGTCCGATGTAGCAGATAATTGAAATGGGCCAAATAAATGACGTTTTTATTACAAAGTGGACTGCTTATCACGCAGCCACTTTGTGAAGAACATGAACAGGAATGTGAGCTCCTCAAAGCAAACCAGACAGGAACTGAATACACGTACAGCCCCGTCCGGCAAGTTTCTCAGAGCCCACGATAACATAATTATATACATCAAGAAGTCGTCATGAACATATAATGCAAAGAATATAGACATTCAACCACCAATGCAGAAATGTGATTACAAAGAGCTGGGGCCATTTCGCCACAAAGTCACCCACAAACCTGTGACCACCCCACCAATATATATATATATATATATATATATATATATATATATATATATATATATATATATATATATATATATATATATATATATATATATATATATATATATATATATCTTCTGTCAGTCAGCCATTCTTCTATCCAGCCGATTATGCAATATCCGACACCACGTGCTTTTAGTTTAGTAATCTTTGAAGTAGCACTTTGTCAAAATTCTTGTCTATCCACTTAGTGATTTCTTTCAAAAAAACAAAAATATTTGTTAAGCATTACCTCGCTTTTAGGAATCCATGTTGAGATGGATTTAATAATTTATGCCTAACAAGGAAGTATTTAATTAACCTGTCTAATAATTTACAAATCAGTGATGTTATACTCTCATGTTTGTAATTATCTGACTTATTTATCGAACCCTTTTTAAATAATGGTATGATGTTTGCTTCTTTCCATTCAAAAGGAACCACTCCCTCTTTTAACGACAAGTTGAACACTCCTGCACGTGGTATACTAACTTTACTCTTTCCATTAGTGGCTATGGAGGAATTCCATCCACTCCAGGTTATGTTTTGTCCTTCATTGTTTATATTTTCTTAGCTGCCATTTATGGAGTTACAATTAACTGCTCTAAATAATCCTGACATTTAGCATCTGGAACTGGTAATGAACTAATATCCTCTCTGGTAAACTCTGAACTAAAAAACCTTATGATATTATATTTCCAGCATTGTCTTCTAGTGGTCCCACCTTGTCTCGTACATTTTGTTTACTCCTGGTATATGCATAAAACTATTGCTGTCATTTTTATTTATGTTACATGCTAATTTTTCCCATAGCTTCTTTTATATTATATTGTCTAATTTCATTCGTAGCTGCATTAAGTGTCTCTTTGTAATTTTTGTAGTCTTCATCCTTTCTGGTACGCCTATATACCCGCCACATAGTTTGTTTGTAAGCTATTTTTCAAATAGCTTCTTTTGACAAGTGTTTCTTTGTATTCCATTTTCCTTTTTTTTTCAAGGGAACAAACTGATCAATGGTGTTCTCAATTACATATTTCAGAGTGTTCCAACATTTAATTGCGCTCTTATTCCTCACCATAGTATTCCAATCTAGCTTTGCAAAGTATCTTCTCATATGTTTATATTTACCTTTGGGGAACTTTCTCCTGTATTTTTATTTGTACTTTTTGAGTTTACTTTGATGTAAAAATGTATTTGATTATGAACACTGTTACCGAATGGTTCGTGTATTTTGACATTGTCCACTAATTCATTTTGTGAAGACAAAACTAAATCTTATACATTCTCCCCTGGGTGGTTCTAACACTTGTTGAGTAAGGAAGCTATTGTGAATTAAAATAATAAACTGGTGGTCCTCACCCCCTGTACTCTCTAGGGATGTCCATTGTATGTGTGTGTGTGGTTAACATATATACTTATGATACATTCCCCTTTATTCACTTCCTTTATATTGTTTTGTGCTTTTCTGTTATCCTCTTCGTTTATGCTTGGACTTTGGTAAACGAATCCAATAGTTAATGTTGAATTTCCTGAAACTATCTTGCACCAAACAGCTTCATCGCAATTTGATTCCCTTTCTAATTTTATTTCGTAAGACTTAAATATATTCTTTAATATATAAAACAATATTAAACAATGTTTGCTACCACAAATATTTGTTATGGTTCCCTGGCCTTCCCATACCATTGTCAACTGCTGCTGATCATCAGCAAACACTGCTGCATCCATTCCACTAAGATTAAGCCTACCATCATGTACATATCAGCCCTCCCAACAAAACATCCATATAAATCCAACTTCCTCTTCCCTGCGTAGCTGCTGAACTAATATGTTAATTGCCATCCTCCGGCAATTTCGACATCCCTGTCCTCTGCTTCCCATTTCCGATAGAATCCCTGACAGAATGGCTTATTCAACCGGTGTCTGCTTAGCTTTTCTAACCAACTACATGCATTTCCTAACTATGGCAGTTGTACCCTCCATCTCTGCGTTGTTAAATCCTACGTGTACTAAAATAGAATCTCCCTTGTCCGGGTCTACACTTTTCCACCCCTGGAGAGCAAACCACCATGTCGTCCCCTTGTTTAGCGCTCTCCCAGTCTTCCTGACTACTGACTCCACCACAAACACTCTCTCTCTCTCTCCTCCTCACCCCGTCTATCACTACCTCAGAGTAGTTCTTGCGTCGGATCTCTTCCGTCGCATTTTGTCCCGCAGTCGTGTCACCTGGTAGCATGTTGTCCATCTCCTACTCGCCCATCAACATGTTACCTTTCCCTCTCATCTCCTGGCTATATTGCGCTCCTGATGCATTCGCTCCCGTAGCCTTCGCTACCGTCTCTTCCCCTCCTGTCGCCTTCGCTCTTGTCTCCTTCGCTCTCATCTCCTTTTATCCCGTCTCCTTCGCTCCCATCGTCTTACTTCCCCTTTCCTTCCGCCCCGCCTCCTTACGTCCAGTCTCATTCCGTCCAATCTCCTTCCGTCTTGTCACCTCCCAGGCTGACGCGAGCTTTCCCCATCATCTCTCTCATTACTTCCCCCCACTTTATCATCCTCTGTCCCCCACCGGAACCACTGGCACAACACAAGCTGCCTCAGCCGTTCCATCTCAACCTCTTTATCCCTGATGTCCGGGGTGAGGCTGGCACTGATACCTCTTTATCCCTGAAGTCTGGGGTGAGGCTGGCACTGATACCTCTTTATCCCTGAATACCGGGTTGAGGCTGGCACTTATGCCTCTTTATCCCTGAAGTCCAGGGTGATACTGGCACTGATACCTCTTTATCCCTGGGGTCCGGCGTGAGGCTGGCACTGATGCCTCTTTATCCCTGAGGTCCGGTGTGAGGCTGGCACTGATACCTCTTTATCCCTGAGGTCCGGGGTGAGGTTGCCCCTGATACCTCTTTATTCCTGAAGTCTGGGGTGAGGCTGGCACTAATACCTCTTTATCCCTGAAGTATGGGGTGAGGCTGGCACTGATACCTATTTATCCCAGAGGCCAGGGGTGAGGCTGGCACTGATACCTCTTTATCCCTGAAGTCTGGGGTGAAGCTGGCACTGATACCTCTTTATCAATGAAGTCTGGGGTGAGGCTGGCACTGATACTTCTTTATCCCTGAGGTCCAGAATGAGGCTGGCACTGATAACGGCTGTAAATTTTTGTTCCCTTTTACTTCGTTATTGATCCTATGTCACTGCTGTCTCCACCCCCCCCGTCTCCACTCCCCCATTCCTCGCATTACACTCCCCTCATACCCCAGCCAATTCTCTCTTCACGCAGTCCTCCCCTATTTCAGTCTCGATCTTCCTCTTCTCCTCCTTCTTTATTTATGTTTTCTTAAAACAAGGCATGCTTAGGTCAATTCAACGTGAGAAACATTTAATATGGTATACACGCATGTCCGTGTGCATGCATATGTGAGCATACATACATGTGTTTGAGTGCTACCATGCAGATACTTAGTCCATGGAGTCAGTTTTTGTTAACATGGCTAAATGACAATGATTTTATACTTAAACAACATCTGTACTGAACTGAGGACATTGATTTTATGACACTGAACTGAGGAAAGTGGAGACTGAACTGAGGACAGTGATGAGACTGAACTGAGGACTTTGATTATACTGAACTGAGGACAATGATGATACCGAATTAAGGACAGTGAACATACTGAACTAAGGACATTGATTCTATTGAACTGAGGACAGTGATGATAGCGAAATTAGGACAATGATGATACTGATCTAAGGACAGTGAATATATTGAACTAAGGATATTGATGAGACTGAACTGAGGACAGTGATTAGACTGAACTGAGGACAATGATTATACTGATCTAATGACAATGAAGATAATGAACTAAGGACAGTGATGAGACTGAACTGAATACAGAGATGAGACTGAACTGAGGACAATGATGAGACTGTTCTAAGGACAGTGAAGATACTGAACTAAGGAGAGTGATGAGACTGGTCTAAGGACAGTGAAGATACCGAACTAAGGAAAGTGATGAGCTTGAATGGAGGACCATGGGGAGACTGAACTGATAACAGTGAAGAGACTGAGCTGAGGACAATGAAGAGACTGAGGACACTGACCTCGGAGACAGTCAGCGACACATGTTGACGATTGAAAGCAGGTAAGCAATCTTGGGAAAGAACCGCAGATATGACACTCCCAGTGCAGCTCCCCTTCCCAGTAGGGAGTGGACCGCTCCCCAAGGGAAGACAAAGTAAGGCACATTTCACATTTATGTCAGTCGATTCAGGTTGCTCCGGCTGACATAAAAAAAATTGAAGAATTGTGACAACATTTTGTAAAGCAGCCTTGTCCAGTAGGACACTGGTAAGTAGGAACTCTTGGAAAAATCCCAAAAGTGACCAGGGGGCTGGTTTGTCCATCAAAATCCCTACAATTTGTAATATGTAACTGGCCGTTACATTTAAAGTTGCATAAACATAATACTTACGTCAACAATATACAATATGTTTCTAGTAAGCATTCAGCCACACAGCACTTACTGCACGCAGACTGTTTGTTTATAGATCCAGCACAATCTATAGCCAAACTGCCCAAGTTTCAAAACAGCAGCAAGATGATTCAAGCGCAGATTATCTCCATTGAGGGTCCAATGTTGCAACCACTGTGTCGCCGCCACATAAAACTGATGGCCCTTAAATAAAATTCATGTACTCATTGATCAGAATTGACTTCAAATTAGATATTGTTGACGTTCCAACAGTTTTAGTTGCTACAAGTAGTGTGTTAGTATAACTAATATAACACATCTCAGCAGGAGAATCATATGACATGCTAAACTGATGTTCTCCTCTACCAAGTACCTGCAACGTGAGGCATGTTCCCAGGAGAATAATATCACCTGCTGAACTCATGTTCTCTTACAAGTACCAGCAATGTGGGACATGTTCCCAGGAGAATCATATCACCTGCTGAACTCATGTTCTCTAACAAGTACCAGCAATGTGACACATGCTCCCAGGATAATTATATCACCTGCTGAACTCATGTTCACATCTACCAAGAACCTGCAATGTGAGCCATGGTCCCATGTGAATCATATCACTTGCTAAATTGATTTTCTCCTTTACCAAGTACCTGCAATGTGCGACATGTTCCCAGGAGAATCATATCACCTGCTGAACTGATGTTCTCCTCTACCAAATACCTGCAATGTGAGACATGTTCCCAGTGAGAGATTGGCTTATTTGTGATAAGTACAATAAATATTCACCTTCATCTTCTTCATCAGTTGGCCCAGGCTCAGTCTCTCAAATCTGCCAAGTTCAAGAAACAGACGGACATATGTAGACATGCAATGTTCTTTTACATCACCAAGTACCTATTTACCTTTCTCTTCAGGCCCCATGGACCATAAGGCTGCAGTGCTCCTTCTCCAGTTCACTGCTCTCCATGAAGACTTCTTAAAATCATGCAACGTTCTGTTACATCACCAACTACCTACCTACCTTTCTCTTCAGGCCCCATGGTCCATAAGGCTGCAGTGCTCCTTCTCCAGTTCACTGCTCTCCATGAAGACTTCTTAAAATCATGCAACGTTCTATTACATCACCAACTACCTACCTACCTTTCTCTTCAGGCCCCATGGTCCATAAGGCTGCAGTGCTCCTTCTCCAGTTCACTGCTCTCCATGAAGACTTCTTAAAATCATGCAATGTTTTGTTACATCACCAACTATCTACCTACCTTTCTTTTCAGGCCCCATTGTCCATAAGGTTGCAGTGCTCCTTCTCCAGTTCGCTCTATCTATGCAATAACACTGATTTTACAAGTGTTTTGAATACTAATAGTAAACACCGGACCCCAGGAATAAAGAGGTATAGTCCCCGAACGCGCGTCACCAGCAGCCGATCATATGATCGAGCGAAGTGCAGCACATGACGCGCTAGGCGAAGTGCACTGTAGATAACGGACCAGACATAACGCGCAATAACGTCCGACCAACGTTGGACCAACGGTCGAGATAAGAAAGCTCGCCTAGCAGTAGAAGCCGGCTTTATAAGCGGCGCCGTCAGACCACTGGGATTATAACCGATCCGAACTCGACAAAGACGACTCTCCTCTGTACGCCGAAGCAGTACCAAGAATACATCATGGCCGCACAACGCTACCTCACCACAATGGCAGACATACATTAAAGAGCAGATAATCGCATTCAATCCATGGAAACTATGTCTTGTAGTTCTATCATGCTATAGGCTGTAGACAGTATTAATTAATTACTATCCTGTATATCATGTAGACGTTTCGATTGTATTATGAAATAACATACTGTTTTAGTTATGTGAATTCACACACACATAGACACAAACACAAACATACACACACACACACACACACACACACACACACACACACACACACACACACACACACACACACACACACACACACACACACACACACACACACACACACACACACACACACACACACACACACACACACACACCACACACACACACACACACACACACACACACACACACACACACACACACACACACACACACACACACACACACACACACACACACACACACACACACACACACACACACACACACACACACACACACACACACACACACACACACACACACACACACACACACACACACACACACACACACACACACACACACACACAAACTCCTTCTTCTATCAGTGTCAAGACAAACGTGTGAACTGTATACAATCAACATACATTATTAGTATTATTAATCTTGTAGTTCCATTATACATTATTCTTAATAGTAGTAGTATTAGTTTTGTAGTTCAAATATCCTGTATGAACCTGTATTACCTGTATATTATTAGTATTATTAGTCGTGTAGTTCCATTGTACATCATTAGTATTACTAGTCTTGTAGTTCCATTATCTTGTATATCCTCTAAACGTTTCGATTGTATAATTAAATAACATCATACTGTATTAGTTGTGTATAATAAACAGACAGACAATATTATTCATCATGTAGTATTATACAAGTACATCATACTGTATTAGTATGATATATATATATATATATATATATATATATATATATATATATATATATATATATATATATATATATATATATATATATATGTTGTTCCTTACATAATGATGCAGTACTCTTTAAATGTATGTCATACCTCACAACCTATGTAACCGTTATGTTTTATAAAATTGTCAAAACGAATGACACGTGTTGTTGTTGTTGTTGTGTTCCTGCTAGTGACACCCCCTACAAATAGACACGCTCCATGTAGTAGTGAGCCGAGCATAGCCGTTCCCCTCCGGGTGACACACCTCATACACTATCATCACCCCACGCACACACGCACGCACACACGCACGCACACAAGCACGCACACACGCACGCACGCACGCACGCATCACGCACGTACACCCTTCAACGTCTACCGATACACCTTAATAAATCACCATATACCACCCACACACGCACGCACGCACGCACTATATAGATATACTGAGGGGCCGTTGTCATTAAGTTGTAGACGCAGCAGGCAGCACCATGAAACGCCATTTATGTCGTCACAGCGGTCGCGTACTGGACACGTATACCGAGCTACGACGACACGTGGAGAGTCGTTCGACGCCATCGGTGAATAGCATTTCGTACTCGGTAGCGCCACCAGCAGTGACGCCACCTAGCGACCACGCAAAGAAAGCGACATACGTGTGTGAGAAATGCGGCGAAACGTTCGGGAGATGGGACAATCTACAGCGTCAAGTAAGGTATGTATGTAGTGGCAGTAGTCGTAGTCGTAGTAGCAGTATTAAAGATACCGTCCTGGCGAGTCACGTGACGCCAACACCATCCCTGGATGAACACAGGTATTCGGTGGCGCCTCGTTCAGTGGCACCATCGAGCGACCACTCAAAGAAAGCGAAATACGTGTGTGAGAAATGCGGCGTAACGTTCGGACGATGGAACAATCTACAGCGTCACGTAAGGTATGTTTGTAGTGGCATTAATTGTAGTAGTAGTAGTAGTCGTAGTCGTAGTAGTCGTAGTAGTAATAGTACAAAACCTTCACTTACGCGTGTAAGAAATGTGAAAGGAATTTAAGTAAATGTTACAACTTGACCACTCACGCACGAACCGCCTGTGCCGACGTCAACGAACCGCCATTACCGAAGAGAGCGACAGTGGAACACATCTCACCCCACCCACTCGTTACCGAAGCAGATCCTATAGAACCTCTGTCGACGGAATTATTTGACGTCGTTCGAGAGAACTGGTCGATCATCAGGACACGCGTGTCGAGATGTCCCCTACATTGCAGATACGATTACAGATTAACTACGCTAGACACGACTTTTCTAGAGGCTCCTTTGAAGCTCATGTTCAAGGAACAGACCCATTCTTTCAAGATAAACCTCAGTTACGGGTTCGTTCTGAGAAACAAGAACACGGGTACACGATACAAGTACAATCATTCCTCTTGCAATTGTTGCGGACGATATATGGAAGAGCCCAGCCTCATCACCAACAGCAAGGACTTTGATGCCTTTCTCGAACGCATCCGCGAAACCGACGTCTTGCCATCGATCAAAGACCGGATTCTGCGTGGGTGTGCGAACTGGTGACCAATGTCACCTTTTTCGTCAACCGCATCATCGATCATCCGTTAGGATGGGTAGGCGTGAGCCTTCCCGGCTAAATCAAGAAGAACAAAGCCGTCATCGGTCTGGAAAAGGAACCCAACCATCCCAAGAGTTACACCGATAACCTACGTCTCTTCCGGTGTTTGGCCCTGCATCGAAGATGTGATCGATATCGGTTGGAACCAGCGGTGAAGACGCTGTACGAGGCATACGATCAAAACGATGTAGCCATGGAGGAATTTGCCGGGGTCACTATGGATGAACTCTCTCGTGCAGAGGCCACATTCGAAACGAACGTGTGCGTATGCAGTATGGATGGATGCATCAATTACCCGTCATTGGGTTCAATTCGAGTAAGTACGATCTCAGTGCCACCAAACAGTTCCTCATATCCTACTTCCTGTCCACGTCAATGACGGCGACGACAAAGGAAGAACCAGAAGAGGATGACGCGGCCAAAGCAAAAGAAGACGAGAGGGAACAAGAGGACAAATATGGTATCGGGTCGTTTTTCTTCATCAAACGCAACAACAGTTTCATGTGTATGTCAACAGAGCAGTTGAAATTCCTAGACATGTCCAATTGCATAGCCCCGGGGTTTAACTACGACAAGTATATGAAAGGGTACGGATGCAAGGTCACGAAAGGTCATTTTCCGTAAGAGTACATGGACTGTTTGGAGGGTCACCACGACACTGGTCTTCCACCAAAAGAGGCCTTCTTCAGGCGAATGAAGAACGAAGGTATTTCCGAAGAGGATTACGCCAGTTGTCAAGAGGCATGGCGCGACAACGGCATGACGACTCTGCGACACTTTCTCGTATGGTACAACACTATGGATATGGTCCCCTTTCTACAGGCCATCGACAGACAGTTTTCCTTCTACAAGCAACGTGGCATAGACATGTTCAAACAAGGTATCAGCGTACCCTATCTGACCTTGCTCTACCTGTTCAACGACCTTCCTAAGAAGAACTAATTTATGCTGTTTAACGAGAAGAATAAATATCTGCATCATCTCGTCAAAGATCACGTGGTTGGCGGTGCTTCCCTTATTTTTCTCCGCTATCACGAGAAAGGGGACACCAAGATACGCGAGAAGGAGTACGGAGAGGCCGCTCGACCGTGTCGATCGATCGTCGGGTACGACGCCAACGCGCTGTACTTGTGGTCTCTCGTGCAAGACATGTCGATGGGATGGTACACGCGACGACGTGAAGAGAAAGACTTCCGACCCAACTCGGCGCAGTTGCACGGACACTTGGCGCCGGAATGGTTGACGTGGGAATCCGAACGCACGGGACACGCCATACGTCATCAGATCAACGGGCGAGAGAAGAGAATAGGCAAACTTCCGGTGAACGGGTGGTGCAGTCAGACGAACACAGCGTATCAGTTCCACGGATGTTTTTTATCACGGTCACCGGTGCACCGGTCAAGAGGTCAACGCCGTCAACGAAAATCCCATTGTCCAGCTGCTCGCCGAGACCCGAAATAACACCGCCTACCTACGTTACATTGTCAAAGTCGTCGTGGTGTGGGATTGAGGGTGGAAAGAGATGAGAAGAGACCCGGCCGTGAAAACGTGTCTGGATGATGCATTTCCTCGGCGACGAGACGTACGGTGGACGATGACGTCACAACAGTTCCTGAGCGGCGTGCGTACTAGAACCGTGTTCGGAATGATCGAGTTGACGTTTGCGTGCTGGAAGCATTGCGCGAGCACTTTGCCGAGATGCAGCCCGTATACAAGAACATCCGTCTGACGCGCGACGATTTCGGACCTTTCATGCGCCGATACGTCGAAGAACAGGACATCATGGCCCCTCCGCGGCGCATGCTCGTGGGTAGTTATCGAGGAGATAAGATTATGCTCGCCACGCCCCTGTTGCGATGGTACTTGGACACCGGCCTCGAGGTGACGCACGTCTACCAGGTCATCGAGTACGAGCCCGTACCGTGCTTCCGGTGGTTTGGCGATGTTGTGTCCACGGCCCGGCACGAGGGAGACAAGCACCCGCACAAGGCCATCATCGCGGACACCATGAAGTTGCTGGGGAACTAGGGATACGTGGACCGACACCGTTACGTGAAATACTGCACGGAGAAGGCGGCATCGCTCATGATCAACGATATACGGTTCCGACACCTCGAAGTCGTCATCGACGATACGTACGAGAGAGAGATGAACAAAAGAACCGTCACGTACGCCCTGCCCGTACACGTGAGATGTTTCATTCTGCAGTACGTCAAGATGCGCATATTGCAGTTTTATTACTACTTTATCAAAGTTTAGGTACCTGGAGCGCCCGCTGTTCCAGTACTGCGACATGGACACATATAGCGCCTATTTGACCTTGACCGCTGAATGCATCGACGACCTCGTGACACCGGAACTACAAGTACATTACTTTCGACACCGCTGTGAATGGCTCCCGTCAGAATGTTGCAAAGAACATCAGAACGAGTACGTAAGCTGTCGACTCTCCAATCGCCCGTGGACCGGCGTCAAGCCGTGCTGTAAGGCACGCAAGGCGAACGACAAGAGGACACCGGGGCTGTTCAAGGTCGTGAGGTGCGGGGACGGGTTTGTGGGGTTGTGCAGCAAGACGTACTATTGTTTCGGAGCCACCGACAAGCACGCTTTCCTGGACGTGATCACCAACCGTCGGAGCGTAAGTGGAAAGAGCCGAGAGTTCCGGGTGCGTCACTCGACCGTGTTGACGTACGTGCAGGAACGAGCGGCCCTCACCTATTTCTATGCCAAACGCGTGGTGCACGAGGACGGGGTGAGTATGAGTCCGGTGGACATGTAGTTGTAGTAGAAAAGGTCGATGCACTCCCGACGGTTTCACAAGTCACCATGGACGCAAGATAGAAACATATTTTCACGTGCATCGTCGCCGGACCGACGGGATGCGGCAAAAGCAAGTTCGTGACGCGTATGCTGCGTCACGCTGCCGATATGATCGAAAAGATCACGTGATGCTACGGAGAATGGCAACCCGCTTACGCGACGATGGAATTATCCAGCGTGGTGCAGTTCGAGGAAGTGTTGCCGAACGCGACCCTGTTCGAATCGGCAACGAGGAATATCATCGTCATAGACGATCTCATGACGGAAACGGACGAACGGTTCTCGTAGTTGCTCACTAAAAAAAGTCATCACAGGAACACGTCCGTGCTGTGTCTCGTACATAACCTGTTTCCTAAAAACAAGGAGGGTTGCACCATCAGTCTGAACTCTCAGTTCATGGTGGCGTTCAAAAAAGAATCGCGACGCATCACATATGTTGCACTTGGCTCGGCATATGTACCCGGGGCGCGTGAAATTCGTGCAAGAGGCGTTCAAAGACGCCACGTCGGTACCGTACGGTTATCTATTGGTCGATCTCAAACAAGACACGCCGGACGAAATGCGTCTGCGTACGGCCATCTTTCCAGACGACGGTGTTCAGTACGTGTACTTGCCGAAGGTATAAAAGACCGAGTGGGAGCTTCGTCTCTTCATTCGCACCATGTCTGAACTGGTGAAGATACATATATGTGTGTATACAGGCGCTGAATAGATACAAGATCACCAAACTGAGAAAAGCCATCATAAAAAAAAATATTGAGAAGGAACATTCCACTGAGCGACTTACCGAGGCGGCGTTTGAGTAAATACAGAACGAAATTATACGAGTTGTCTAAGGGACGAGCCGCCAGGAGAATACGCATTTTACTGCAACAGCAAGTCGGTGAAGGTCAGAGCGGGTGCGTCCTATCGATCTTCCTATCACCTTTGGCGAGTTCGGTGTTTCTACTCTTGCTCCAAGAGGTGCTGCTCAAGCGGTAGTAGATATGGAACACGCACGCAAGATGGTCTTGGTGGAACCGCGACAGTTGAACTCCCTTCGTTCGACGGCGCCACCACCCCGTCCAACGGATAGCCTATGTAAGAAGGTGCAAGCGCTCGATGACGAGATGATGGTCATCCTCGATAGAAAAGACCTCGACGACAGGACCAAGGTAACCTTGTATAATCAGGTATTGCAGCGGTACAACTTCTTGGCCGATAAACAGGTCAAGGAACCGGCACGCGTGATCGCTGTGAACGAGTAGACGTCAGCACCGGCGGCGGCGGCGGTGGGGGTGGAGGCTGCGGTGGAAGGAGCAGCATGAGCTCCTCGTAGCGGTATAGAGACCGACGGCGTTGTGGAAACCGTTCCCAAGACCATGCAGGCAAAAGCCAGACGTACGATGGAGCGTCTCAAAAGAGATGTCGCGTGGACCTCTCTCGGCGAACTGATACACGAGGGTGTGTTCCGTGGTAATGTTCCTAGTGCTGCTGGTAGTGCACGAAAATCGCTCAGTTGGACACCCCTCGGTCGGCGTCGCAGTCAGATGGAACATTCCGTGCTCATTCCTCCCACGGAACGACGCAAACCGTCGACGTCATTGACTAATTGGGAAGACATTTAAGACGAGGCTGTACGTTACCACGCCACAGTGTTGGGAAGACTTTTTAAGATGGTGCAGTGTGCCGTCGTGGATATACTTTGCAATACGCTTGACGTCGTTGTGGGCGTGTCTGTGTGTATCTTACTGTACGTCCCCATACTCGTCACTCGTCAAGAACCGTGCTATGGAAGCAACGTCACCACCACCACCACCACCACCGTCACCAACGCATCTCACCTGTTTTAATGGCACCAAAAGGCTCTACTTCGACCAGAAAAAAAGGTATCGAGTTACGGCGGAGTCGACGCCTTGCGCAGCGTCACACGCATGCCGTGGAAAATAATCCGAGAATGGTTGTCGGAACAGGACGCCTATACCCTACACAAACCGGTGAGAAATCGTTTCAAGAGACTTCGCTTCGTCGTGGGAGGTCCACTTCAGCAGTGGCAGGCTGATGTCGTCGACTTGTCGCATTTGAAAAAAGACAACGGCGCCACGACCTTTCTCCTCACGGTGATCGACGCATTATCGAAACTTACCTGGTGCGTTCCGTTGAAGAACAAGTCCGCGGCGTCGTTGGTGACAGCCCTGAAAAACACGTTCACCAAAGACTGGCCACAGACGTTGCAGACATATAAAGGTCTCGAAATTCTGAATCGTTCCGTTCAGACTCTGTAGAAGCAGAACGGCATCCATTACATCTCCATTCACAACCAGGAGACGAAGGCGAGCATCGTCGAACGATTCAATAGAACGTTGAAGACGTGCATGTGGCGATACTTGACGAAACACCAGACGTGGCGAAGCATCGACGTCCAACAACACCTCCCACCACAGCATCGGCATGGGTCCGTTACACATGAGTGCGACAAATCAAGAAGAGGTGCGGCAGCGTCTGTACGGTCACGACGGTAAGGGCGTGCCCAAGTTTCGTGTGTTGAATCGCGTGCGCATCAGCAAGGTTAAGATACTGTTCGAAAAAAGCTATATGGCGAATTGGAGTGAAGATATTTTCACCATACACGTGGTTCATCCCTCCGACCAGCCCGTCTATCGATTGATCGGCGATCTCGGCGGAGTGCTGGACGGAACCTTCTACGAACCGGAGCTGCAGAAGGTGTCGGTTCCCGCCGATAAAGCGTACCGCGTGGAATCAGTACTGCAGCGCCGCAAGGTGGGCAGACGAACACAGGCTTTGGTGAAATCGTACGGCTACTCCTCCAAATTCAACAGCTGGATCGATGCCAAGGCCCTTGTCCACAATAAAGACTAGCCGCGCGCCTGACTCACGACGCGAGAACATAGGCCTACACCATCACCACCTTCATAGACGAAGATGATGCAGCAGCAGCAGACGACGACAGTATTGACGCGAAGAGCGACAGCACTCCTTAGCATATGTTCGGTACCGTGTGTCCCAAAGAAGACATAGTCTTTCTATGTCAGGTCGTTTTCTTGTACATTGTCATTTTGGTAAGCATTTACAACCTGACGACCGGTCACGGCAATTCTAATTTGTGGACGGCTCTGTTGAGTAGTTCGTTGGGGTACATGCTGCCCAGTCCCACTTTGAAACGCCATGACGAGTGATTTCTACCTGACGTTACCTAGCAATGCTTTCGTGCATCCCGATAACACATTGGCCCATAACATCACGGACTTGCCTCAACGTATCTCGCTGCTGACGAATGGGAGTGCGGGCTGGCAGAGATCCAGTACCCGCATACTTGGTACAACGTTCGAGAGGAGGACACTTGGTTCTTCCTCAACGAGACGGATCCTTTGGGTGTTACTCCGAGTACGAAGATCGACGCTGGGTATTACACAGATCCTGCAATTTTGATGAGGCATATCAACAAGGGACTGAAACGTATGGAGACGGATTAGATACGAGCAAAATTTAGCTAAAACAAAATCACTAAAAAAATTACGTTGCACATGTCACCGAGTATCGACATCACCATGCCTCACCGAAGAGCGATGGGCAGCATTTTAGGGTTCCAGCCGTCGCTGGTCAGCAGTCCAGCGAGAAATAGGGGTACGCGCGTGCACACCCATCCGAGAGTAGGAGAGGGAAGCAATGCAGACCCGCGAGCGGAGATCGGTCTCACGCCGTCAGCTACCGTGACTTTGCCACCCAAAAAGAAGAATGACGACAGCCCGTACTTTTCCGTAAAGAGGCCGAGAACGTGGTGAACATGCATCAAGGGTTCGATACCATCAACATCTACACGGACGTTGTGGAGTCCAGTATCGTCGGCGACAGTCTCGCACCTTTGTTGCGGTCCCTCCCGGTTCGCAGAACTCACGGCGCCACGATATCGGATCGTTTCACTGACATTCACTACGTGCCTCTATTGCGCAAAGATTTCGGGACGATATAGATGGATATAAGATACGACACCGGAAGGTGCGTGCAATTCGAGTACGGTAGAGTGACGGTGACGCTTCATTTTCGGCGCTGCAAGACCGGACTGTTCTAAAGATGAATTGCAGAGACTATTACACGCGTCAGTCGGGTGGTGCACTGCCCTACTTCGCCGGTGCCCGATTCCAGCGAGGTCACGGACTGGGAAGCGTGTTAGGAGGTATGTTGCGCAGTGCCATGCCCATCATCAAGAGAGGAGCCGTGGCGTTGGGAAGAGGAGCATTGAAGACGGTGTCGACGACGTCTTTTCCGGACAGTGCAAACAAAGGCAGCCACACGACGCGTCACGGATGCTGGGAAGCATTTGATGAGTGGCTTTTGACCCCTCCTGACGTACCACCTGGTAAGCGTATAAAACGCGTGCCCGCGAAGAAACGAGTCACTTCAGCGACGAGACAGCGCAAGAGACAGACGCAGCACAAGAAACACCGCGAGGCCGACATATTCCACGACGACGATGGCGTTCTTGCATAGACAGTCGTGCGAGGGAGTGAAGAGCGAGTTGGATCTGTTTACCTCCGACTCAGACAAGCATTGTCGACAATCATGGAACATCAGCCCTCTCTCGACTAGGGTGGAACGATCGAATTATTGATACACGGATCGGGAGACGATTACCTCGATCTCGCCAACACGTTGCTACACGTACAGGCGAATGTGTCCCGAGCCGACGGGGCCGACCTCGACTTGGCTGATCCCGTGGGCCCGGTGGATAACTGGCTGCATTCGTTGTTCGGTCAAGTCGACGTCCACCTGAACGGCACGCTCGTCGAACATCGTCCGGAGTCGGCTCGTCGACATGATGGGCCGACTCCACGTGGACATGTTCATGCAGGTTAAATACTTGATCAACGGCATCGATGTCAAGATAAGACTGGCGCGCAGTAAGTCTGCGTTTGCGCTCATGGCCGGCGGGAACAACCCCGATTACAAGATCAACATCATCTATGCCACTCTGTTTGCAAAGAAGGCCACCTTGAATCCGACCGTGCAGATGGCCCACATCAAGACCTTCGAAAAAAGCACCGTCGACTGCAAGATGTACTCCATTCTCGCAGGCGCTCTGTCGCACACGCACGAGAATCTGTTCCTCGGCACATTGCCGAAACGTCTGTTGTTGTGCTGCATCGATAACGGTTCGTACACGAAGCATCCATTTCACGCCAAGAGCCACGACAACTTCCTGGCCGTGTACGTGAACGGACGACAGATCCCGCCAAACCTTTCCAACCGAATTTCGACGACGACCTCTTCGTCAGGAGCTACATGAAACTGTTCTCCTCGACCGGTAATATGTGGCAGGACGAGGGGAACGGAATGTCTCCGAGGAGTGCGAGGGTGCCTGCTTCCATCTGGTTCAAACGGGCGACCTGCGCATCGAGATGCATTTCCGTAACGCGCTGCCGACCACTATGAACGTCGTCGCCTACTCCGAATTTTAGAACGTGCTGGAAATAGACAAAAATCGCAACGTCATCTACGACTTCTAGATGATGGACCCTCTGCAGATCGCCAGACTACTAGCGCTAGACCCACGCACCAAGTCGATCTTTCGCGGCGTCGTGCTCAAAGACGGACTGCCTGCGACGATTGACGACGCCATGCCGGGCGAACATTGGAAAGCGCTGTACCTGGATGCCGACGGACGCGGCGATTACTTCTGCTCGTACGGTCTGCCGCCACGACATACCGCGTTCCGCACCTTCATGAACGAACACTGCGCCGAATGGACTCATAATAACAAGATACTTCAGAGTCTTCTATCTAAAGTGTATGGACAATATTGTGTAGCTTAAGTATTGCTTCGTTGTAACGGCTTTAGCATGAGATCATTTGTCAACCTATTCGGCACCGATCTAATAGCTAACGACTGCCGCGTATTTGATTGGCTTAAAAAGCTGCGACAGGGTAGACTGTAGATCTATAGATCATCGATCGAACCTCTGGAGCGGTGGACGCACCCCTAAGCTCACGACCTCTGGTGTGGTTATCAACGCCCGCAAGTCACCTCATCATCATCATCACGGAGCCTCTGGCGAGGTGGAGACAACCCTAAGCCCGCGACCTCTGGCTTAGTGGTAAACACTCGAAAGTTGCCTCGTCATCATCATCGTACTCGTCATAGTCGCATAGTGTTATTACACGCTACCCTTGTTGTATCGCAATGTTTGTGTTGTTGTTCAATTAAATACGTGAGCACTCGTACACTACCGTGTTGTGTTGGTTTCTAGCGTACTTGCGACATAGTCCCTGATAAAATGCCGCAGCACTTTGTCACTTGCAGCATTGTTACCGATAACGCCCGCAGCGCTCGCAACATCGTAACCGATACCGTCCTTTGATCTCGGCGTTAGCACGGGCTACAACCGATACCGTCCTTTGATCTCGCCGTTAGCACGGGCTACAACCGATAACGCCCGCAGCGCTCGCAACATCGTAACCGATACCGTCCTTTGATCTCGGCGTTAGCACGGGCTACAACCGATAACGCCCGCAGCGCTCGCAACATCGTAACCGATACCGTCCTTTGATATCGCCGTTAGCACGGGTTACAACCGATACCGTCCTTTGATCTCGCCGTTAGCACGGGCTACAACCGATAACGCCCGCAGCACTCGCAACATCGTAACCGATACAGTCCTTTGATCTCGCCGTTAGCACGGGTTACAACCGATACCGTCCTTTGATATCGCCGTTAGCACGGGTTACAACCGATACCGTCCTTTGATCTCGCCGTTAGCACGGGCTACAACCGATAACGCCCGCAGCACTCGCAACATCGTAACCGATACCGTCCTTTGATCTCGGCGTTAGCACGGGCTACAACCGATAACGCCCGCAGCACTCGCAACATCGTAACCGATACCGTCCTTTGATCTCGGCGTTAGCACGGGCTACAACCGATAACGCCCGCAGCACTCGCAACATTGTAACCGATACCGTCCTTTGGCCTCGCCGTTAGCACGGGCTACAACCGATAACGCCCGCAGCACTCGCAACATTGTAACCGATACCGCCCTTTGACCTCGCCGCTTGAATACAGTAGAACACGATGCAGCAGATCGAATAGGATTAGTTCCCACCGCCAGAGGTTAGTGTTACGGGTAGGGTTTGGCTTAGGGTTTTGGTTATATACAGCCACCAGGGGGCGCTGAATACAAGAAATGACCTTTGAACAGGAAGTCGTCAACCGGAAGTCCTTAGCACTCTTCCATTGCTCCCTTATGTGCCGCTCTTTGGCTCCTTCAGATCAACTCACTAACTACTTACATATACTAAGGCACATACAACTAACACCAGTAGTCGTACACCATTCATTGTACAAACACACCAAACTGAAGTTTCGATACAAAAGTCGTTTCCTAGCAATGTTTTGCGAACGTTTACGGATGAAACCACACCAAGAGCTTATACTCAAACCACATACCTAAATCATTGAAACGACAAGTTCTTTCATTTACATACACAGCTATGATCGGCTACACGTGATGTGAAACGATTGCACAACTGCTTATAGGAAAGCCAAACACATAGAATCAGTTGCGCCTGCGCTATGACACATCTTGTTCGTAGCGGATTTAAGTAAATATGGAAACACATAATACACGCATCTTTTTTCTAAATTAATTCTAGCAGAGAACAGTTTGTTATGAATGCTGTTCTCCTCAAAAGAACTTGTCACTCTGTTTAGTGCAGTACAAAAATATAGTTCATTAGTAATGAAGACGTACTGCCTTCCTGATCGTTCAACTTATTATTGCGGGAGTGGGGAAGGGGGCGTGGACGCGTAGCGGTTAGAACGTCGGACTCTCAATCGAGAGAGCCCGGCTTCGAATACTCTTAATGTCGTTTCGATACCTTGGCAATTTCGTTCACCCCAAATTGTCAAAGTTAACTCAGCCGTATAAATGAATACTTGACTACATACAGAAATGGATA
>BSQZ01000100.1:1097500-1225000 GCA_033239005.1 Lamellibrachia satsuma
GATGACAGTGTAATTTTTATTTTTTACATGATTTCAATTAGCGGAAGGATTTTTTGCAATGTTTTCGCCACATGGCACGAGTGCTTAGTAATTCATGCAGAAATTGGTAAACATTGACGGATATGGCGCGTTCAGGCATTTATAAAAGTTGGAGGAATGATACTTTGATTAAACTCGATCAGCACGTCAATGAGATGATGACAAAGGCAGGTTAGTAGTTTCAGAATTTGTGATGGTCCCATTTTCTTATAATCGTTCAAAACGTTAACATGGTCACCAATGAGAAACGTAACAGTAGGCTGAACCGTACAGACATTTAAAAATAACTCATCCGCGGTGCGTGGAAACTTAATTTGATCTGCTTATCATGTGACCTTGTCCGTCATGCTGACGCCGAGCGTACAACTGTTGTAACTGGATCTAAAGATAACAAAGTTTACAAAAAGGTATTAAACATTATACAATTACCAAACGGGTCATAGATAAAGTTAAAATACACATTTTACAACAAATAAGTGCGACGTACTCTTCTTAATCTGTTACACGATTAAATCAGAAAATCTCTGTAAGATTTCTTAGTCGCCCCGGTAAAGAATAACACACAGTGATCACGCGGGACTTCTATACTCGCAACGCCTAACTGACAAATACAGCAAGGTATCTTACATTACCATAAACATATTTAACAATATCTAACAAGATTTGCCATCCAAGCCAAAGCCCTACTATATGGCGAGCCATTGACCGTATACGGAAAGGCTGAACTATGGCTGCTACTGTAGTGTTGTTGAACCAACGAACCACCCAAGAAGCGTGTTCGTCGTCAGTCAAGACACTTTCACGAGAAAGTGTGCAACATTTGCACAGACTGTCATAATGAAAGCAAAACGCTGGAGGAAACACTGAAAAGCTTCGGACATTGTATTTGCTGGAAGTGAACTGAAACTCAATCAATCAATCAATCAATCAATCAATCAATCAATCAATCAATCAAGAATGTTATCAAGACAAATCGAATCACCAGACAAATCAGCTTGTAATAAATCGTTACTCAGACAAAGCTTATAGTAATCATTACCAGTCTCATCAGCAAGTTCCCGTATGCGAGGCCTGTAAATCTGAGCGAGCAATATGTTTGGGTTAAGACAATAACTGAAAATTCCATGTTTCAACAGGTCGATCTGCCATGGGTACTGATGTAGTAGGAAGCCCTGGCATGATTTACACAAGAATTTACATCTGAAATTATTTGAGAAAAAACGATATAATACGCAATAACGGTATATTTGTAAGTACATGTCACACGATTGGTATTATTGCCAAACAGTGTACTAAATTAGATGTTATATTATATAATATAATTATGCAAGGTATGACCAAATAATGTTAAAGACGGTACTATTGACATACTGAGGAACAAGTAACCGTCGGACACTCTTCATATTAGTAAACAATTTAAAACACGAAGTATAAGTAATCTTTATTTGCACTTTTCAAATAGTAATTACAATATGTAAATTACAGCTACGCAGTTTTACTAGTGTGAAAGTTAGAAGTGTTTTTTTTTGCAAGTTAGCTGTATACAATGTTGATAATCTACAATTGAAGGCGAAGTGTGCATCAGTGTGAATGTACTTAATAGTATATACAACCCCCTGCGGTTATCATTGTCACATGTCAATTAATTCGCTTTCATGTGCTAAAAAAAATGATGGAGGTGATGATGATAATCATAATTAGAACAACAATAAATTAATTAATAAACAGTATTAATACTATATACACCCTGTATCAGTTTAAATAGTAGTCACTCTACTTAACTTACATTATTGCTGTTTTCTGTCACTGACAATTGACTGGGCTACAGACAGCCTTTATAGCAGACATGTTGACAAGCAGGGAGTGTCATTGATTCATGGGTGCACATCATTTAAATCAAGTGGCGAACAATGCAACGTGCGACCGAATCGATCGGTTGATCTTCAAAGAAATGTACGTTGTGGATAACACCTATATTTTTATTTAAGCTAGTTACAAGTCAGCCTCTTAGGTTATTACCATGTAACTAAACTAATGCGTCCATTCACACTGTATGCTACAGTTTGAACTCTCGTCCACAAAGCACCAGGAGGGCACCGATCAATGTGTTCGTGTTTGCTCGTCCTGATGACCTGAATGTATGTGTTTATCTTACTAAGCTACGTTTAGCAATAAGAAGTTAATATTGCTTTGGGTGACAATCTCATTAGACATTGCCAACATTATTTAATTAGTTTATTTTAATACCTGATTAGCTATATTTTGCAATGCAAATTGTATATATTGCCTTACATAACGTCTTCCCTGTTCGACATTTCACAACAACTATTGTTCCACAAATAGCTTACCAACACAAAAGACGTCCTTGATCAACGGACCACATGGAAGTTGTAACCATGCCCACGACCTTTGTGGGATTCATTGAACACTTATGGGGTTGTTTGACCCGGGTCAGTCAAGGCAAAGCGAGGTTAACATATTCATTGAATCTAAACTTATTCACTTATTTAAATTATAATTACATTTCGAGCGTTTTCGAAAATAACTAATATACTGGTTTACTTTGATGATCAATTATATTTACCGTACGTTATTTTCCTACAAAAAACTATATATATTTTCTTAGTCGTCGTAAAACGATGCTGGCAAAAGTGGTATGCATTTTTATAGAGAACATGTTAGACAGTAAAGATATGTTCGTGGCACATGACATCAAAAAACATACATACATCGGAACAGAACGCTTCAATCATTAGTTCGTCAACATATTGACAGATGGCCTAGTTATGAGTATACACACTTGATTTGATCCGTGACTCTGTATAGTACATATCGATCCCAAGAGTTATGTGTGAAAGGTCGAATTATAAGCTTTGATGGGCTTGGCTCTTTGACTGCGCCACCTATTTAAGGAAACATCTGCATCGGACAAGTCTACATATAATGGGGACTAATCTATTTTCGTCTCCCATGTAAAAGTGATGAATACCTCCGTTAATTTGATTTAGTATTTGTCATAACCATGAACCATTCCAAAAAAGTTACCCGCTCTCAAAAGTGCGATCCCAAAGACATGAAGATAATATTATTTTTCATAAAAGTGAATCACTTTTTCCAAAAATGTGAACCCCCTTCTTAAAAGCGTTAACCCCCTTCCCAAAAGTGTGAACACCCCAATAATATGAATAGTATTAGTTTTTAAAATGTGAACCCCTTTCTCAAAACCATGAAAACTGCTCCGTAAGCCTTGAACCCCCTCACAAAACGCATGAATCCACTAATACTATGTAAATAATATTATTATTTTCATATTATTGTGAAAATAATATTATTATTCTCATAATATTGGAGGTTCACGCTTTTGAGACAGAGGAAGTTCACAATAAAGGGTTCTCATTTTTTTATGAAGTGGGTACAACGGGGGTTCATATTTTTTTGAGAAGGGGGGTTCACACAAAGGGGTTTCATGTCAATCCCCTTAACTAACCTGGCTACGGGCCTGAACAACCAACACATATTCAATTGTAAAACAGTGTCATCGATGAGACACTGTTCGTGGTGCATGACACCGAGTAATACACACTAAATACGAATAACTATGAACCAGAACAGAATATATATATATATATATATATATATATATATATATATATATATATATATATATATATATATATATATATATTTCTTCTTTCTTAAAAGTGGCATGAAAACAACATTGTATTAATCAGCAAACCTAAGTTCTTAGCCAGTTACTGGGTTCAAATAGCAAAATATCCATTTCTGTATGTAGCAAGTACTTATCTACCTGGCTAAGTTCACTGTGGCAACATGGGATGAACGAAATTGCCAAAGTTTCGAAACGACATTAAGAGGATTCGAAGTCGGGTTCTCTCTACTGAGAGTTCGGCGTTCTACACGCTACGCTTAAACGCCCCCTTCCCACTGCCGCAATAGTAAGTTGCACGACCAGGAAGGCTGGACGTATTTATTACCAATTAACTCTTTCTTTTACTGGACGGAACAGAGTGCAATGTTCTTTTGGGGAAAACAACATTCATAACAAGCATTTCTCTGCTACAAATAATTTTTAAAAACAAGCGTTAATGATGAGTTTCCACAGTGACTCAAATCCGCCACGAACAAGATGTGTCATAGCGCAAGCAAATCACATCTGTATGTAAATGAAAGAACTTTTCATTTGCATGATTTAGGTATGTGTTTTGAGGATAAGCTCTTGGTCTGGATATACAATCGGTAAATGTTCGCGAAACATTGCTAGGAAACGACTAATGTATCGAAACTTCAGTGTGGTGTGTTTGTACAATGAATTGTGTTCGACTACTGGTGTTATTTGTCTGTGCCTTAGTCTAATGTTACATTAGACAGGCCCACTATGTGACGGGTAAAATTCATCCAAGGATGTGGTTGACAAACATATCATATCATAATTATTCAAGCACCTAAAATGCCTTATTGACTTTGTCAATAACCTACCCCAATATACCATGTTCATAACGAAGGTTGTGAAGAATCCCATCGATATTACAAAGAACTAACCAAAATTAAATGTAACAAAATACAGAAAACGCTACGAACAAAATGTTGTCACTCTTCCGCTCGGTCATTCGGTCACTCAGTCATACATTCGTTCATTCAATCAGTCGGCCACTAAGACCGCAGGACAATGAGCGTCTAAATCATTGGTATCAACACTTCGTGTGAAAAGAGAACACCGAAAGCAAAATGTATTTGTGACCGGACAAGTTAAATCGAAACAATACCCATGTTATTATATGTATTCGTTAGAGAATCAATATTCTGTAAGCATCTAAGCGCACTGTTGACCTATATAACAATGGTGGTAAATGACGGTTCTCTAGCGGCAACTTCCACTGATCTGCAAGCGTCTATTGCAGCAAGCGTTAAAACGCTTATCGTAGGCCGCGTTACCGCAACAGGCGATGTATTTCGACTGCAATTGTAGTCTTCCGCCGCAACACATGTAGGTAGAAAAACTGTAGGCACTTGTACCGCAACATAAGTTGTTATTGCCCTTAAGTTGAAGTGTACCGGCGCAGCACATTTTGGAGCGCCTATTGTAGGCCCTGGTACCGCAACATACGATGTTATTGCCCTTGAATTGAAGTGTTCCGGCGCAGCACATTTTGGAGCGACTATTGTAGGACCTGGTACCGCAACATGCGTTGTTATTGAGCTTGAGTTGAACTGTTCTGGCACAGCACACGCTGAAGCGATCATTGTAGACCACGGTACCGCAACATGCGTTGTTATTGAACTTGAATTGAAGTGTTCCGGCGCAGCACATTATGAAGCGACTATTGTAGGCCCTGGTACCGCAACATGCGTTGTTATTGCCCTTGAGTTGAGCTGTTCCGGCGCAGCACATGCTGAAGCGACTATTGTAGGCCCTGGTACCGCAACATGCGTTGTTATTGCCCTTGAGTTGAACTGTTCCGGCGCAGCACATTATGGAGCGACTATTGTAGGCTACGGTACCGCAACATGCGTTGTTATTGCCCTTGAATTGAAGATTTCCGGCGCAGCAAATGTGGAAATGTCGATTGTAAATACCACAACCTGAAAACACACCATGCACAAATATGACAAGTAAACAAACATACTTAGATTGTCTCATTTCAGTTGCAACATCCTCGCAAGGCAGGGCCTGCTGAGTATCCGAGGATCCCCCGAATATATACCTGTTGAAATATAGATTTTTTCAGTTGCTGTGTAAAAACTCCATCCTCGACTGATTTATCATATCGAAAATCTGGTTCGTTTATGTCCAAACACGTAGTCTGTGAATAATTTATGTAATATCTGCAGTCGACTAAACAAACTGCCAATTAAATCATATAAAGAATTTACTTTAGTCGTTATGTGTGGTAAGGCTCAAAATAGTGGATATATAAAATGGTAAACACTGTGCTGGTCAATGCCAATCATGGGCGTGACTTCCATCGTGATTCCCTCTCGCCGATCACATGACAAAATACGAAATTTCGCTAAGGGTGAAATTCTTGAGTTTTTAGCTTTTCCATTTTTCACTTGATTTAATGTTTGACCAAACATTATGTAATGTTATAGTTTGTTTGATGATTTCACGCTCAAAAACGTCATACAAATGTTCTACAAACGAGTTGGCATGTTGCAGTGGGTACTAGGTACTTTTGTTTTTTCGGAAAGTGGATTTAAAATGAGACTAGAAAAAATCGATTTGACGAAGGGCATTTAATCGTAGATATTACGAGTTCCTGTATGCAGGCCTACATACGGGAATTTTATTTTATTTTGGTTGTGGAACCGTCGCTGGTCGGACGAGTAATTATTGGCATTTCCTTGAAACGCACACACGGCATGGGATATAAACGGATAATTCCACATTTCAACAGATTTATCTGCCAGAAGAATCATAGCACTTCTACCGCTCCTGGCTCACGAGGGTGGATGAAAGTAGAACGTTTCCATATAAAATATATCAATTTATATTGACACATTTTAGGCGCCATTGAAATTATACTGATGACCACATAGCTAACTTGAATATGCAAGTGTTCCATGTTATGCCAAGCTGAGGTGTTTGTTGAAGGAAACCTACACCATATGGTCAACAATGACACGAACAACATGCACACATTTCAATATATTGTAGATGATTTGATCACAACTTGTGTTGGATAAAGGAGACTCAACAGTTCCCACTTGGCAACCGGCATTGTTCATATACATTGAATGACCCAACTGTTCCATGTTGTCCGTATGCTTTAGAAATCAAACTCTGTTTTACGCAGTATTTCGGACAACGGCCGGTGTGTTTACTTGGGCGATTGTTATGTACACTCATTGGATTGTGAAAATGGTTCATATAACTGAGATGACTACCTGTTGATCCACCGATACGGCGATTTCTTTCCAAACCCGAAGCGTCGCTTTCATCAACGAAGAGAGTGGCGACGACAAGGCTGATAAGCAGTACGTACGTCAGCTTGCACCACCTAGTAAGACATTTGATAATAATAATAATAATAAATTTCTTATACAGCGCGCCATCCAAATAATTGTTCTGGGGCGCTCTACAATGGTGTATACATTATGAATAAAATCACACGCATTAAAACTACTAAAGTGTAAAAAATATACAATTATTTCTAGCGATACAGTAACTTATATTGTTTATATAATTATTTACAATTAATTATCATAAAGCTATACTATAGAAATATATATAAACAATTATATATATATATATATATATATATATATATATATATATATATATATATATATATATATATATATTTATATATATATATATATATATATATATATATATATATATATATATATATATATATATATATATATATATATATATATATATATATATATATATATATATATATACACACATATATAATTAAGGTTAAAGTTAAGGTTACAATGGTTAACAGTCTATATTACCATTTAAAGGTGCATCTTGATGATGCACAATAACGATGACACCTCTGGTACTGTTACTTTAGCAAGGACATTTCAGTCATTATGTATTATTTCATGGAATGGTCAAATGGCATATACGCACCAGAATGTAGAAATATGTTATGGCAACAGGTTCACATTTTTTTTCAAACTTAATTATAAAGTAGCCTAGCTAGAGAACACAAAGAAACGGTAATAAGATAAAACTGTGTATTACAGAAAAGAAAGTATTACATCTCACAGAGGATCTTACACGAATTTAACACACTATCTACAGATTCTGTAAATGTGTGAGTATATTAATAATTGCAATCGCCAATTTACTTTGGATGGCAATAATGTTAAATATTTCACCATCACTTGCATACCAAGAATTTTTTTTTTGTTGGTCACCATATCAACGGATAAGCAGAATGGAGCGTTTCTGATCTCGTCCTTACGTTTTCCATTTCCTTATCATTGCTGTAGTAAAGAAAGATAGTCGAAAAATGTTATGAGGAGTATGATCCCGTTTAAAAATCTGAACGTCTGAAGAACACTTCGTAGACACACGCATGGGAAGTACTTCAACGAATGCACCACTTCAACGCCTGCGGCTATCATTGTCCCATCTCAATTAGTTCGTGGCTGCAAAGTCAGGCGTTAATATGCTCAACTTACTGTTGACGACAATGATGATAATTATAACAATAATACATGAATTAATAAACAGTAATAATAATGTAAACATTCGAAGACACATCACTGCGAGACTATCACTGACAATTGGCTGGGCTACAGGCTGCCTTTATAGTAGAAATGATGCCGGGGAAAGAGGGCGGCAATGATTCATGGCCCACATCGTTTAAATTAAGCGGCGAACAATGCAACGTGCGTCCGAATCGATCTGTTTAAATTGTCTTCAAATAAATATATGTATTACTGTATAATACATTGTTTATTTAAATACCTGGTAGGCTATATTTAGCAATGCAAATAAAAAATGAATTAATACACATTATTAATTAATTAATAATATAAACACACTGTATCCGTTTACACATTAGTCAATCTACTTACATCATTGATGTTTTCTGGCGTCTACGACAAGGATACTTCACTGCGAGACTATCACTGACAATTGGCTGGGCTACAGGCTGCCTTTATAGTAGAAATGATGCCGGGGAGGGGGGCGGCAATGATTCATGGGTGCACATCGCTTAAATCAAGCGGCGAACACAGCAACGTGCGACCGAATCGATAGGTTTAAATTGTCTTCAAAGATATGTATGTATTACTGTATAAGACACTGTTTATTTTAATACATGATAAGCTACATTTAGCAATGCAAACTGTGTATATTTTCTTACATAACGTGTTCACTGTTCGGCATGTCACAACAACTGGCAGTCAACAAATAGCTCACCAAAATAAAAGACGTCCTTGATCAACGGGTCACGTGGACACATGGAAGTTGGAACCACGTAAACAACCTTTGTGAGATTCAGTGAACCCTTGGGTGAGGTCGTATGATCCGGGTCACGGTGCCCAGGAATGAACTAATCAAAGTAAACGAGGGAGGCTAGGAGTGGTTTATTGAAGAAAACTGTTTCACTTATTTTAAATTATAATTGCATTTCGAGCGTTTTCGAAAATAACTAATATACGGATTTACGTTCATGATTAATTATAATTTACCGTTTGTTATTTTCCTCTTCATCTTTTCTTAGTCCTCATAAATTACGCTGGCAAAAGTGATATAATATTTTAGGGAACATGTTAGACAGTAAAGGCATATTCATGGCACGTGATATCAAATAACACACAAAAATCAGAATAGAATGCTTCAATCAATAGTTCCTCATCAGCTCGACAGATGGCATGGTTGTGAGTCTGCACACTTGACTTGATCCGTGACTCTGTATAGGACGTATCGACCCTACACAAGAGTTCTGTGTGAAAGGTGGAATTATAAGCTTTGATGGGTTTGGCTACAAAACACTTTCATATAATGGGGACTAATATATGTTTGCATGTAATGTAAGAGTGATTGCTTTGACGTCATGAACCGTTTAGCCTTTAGCCAGTAGCGACCCTTTTAAATATTAGCTGAATGTCGTTTATCAAAGTGACTAGGTTGCGCTTTCACCACGCCAACAACTGACGGTTGTGTAGAACGCAACACTAAAATATCTACTCCCGGTCCATATGCTTACAAGTCACTGCTTTTAGAAATACAAAGCCCTTTTTGCACATTTTCCCTATCGCCAGAAAATGCATTTATACCTGCATATACCGAGGACGCCGATGACACCGAGGACGACGCCAAGAACACCGAGGACGCAGACGACACTAAGGATACCGAGGACACCGATGACACCGAGGACGTAGAGGACGCCAAAAACGCCGAAGACGCCGATGATACCGAGGACGCCGAGGATGCCGAGGACACCGAAGACGCCAAGGACACCGAGGAAACCGAGGGTACCAAAGACATTGAGGACACCGAAGACACCGAGGACACCGAGGACACCGAGGACGTCGAGGGTACCGAAGACACCGAGGACACCTAGGACGACGAGGACACCGAAGACACCGAGGACGGACGAACATGACCTCACTGGTCTTTGTTCTTCAGACAACTAGGTTGACCTACCTCATCAACCAACTCAACAACGTATAAGATCGTTGATATAGAACCTTAAAATCGTATCCGAAAGCGCCAGAAAGTTATCAGAACTCCACACAAACACCGACCGACTGACACCTGACATGACAAAGCCATGAGTGTAAGGACACTTTGACGTGTTGTTGTTGTTGACAAATTTAGAGCTCGCACAAATAACGTTCTGCGAACGCTGCTCATGAGCTGTGTATCATACTGACTGGCTAGCATCAACTACCAAAGGACAAACGACCAACTATATTTCAGACAACCTATGTTCATGTACTATGATATGCTAAGGTTCCATATAATAAACCAATAGGCCGGTCACAGTCATACGTCAACAAGTATAAATTTAATAGAGGAGCGGACAGAACCACGCCGTAACAAAAGCACGACAGCCGTATTTATAATAGAGGCTATCCCAAAATGAATCCACCACTATTTTAAATGTCATAAGGCGAATATGTCTTAATGCAAAAAACCTCGTCAGTGCCGGTAGTGTCATCCAGAAGCGACCATGTCTTACCAGTGTAAAATCTGCTTTGCAATAATTGTACACAAAACGTTCGGCACGTTCCTGGTTTGGTCTGAGGGCGCACAAGAGTTCATAGTGCAGGGCGTCATGGGTGGATGTCACCGGTTTCTCTATTTGGGTGAATGCTGCACTGGCCACCGTGCACACAGACGAGACCCAGAATGTGTTCCTTACACGTGGGGTCTTCGTTACACTGCATTATAACGTGTTCGTACAATATTTCCACACACAGCTCGGATTGGGGATTAGTCCAATAATGGGGCATTAAACCTGTTGTATTGTTTGCCGGTGTCCATTCAATGTCTAAAATGTTTAAACTTTTTAAGTGATTTTCGATGGGCCGTCTTTTAAATAAATAATATCGATGAGATACTTTCATGGTGCATGACACCGAGTAATAACCACTAAATACGAATACTTATCAATCGAAACAGAGCGCATCAATGCATAGTTCCCGACCACCTCGACAGATGGCGTTTTTGTCAGTCTATACACTTGAATTGACCCGTAAACACGTACTCTACAGGGTAGAGGACGTGTTTACGTGTTTACTTCCTCTACTCTGTAGAGGACGTATCGAAATCACACCACAACAGTTATAGTGAAAGGCTGAATGGTGAGCTTTGACTGTCACACCTCTTTCACGAGGCACCTGGGCATGTATTCATATAAGGGGGACTAGTCTATTTTCGTCCTTAAGTAAGAGCGATGGGTTTAAAGTAATGACTGTACAGGTCGTGTTTACGTATTTTGGCTTTGAGCCTGAAGTGACCATTTTAAATATTGGATGAATGTCGTTTATAATCTTCGCCAGCATGAGACATGCTGACGTTTGGCAATGACAATATGCAATTTTAAAGTACATAAAACCTGGGCTTTTTTTCAGCGGGCCGATCGGTCACTCGGTCACTAAGGCATTCTGCTAGCCAATAAATCCACAAGCCATTGAGATTCTAAAGGATTGATGGCAGAAATTCTTGTGAAAAGAGAACACAAAAAGCAAGCTATATTTGGAAGACGTTTATATATTGATAATAAGAAACAACTACTCAAAAAAAAGGTTGCTTTTCGCAGCACATTTGGTATGTTGGATCATAATTGCCACAACCTGCAACACAAGCCATTGACCTATGACACGATGACTGATTGACAAACATTAAATGCCCTTATATTTTCCAATGTCGTTTTCAGGACGAATTTCTCGCGACGGTTGAACCCAATGTCTATCGTACAGCGGAAGAGATATATGTTCCATTTAATGAAACAAACTCTCGCGTGAGCAGCTCTGGGCTACGTCTAGTTAACATGGAGACGCAGAGGTTTATATGCGCAAATGTACTCGATAACTGGCAGTGCCAGATTACCAATTTGTGTGGGGTGGGGGGGGGCTGGTAGAAACTGTTTGTGGGGGCCCTCAGCGATTCCGTGAAAGACGGACATCGAGACACGTTGTATTAACTATTGAGGTAACCCCATGCTTTAGCATTTATTCAGCTACCTTCGAGTAGAAACTTTATTGTTGAGATGTATTTACTAATTTATGTTTTACAAGGAATTCTACCATGTGGTCTCTAATTAATGTTTCGAATAATTTACATACAACTGATGTTAAACTCACTGGTCAACTCAATATGTTGTGATAGACCACTACATTTTGGGGCGCTGACTTCTGGGCAGAGCCGCTGAGTATTATGTTTATGTTTCATTTAAGCCAGTTACGAGTCAGCCTCTTCGGTTATTACCATGTCACTAAACTAATGTACCCATCCACACTGTATGTTACATGTCACTAAACTAATGTACCCATCCACACTGTATGTTACATGTCACTAAACTAATGTACCCATCCACACTGTATGTTACATGTCACTAAACTAATGTACCCATCCACACTGTATGTTACATGTCACTAAACTAATGTACCCATCCACACTGTATGTTACATGTCACTAAACTAATGTACCCATCCACACTGTATATTACATGTTACTAAACTAATATACCCATCCACACTGTATATTACATGTTACTAAACTAATATACCCATCCACACTGTATGTTACATGTCACTAAACTAATGTACCCATCCACACTGTATGTTACACGTCACTAAACTAATGTACCCATCCACACTGTATATTACATGTCACTAAACTAATGTACCCATCCACACTGTATGTTACACGTCACTAAACTAATGTACCCATCCACACTGTATATTACATGTCACTAAACTAATGTACCCATCCACACTGTATGTTACATGTCACTAAACTAATGTACCCATCCACACTGTATGTTACATGTCACTAAACTAATGTACCCATCCACACTGTATGTTACATGTCACTAAACTAATGTACCCATCCACACTGTATGTACAGTTTGAACTCTCGTAAACTGTATAAATTGCCCTACATAACTTCTTCGCTGTTCGACATTTCACAACAACTATTATTCCACAAATAGCTCACCAACACAAAAGACGTCCTTGATCAACGGACCACGCAGACACATGCTAGTTGGAACCACGCCAACGACCTTTATGAGATTCAGTGAAACGAGTGGTTTACTGCGGAACATATTGATTGAATCTAAACTTATTAACTTATTTAATTATAATTGCATTTCGAGCGTTTTCGAAAATAACTAATACACGGATTTACTTTCATGGTTAATTATAATTTACAGTTCGTTATTTTCCTACAAATAAATATCTTTTTTAGTACTCGTAAAACGATGCTGGTAAAAGTGCTATACATGTCGGTGCGTATGTGTGTGTGTGTGTGTGTGTGTGTGTGTGTGTGTGTGTGTGTGTGTGTGTGTGTGTGTGTGTGTGTGTGTGTGTGTGTGTGTGTGTGTGTGTGTGTGTGTGTGTGTGTGTGTGTGTGTGTGTGTGTGTGTGTGTGTGGGTGTGTGTGTGTGCGTATGCGTGTGTATGTGTGTGTGTGTGCGTGTGTTTGTGCGTATGACCGAGAACATTATGGCAACAGACAGCTGACAGCTATTCGTCGCCGAACAATGGAGTTCGCATTAACCTGTGAATATGTTGATCGCTGCGTGACGCCCGGTGCTCCATGACTCGTCAACTTACCGCTATTTATCGGCGAACATTTGGAGCCTGATTATTGTTCATCGGACGGAGTGCCGTGACTCGTCACCTGACCGCTATTTAAGTGCGAACTTTTGAATTGGAATTGCCACGCTAATCGGTGGCTATAATGCGACGGGCGGTGCGCGTGACTATGTATGAACCATGCAATCGGCGGACATCGCCGCATCAGCATGTGCGTTATACAGATGTTCGTCATTTGTTGTTTAGATTAATATGTTTGTGATACTGTGATCAGAATAATAATGTTGAATGGTTTTGGATTTTTGTTTATTCAAATATATAATCTGTTTATGTTGGTTTGATAGCGAGTCATTGGTCTTTGGTTCGCTTACTCCAAACAGCCCCTTCTGGGGCTAAAGTAGGAGTATGGTGCTTGGTGCGCATGAAAAAGGTGCATGTAAATGTGGGAAATATTAAATTTTAAACAAAATAGTGCAATTATAAAGTGGATTAAAAACAGATGTCCTCTTTATAGACGAATGAAGTGAGCTCGAGGGGCAAAATAGAAGGTGCTTATAGCTGGTTGGAAGGGGTGAACGGAGGGGAGTATTATTATTTCAGTGGGGAGTAGATTACAGGCTCTTTTGACTCTAGGATAAAATGAGTATGCATAAGTGTTGATGCGTGTTTGCATTTGTTTATATTTATCATGATCGCTGTTTCGTGTGTGGGCGCGTGTATGGGTGAGTTGGTTTGGCAGAAACATATTCACGAAGTTATGTTTAATTTTGTAGAAGAAAGTGAGTTGGTGTTGTAATCGTCGTTGTTCTAATGTCTACCAGCCAAGTTTGTTTTGTAGGTGTATTATGTTTGTTGTAAGGCGGTGGTCATTAAGGACAAATCGAGCGGCGCTTCTTTGTATTTTCTACAGGGTGTCAATGCTATTTTGGGTAAGTAGAATCCAAGTTTTTGCTAAATATTCTAATTTGGGTCTTACTAACATATTATAAGTTGCCTCCTTTACTTTTGGTTTGGCTGGATGGAGTGTTCGTTTGAGTATGCCAAGTGTTTGTGCATATGTTGATGCTGTGGTTTTTACATGCTTAGTCCAGGCCACTTCAATCTATGGTTATGCCTAAGTATGGCTGTGAATTTACTCGAGAAATCGGCTGGTTTGAAATGGTGTAGGTGAACAGGCTAGGTTTAGACTTGTGAGTAATTGTGAGTAGGTGTCATTTTGATGTGTTGAATTTCATTTGCCATTTGTTTGACCAGTATGTCATGGTCTGCAGTTGAGCGAATATCTCTATAAACAATTGAGTTATTAGCAAAAAGTCGTATGTTGGAGTGCAATGTGTCAGTGATATCATTTATATAAAGTAGAAAGAGGGCAGGGCCAAGGACTGAGCCTTGGGGTACACCAGATATGACGTTTGCTGGAGATGGGTGTGAACTATTTATTGACACACGTTGGGTTCGGTTAGCAAGGAATGATTTTATCCAGTATAGCGTGGATCCTGTGATGAGTTTATCGAGGAGTCGTTGATGGGGAACACAATCAAAGGCTTTATAAAAGTCTACTAAAATAAGTTAAATTTGGTGGCATTAGTTCATGGAGGCAGCCCAGTCACGAGCTGCCTCCACAAATTTCGTTTCACAAGTCCAGATCGGAATCCATGCTGGTGAGGGAGAATAATGTTGTTGGCGCCGATATGTTTTCACATGTGGCTAAGGACAATATGTTCCATCACCTTGCACAGAATACAAGTTAAATATATTGGTCAATAGTTAGCAATGTTGCATCTATTGCCTTTTTGTGTATTGTCGTGACAAGGGCTGTATTCCAGGCTTGTGGGAGTTTGCCAGTGGTGTATGATTGCTCTATTATGGATGCTATCTCTTTAGCAGTTTCTTTTACTATTTGTGCAGGAATTTCATTGCCCTGGAGCTTTGTTGGGGTTTATAGCTTCAAGCTGGTTTTTGATTCCGTTTAGTCCGATTTCTATGATGGGCCTTTTGTTGGGATAGGACGTTGCTCATTTGTGAAAACCGATTTGAAGTGGTTATTGAGGGCATTTGCTTTGTCATGGTGAGTTGTTTTCAAGTTGTCATTTACTTTTAGTGCTGTTGTGCAGAATGAATCGTTCTGTCTAGTATCATATACAGACATATTCGGTTTAAAACGATTTTGCAAATTACTTGGTAATTATGAAAAGCCCTAAACATAATACTATACGTCTTGAGCTTAACTAAATCTACATATTTTAGAACGTCTAATTGTTGAAAATAGTGCTCGTGTGTTCCAGACGTTTAACTCCACAAACTAACCAGATTACTCGTTTCTGTAATAAAGTAATGCCAATAATGTTTGTGGTGTGGGTGGTTCCCCAAATGTGACAGCAATTACTTAAATGTGGTAAAAAACAAAGAACAATATAATATATACGTTCCATTTCGATCAATGAGACAATTTGCCTTATAAATGACTGCTGCAACTTTAGATAGTTTTAATCTGACCTTATTTATTTGACATTTCCAGTTTAGAGATTAATCAATATATACACCTAAACATTGTGTTACATGTACTCTGGTTATTTGTTGATTATTAATGAACATATTAATTTCAATATCAGGTGGACGGTTTCAAGTACCTCATTTATCATACCTTGTAGTTCTTTTACATTATTACCAGCGCAAAATATATTTGTGTCATCCGCAAAGAGTATAAATCGAGCTAGTTTTGATACGTTACAAATATCATCAATATAGAGTACAAATAGCTTTGGACCTAAAATGGATCCCTGGTGTACCCCACGTGTTTCATTTAACAGCTCCGAGGCGCACCCATTTATTTCAACGAAATGCTTCCTGTTGGTGGGGTACCTTTTATCCAGTCATTTCCAACTCCACGCACGCCATACAAATATTTTTTTTTTATAAGTATTTCGTGGTCCACTGTATCGAAGGCTTTTTTAAGATCAATGAATACACCAATAGCGTGTTTCTTATTGTCCGTTGCCTTTGTAATTTTCTCTATTAATTCCATTACGGCATGTGATGTTGACATAGCTTTACGTAAACCGTATTGACTTGAATTTAGTATGTCCTTACCGTTGATAAAGTTGTCTAGCCTATTGAGGAACAGTTTCTCCAACATTTTTTAAAATTGTGGCAAAAGATAAATTGGCCTATAATTTCCTATGTCCGTTTTGGCACCACATTTGAATATAGGTTTTATTTTGGCTATCTTCATTCTAGAGGGGAACACACCAGCCTTAAACGGAATATTACAAATGTACGTGACAGGTTTGGATATAACGGGTATGACTTTGGCTACAACATCCATGCTAATATCTTCAAAATCTGTAGAATTTTTTCGTGTACACGCTTTTATAGTATTAATAATCACTTCCTCATCAGCGGGTTTTAAGTATATACCGTTTTCGATCCTGCCTCCTAAATAATCATAAATAGATAAATTTCCATCAGAATTTATAATGTCTTTAGCTAAATTGGAACTAATATTTGTGAAGTACTTATTGAATTAATTTGTCGTATCTTTATTGGTGGAAATGTCTTTGTCTCCACACTTTATATGGATAAGATATTTGATCGATGGACGTTGCTTACGAATTACAGTGTTCATTATTGCCCATGTTACTTTAATGTTTCCTCTTTTTTCTTCTAGCAATTTACTGCAATAAGCCTTTACAGTGGATCTTAATACAGAAGTTAGTTGGTTTGTGTACGCTTTGTATCGAGACTCAGCGATTTCGGTTCTATCCCGAAGAAATACTCTGTAAAGATGATTCTTCTTACGACATGCGCGTTTTAAGCCGTTGGACAACCAAGGTTTTTTCTACAAGTGTCCTTAATCGTTACTTTCTTAACTGGACAATAAAGGTTGTACAATGTATTTAATGTATTGATAACATTAGCATAAGCGATGTTAACATCATCCGAACTCAACACCCTTTCCCACTGTTCTTGCTTCAAACTTTCGATAAACTTAAGCACATTGTCCTCTTTCAGGTTTCTTACATTTCTAAACACCTTAGATTTATTTTTCTCAAGTTCATATTTACATAATACAAATATTGGCAAATGGTCACTAATGTCAGTGATTAGTAACACGCTATCAGCCGAGTAATTGATTTGGTTGGTAAATATATTATCTATTATGGTGCACGAGTTGATGGTAATTCGGCTCGGTCTTACTATTAAAGGATATAGTCCTTGACCATACATACATTCTAGAAACCGCTTTGTTCCGGTGTGTGTTTTCTGTTTAAGTAAATCAATATTAAAGTCACCACAAACAAATTTGGTTTTACTCGGGTTGGCATATATAAGTATCTGGTCCATGTACTCACATAATCTGTCTATGTCTGAACCCGGAGCTCTATAGACACAGCCCACAATTACGTTTTTGTGTTTTTGCATGTCTAATTCGATAGTGACACACTCAAAGAGATTCTCAATTTTAAAAGATTTTGCTGTACGGAATGTGCAGTTAAATCTGTGATTTACGAATAGTGCGACACCTCCCCTTTTCTTTTTGCTCTAGCGACGTGAAAAACTTCATATCCGTTTAATAAAATGTCTTCAGTTGTGTTCGGTTCAGCCCAAGTCTCCGAAATGGCTATTATGTCAAACGATAGTTTACGATCATCAAGATACTTAATTTTCTGGAGATTCTTACTTAAGCTTCTATCATTGAAATGGATAAGTGAAAAGTACTATCGGATTTTACATTACATGCAAATTGTCGGTCACTATAGTATTTACAATTAGTATGCGTGCTCTGGTTAACGCTATTGCCTGGCTCAACATTGTACAAGGCATCGCTGGGCCACAAATTGTCGGTCACTATAGTATTTACAATTAGTATGCGTGCTCTGGTTAACGCTATTGCCTGGCTCAACATTGTACAAGGCATGGCTGGGCCACAAATTGTCGTAATCATACAATTCAATATTTCTATCTGAATGTGTATCATGTAATGTTGGTAATTCTAAAGAAGCATTGAATGTAATATCGTTGTTATCGGATTTACCAAAGACACAGAGGAATGAAGAACGTGACCTGAATACCCTTTGTTCTTCAGACAGCTAGGTTGACCTTCCTCATCAATCAACTCAACAACGTATAAGAACGTTGATAGAGAACGTTGATAGAAATGTGTCAGAAAGCGCCACAAAGTTATCAGAACTTCATACAGGTAATTAAAACTACATTCGACGGCCTTGCTCTGTACAATATGGTGTAATAGTGTGTATATTATGTGCAGTGGTACAAAACGTATATATTATTATTTTGGATTTGTGTAATATGGTGTATATACATTTCTGTGTGGCACATATTAATGGCTTTGCCGCAAACGCAAGAACATTAAAAGTATCTTCTATGACATCGGTTGACAGTAACATAGCTTGACTGTGACTTAGCTTGCCAGTGACTCACACACATCATACGTGCCATTTAAGTGCAATTTCCATGGAACACAATTTACTACTAGCGCCGCATTTTAATATTGGATACAGTTGATGACGCACGTATAGCGGTCTAGATAGCATTGCACAAGATGCTCCGGCTGCTGCAGTTGTAAAAGACACGCAGTTTGTTTATCACACTGGGTGTGCTTTAAAATTTGTCGTACAAGCGCCTGCATGTAATTTCTACAGTGCCAGATGATTGACAAGTCACCTGCGTTTAATTGCCCTGAAGTAGGAACAACAACAAAGGCATTGCTGGTGTCGTATCTGTTATATACACGATTGCATGTTCATAAACCACCAAACTTCTTTATCAAAACATGCACAATAAGAGCACTGAACGTTACTTATTTCAGTTGGTGGCTACGCAAAGTATGACTGGCTCTTATGGCTGGCTCTGTCTAGGCGGGTACACTACCGAGGACCAACTCGTGAGTTACTGGCAACATCAATGGCAGAAGGCAACAACCATGACATACCTTGTATAATAATAGCTGTAAAAATCGTAATCATTTTGCGAAAGGCGTACTTAGTAGATTACAATTACGAGACAACAATATTTCCACACGATGTTACTAGTTGTGTTAATCGATAATAAAACATCACGCCACACCAGGCTAACTTCGACAGAACAAACAAAAGTGATAACTTGGTTGTTTGTGCTTACACAATTTCAGGATGCACAACATTATCACGGAATTATCTTCTTTGACTTGATACTTAGTGCTGCCAGGCAACATCTCCAGGAATGTCGATGTAATACTGGCAGTTGCAATGGTGTCTAGTGACGTGTTGCCGTTGTGTACCATTGTCAACAACTTGTAATTGTTGGCATAACGTTACATTGTACGTAATGACTACATAGGGTAATTCAATTGTTTATATAAATGGTAATAGCTGTTTGAATACAAAAAATAAATAAACTGAGTTGAAACACACAACCTGTTACGTTATTAACATCAGTTATATTTGTACTGTTTATTTTAACAACAACAACAACGTTTCCATGCTTTTGCTCGTGTACTCGGGTATCCAATCAAATAAGAACCAAACAAGCTATGTATCCAGTATTTCAGTAGTTCCATTAACGGCTCCATCGAAGGCGAGGGCAACGGGAAGAACAAACCTGGTCAAGGACGGGCTACATGGATTGACAACGTGAGTCAACGGGCAGCCGGGGCTGTACAAAATGCATTTGAGCTAGCGACTCCCCTGAACGACGGGAAGAAAGCAACACCCCAAACTGGCTAATTACGAGTTAATGACCCCGTCAATTCGTAATTACCAGTCGATAACTCGAAATTTGAATTGACGCCGCAGTTGTCGACTCTTAATTATAAGTTCACGGGGGATCGTGAACTTAACTTACAGGTCGTAAACTGGTAAACACCAGCGTACTGGAGCGCTGCATGGTGGCTCCAGTAGTGTGGCGACCTAGAAACCAATCACGTCACGTCAGTGACGGTGAGGCACGACTTTGTATTGAATCCGCGACACAATAACTCCCGGTCGAAACCATTGCTTTCATAGAATGATTGTGCTCGTCCTTAAAGTAGGAGTAGCAGATTTTACACAATGAGAGCAGGTGGTGTTTATCCCGTATAATTAGGTGACGTTCCTGTTGCCGAGAGGACACACAATTTAAATATCAACAACTGTAGTAAAACTGTGAATAAAACTTGTTGTCAACATGTAAACAACTCGGGTGACAACGCAAACATATTACTTAAACATATCAGCAAAAAGACCATTGACAAAATGTTTTAAACTGTTGTTAATGTAGATAATAAAAAGTGTTTCCCAGCACCGATAGATCACATTTATTATTCGACGTGTTTTTTTTCAAATGATTTTACTTCTTTTTGTAAATATTTGTATTGGTAGATTTTACATCACGTAACGGTGGATTAGGGAAACATAATAGAGGTCATTCGATATAGCCCGTGGCGCCTCTGGTGGATAATATAACACTATACTTTGAACGTTAAACTTAGAGAGCAGGCTCCCCGACAATGGCACCACTCAGCGTATCACTACTGCCACAACTTGTTTATATATTAAACATATACAGTTTTGGAGATATTCAAAGGATCGGTTGATTGGGCAACGGAATTGTTTTTACGACTTGAGGCGTCATTCCAATTGTTCACTTGAGTATACGTAGCGTAGTTTCACACAAAAACGAACGTTATTGTGTTTCAGACAAATTTTTAATACAAACACTATGCACAATTGAAAGCAACTGAAAGTGAGAGAAAAATAAGGAGTTTACCAAATGAAATAAAGATGCACAGAATCTGCACATCAAATGTAAGTTGTGGAGTTGGTGAAATGGTGAGTGGCGCCACTTGTGGGGAGTTTTATCACATAGGCGAGCCACACGAAATAACCCGTTGTAACTTGGTTTGGCGCGGACGTCAGGGTAACTTGGTTTCTCGTGGCTACAGTTCCAGTGTTCATGTCATGACTACTTCGTTCAGCGTTCGGTCCCGATATGTTCATTGTATAAATAAATACACGTGAGTGTATCATCAGGTTCGACCTATGTTAGTAGGTTTTTATTGATATAACATGACACATCACTACAGTAGGCTCTGGCGAAAGTCCCTCAGGCTCATATGGAGAATATCATCCATGGCATAGGTAAAGGTGAGAACCTCTAGCAACCAAACGTCGCCTTTTTATACCTAATGAGTCGTGACTTCTTGGTGCGTAGGAATTTCCTTTGAAATATCGTCGATTGGAAAAAAAGTCCCTTCTCTACGTTATCATTCCGCTCAAAGCGCTCGATGGCTCTGGCGTTGCCGTCTACAGTCGTTGAGCCGCGAACGTCGTGCAGAGACGATTTGGCATCGCCTCGCCGATTCGATATTCGGTGCGCATCTCGGCTTTGTTTTCAGTTAATTTCTCACGTTCACGCCCTACTTCTTAACTTTAGGGAAGCGAAGGCACTTCTACATACCCAAAAGTTTACCCAAACGTGTCCTTCGTCTGACATCCGCGGCTAGGTCCTCCCACCCGGTGGCCTCTGCCAGTCACTCTCCAGGTGTCCCGGTCTGCGGCTAGGTCCTCCCACCCGGTGGCTCCCGACAGCCACTCTCCAGTTGCCCCGGTCTGCGGCTAGGTCCTCCCACCCGGTGGCTCCTGACAGCCACTCTCCAGGTGCCCCGGTCTGCGGCTAGGTCCTCCCACCCGGTGGCTCCTGACAGCCACTCTCCAGGTGTCCTGGTCTGCGGCTAGGTCCTCCCACCCGGTGGCTCCCGACAACCACTCTCCAGGTGCCCCGGTCTGCGTCTAGGTCCTCCCACCCGGTGGCTCCTGACAGCCACTCTCCAGATGCCCCGGTCTGCGGCTAGGTCCTCCCACCCGGTGGCTCCTGACAGCCACTCTCCAGGTGCCCCGGTCTGCGGCAATTCAACGAATGACACACCCCTCTGGGGATGAACTTTGCAAATTAAAAGAAAGCATTTGACAATATTGACAAGGCATATATATATATATATATATATATATATATATATATATATATATATATATATATATATATATATATATATATATATATATATATATATATATATATATATATATATATATATATATATATATATATATATATATATATATATATATATATATATATATATATATATATATATATGTATATATATATGGAAAATTCGACGCATTTCTTAACAATAATTAACATAATCAAATATATCCATATGAATGTGCAATGTTCAATAAATAGCGCAAAAACAGAAACTTAAACTTGGCTGCCGGTGGGCTTGTACTGTTGGCAAGCTCGCCGTAGAGTATATATTTGGGATTCGGCCGTTGCCCATTTTCTATACATGGCCCAGCCATCAGCTAGAGTCGTCGCTGGGCCAAGAGAGCGAATATGCTATGGATCCATGCGCGTCGGAGTACCTCTGTGTTCGGTACTTTGTCCTGCCATGTGATGTTCAGTATCCGCTTACAGCAGCGGAGGTGAAAACTGTTCAGTTTCTTCTCCTGACTTGCATAGGTTGTCCATGCTTCACTGCTGTAGAGAAGGGTTCTGAGTACGTATGTCTGGTAAACACGGAGTATTGTATTCTCCGTCAGCTAACTATTTTTCTAAGCCCTCTTGCTGAGTGACAGCTGCAGCGTTGGCAATCCTGGTGCTGATTCCACAGCCAAGACACATGTGGCTGGTGATTGTAGAGCCAAAATATGTTAAGCCGTCAACAACCTCCAGAGTGGCGTCGTCGATGTTGATAAGGGCTGAATCTATACATTTTGACCCTAGAGGCTTGTTTTCCTGATGCTGACCGTCAGCCCAAACGTTTTGCAAGCATGAGAGAGCCAATCAACCTGATGCTGCAGGTGATCCTCAATATGAAAATGTTTAGCGCAGCGTTATCGGCAAATGCTATATCACGAGTCAGAAATTCTCGCACTTTGGTCTTAGAGAGCAGCCTAGCCAGATTGAACAGCCTGCCGTCAGATCTGGCATGCAAGTAGATGCCCTCGTCCGAGTCGCCGAAACCAAAAGACAACAGCATGGAAAAAAATCCCAAAACGGTTGGCGCAGACGTGATTACTCTTAAGAGATCAGGAGGACGGCATTTCTTCGGAAGAAGCTTAAAGAGACCATTTCTGCTGACGAGGTCGAAAGTGGTGGGTTCAATGTCCAGTTCCTCCACGACTGAAAGGGCGAAGATGGATGAGAGAGCTGCGTCAGTGAAAATGTCCTCTAATGCATATACCTTAAGGTAGTGCTCCACCATCTGTCCATCTGCTTGCTGGGGTCGGTAGTGATTTCTACTGTCTTTGTCTTCAAAGGGGCCTGTAGCTTTTTTATGTCAACATACGTCCCGATAGCATCTCCAGCTTCTGCAGACGACTGTATGTTCTCGCAGAGTTTCAAACAGAATTCGTTGGCACAATGCCGAGCAGTCCGTTGGGCCCTGCTTTTGGCAGCTCTGAGAGCCAAGTTTTGCTAGTGGGGACTCGCTTATAAATGATGAGGGCTTTCCTTTTGGCTGCAGTTACTGGTTCCATTTCGGCCCAATAAGCTTCAAACCAATACATTGTTTCGTTCTCTCCTCCCATATGCAGTGAGTGCTGTGTTGCAGAGAGTGTCGCGAATGTGACTCCCACATGGATGCTGCACACTGGTTGTGTGTGTTGTTTGACAGAGCTTGGTCAAGTATGTTAAGGAATTGATGTGTCCTTTCATGGTCAGCAATGCAGCAGGTGTTGATTTGGGGCGGCCTTTCCTCTTAGAGTAGTGTAGTTTCCGTGGCTGACTATATCGACTTTGCTGAATACCACGGCTCGGTCAGTGTCACAGCCTGCGCTGTGGTAGCTGCGAGTGATGAGAACATTGTTAGGGCAACTCGCCTGGCGGTGATTAGGTGCAACTGGCGCCAGTGACGAGACATGTGATGCCTCCAAGACACCCTATGGCATGTTACTGAGCATTCTTCAGGATAGTTAATTTTCAAATCAGATAACTTTCATTTGTCATACCCAAGGTGTGTTTAATTCACCTGGAAGAGGCTTTCGTCAACGTATCACGTTGACTTCATCATTAACGATGACGCTGAATGACGTCATCGCACATGTGAGGCGGTAGAACCTAACCAGACAGGAAAGAACAGCTTTAAAAGGGCTACAGAAAGAGAAGTCCATCACCATACTCCCTGCGGATAAGGGAAAGGCCACAGTCATCATGGAAACAAAAGAATACGAAGACAAAACATTAGAAATGCTAAATGACGAAGCGACGTATGATAAATTAAAGAAGGATCCGACCAAGAAGTATAAGTTAAAGAAGTATAAGGCAGAACTCATCAGAATGATACATTCCTTGGAGAAGGAGGGGAAGATCACCAAAGATCAGTATTGGTACTAGTATCCTACACTAATAAAAAAGTACCACGGATGTATGGATCACCAAAAATCCATAAGGAGTGCCACTCAGGCCATTTGTCGACTACACACAGACAATAGCATATATAGTATCCTGAGAATTGGCCAACATACTACAACCATTTGTCGAAAAACAGAACACCACACAGAAAACTCACAAGAACAGGTGAAGGAAATGACAAAGCTGAGAGTAAAAGAAGGACAATCATTTGTGTCATATGATGTTGTGTCGCTGTTGACGAAGACGCCGATCAAAGAAGCTTGCGAAATCATCCCAAAAAGGCTAGAGAATGACAATACACTAAACGTAGACGACATCATGGAGTTGTTGAAATTTGTCCTGGAGACGACATACTTCAGATGGGAAGGAGAAATGTACCAGCAGAAATTCGGAGGAGCCATGGGCAGTCCGGTATCCCCCGTTGTTGTCAACCTGTACATGGAGGACCTAGAGCAGAAAATAATAGCCACAGCACCGGTAGATTGCCAACCGAGAAACTGGAAACAATATGTTGACGATGTAATTTGCCTGGTACACACAGGAAAGGCAAAGAAATTACAACAACACATGAACACTGTAGACCCCACAGGGAGCATCATTTCCAAGCGGGAAGACGAAGAGAACAACAGCATGCCTTTCTTGGATGCGAAGTTCACCAGAAAGGAAGATGGCAGTGTGATGTCTACAGTGTACAGGAAGAAGATGCACACCGAACACTACTTGAGCTTTGCGTCCCACCACCCCAAACATCAGAAGATAGGAGTTGTCAGAACCCTTATGAACAGGTGTGAGATGATAACTTCAGAGGAGGGGGACAAAAAGGAAGAGGTGGAACACTTGAGAGAAACTCTAAGAGTATGTGGCTATCCGTCCTGGGCCTTGAACAAGGTGATAGATAGCAGTAAGAAGAAAAAGAAAACAAAACAATTGACATAAATTACAGGAGCTAAGTAGTCATCCCATACGTAGAGGGGGTCTCAGAGAGAGTACACCGAGTACTGAAGAAATATGGAGTAGCAACAGCCATGCGTCCCCACACACCACCCTCAGGCGCTTGTTGGTACATCCCAAGGACAAAGTAAAGCTAGAACTGTGGTGCTAAGTACATTGGGGAGACAGGAAGACTACTAAAAACACGACGAGAGGAACACAAAAAGGATGTAGATAACACGAAAAAAGAGAATTACACAAGGAGCGGGAAAAAAGATTGATGTCTACCATCAATAAATCCGCCCTTACAGACCATGCGACAACTGAAAACCATATCATAGACTTGGAGGGAGTGAAAATTGTAGACAAGGAACCCAACCGAAGAATCCGGCACATCAAAGAAGCCATCTGGATCAGGAAAGCTAGAACACCCATCAACAGAGACGAGGGCAATTACGAGGGCGTCATCGGTACTGGTGAAGTCAACGTGATACGTTGACGAAAGCCTCTACCAGGTAAATTAAACACACATTGGATATAAAAAATGAAATTTATCTGATTTACCCTATGGCATGGTTTGGTGTGGAAGTAGGTGTTCGTCATGGTAACAGCACAACTCCAGCAACCGCTGACCGTTAATGTCCCCTATGACATACAAACCCTCAGTGCAGGCAATTCTGCCGATGGATGGGTCTAGTTGATCATACAATTTATTCTTGTCATCGGATGAGGAGGTAAATATTGGAGCGTAGCCGTTCATTGAATTTACTGGACCCGCGTTCTGTCCCCTCAGGGAACCGCACTCAACGAGTCTAGTTTCCTGCAAAGCTGCTATGTCCATATTTAGCCTGGAAAATTATCTACCAATCACGGCTGTCTTTCTCGTGTCAAGGTCATCCACGAGGCCAGGACGTATGATCCTTACATTCCAGCTTGCAATGCGAAGTGCTGGAAACTTCTTTTTTCGTGCGTTTGCATGGTGCAGGGATTATGAACCCACTTGTTGAGAGAAACTCTCTAAGCTTTAAGCACCCAGTGAAGCAGGTCGTTGGGGGCAGCACTTTACTGGCTGGGGGTGCACCGCTTGCGGCGGGCGGTAACTGTCCAATGAGATTCGAGATGCTTTCCCACCGTCGAAAGCAACCCCTGGCACTCAGTTTCTACGTCAGTCGAACAAGAACTTATAACCGGTAACTGCTGCTTTCCGTGTTGTGTTAACATTTCGTAAAACGAAACTGGAATGTCCTCTCCATGGCGCAGGCCTGGGCAGAATGTATGGAGGCTCTGGGTTGCCTATTCACGAGAACACCCTTCTCGGCCTCGCTAGTTGTAGTGCGTTTAGCATCAACTTAGCTGCAGGAGCTGCCGGAAGGATGACGTAGTCCGCCACGAACCCTTTCCGGAGGTACCCACAAGGCAGTAGCTTTCATGCCATAGCTTTGTGGGCACCAGGGAATATCCACACACTGGTGGGCCTGCGTACCGCCAGATCTCCTCCGAGTCCCCTGCAGTTCAGCCTCGAGCCGTGGAGTGCACTGTATACTGGCAGAAGAGACCGACGCATGTTTGCTCTCTTTTTGTGTTGCTGAAACAGCGGAGCTAGCCAGCGGTGAGGGCTGAAATCGAGAGGTGACAAGCAGTCTACCACTACGCCAACACACTAGACACACATGTAAAGTGTACATAACATAATACATTCAAAATACATTATAATGCAAAAATAAAAAACACGAAAATACATGTAATTATCTTAAATTCTTAATCAATCACCGAGGTTTTCTATCACAGTCGTCGTGAACTATAATAATACGCCCCTAGCGAAAGATATATTCGCTAGGGGCCAGCAACCTGATCATCACCTACACCCGCGCACGCGAGAAATGGAGTGATTTAGATTGGCTGTTTCTGCGAATTTGAATTCGTCCATCCAAGCGAATTATGTCATTGTCATCCACTGTGTCCTTGTTTGTTTGTCGGTTGTTTCGCCAATAAGTAAACAGGTTGCATATATTTAAGCTGATTTAAGAAGTTTCCGGAATGTGATTGATCAACATACGTGAGTAGTAGACAATGAGTTTTCACCCACAATTGAGTTGAGGAGTTACGAGTTGAGGAGCCACGATTCAGTTGTGGTGGGACCAATCAGAGCGCCTCCTGATGGTCACGTGATTAGCGTAATCAGCGCCCCCTAGCGACGGGCGGGCGGGCGGGTTGGCGGGCCGACGGGCGGGGACACCTAACGGACTAGTTTTTTTATCAGTAGACGGTGCGTTGTAGGCTACAGTGGTCATTAATCTAGTAATTTTTTATTTTTTTTATTTATTTTTTATTTTTTATTTTAACTGTGCGCACAGCCTCACAACCTTCTTGGTAGCCCGAGCGCCCCCTGGTCCGTAACCCTATCCATAACCCTAGAGTATCCCCATTGGCAAGCCGTTACAACGAAGCAATAGAAAAGCTACGCAATATTGTCCACAAACGTTAGACAGAGGACTCTGAAGTCTCTTGCTATTATCATTAACAGGGTCATTAATAACTGAGATCAAAGGACCTAACGAGGAGACGAGAAACTAACAAAACACGATATCGTACTATATTTTCTTTATATGTAAATATTTAAAAATAATGCTCTCTTACACTTTATCCATAACTCCTACAGTTTACCCATAATTCCTACAATTTACCCATAATTTTCCTATTGAATAAGAGTACAAGGACATTTTATTAATTTTTTTTTTAAATAATGACACAATATCGTCCACAAACGTTAGACAGAGGACTCTAAAGTCTCTTGCCATACGCATATTTTCGTTATATGTCAATGTTGTTACACCGTCAACAGCACTCTGCAAATGATATTCACGTCGTGGAAATACGTGTTGATACATCGTATCGTCAGTCGAACGATAGCCGTCACTAGTGCGACTATAGTGCACACTACAGCTATCTGTCTAATTTTTATGCGTGTAGAATACACAGTTAAAATACATATTCACTGTACCCACAGTAAACAACTAGAATACATAGCCACTGTACCCACAGTACACATGTAGAATACATAATAATAGTCACTGTACCACAGAACTCTAAAGTCTCTTGCCATACGCATATTTTCGTTATATGTCAATGTTGTTACACCGTCAACAGCACTCTGCAAATTATATTCACGCCGTGGAAATACGTGTTGATACATCGTATCGTCAGTCGAACGATAGCCGTCACTAGTGCGACTATAGCGCACACTACAGCTATCTGTCTAATTTTTATGCGTGTAGAATATACAGTTAAAATACATATTCACTGTACCCACAGCAAACAATTAGAATACATAGCCACTGTACCCACAGTACACGTGTAGAATACATAATAATAGTCACTGTACCCACAGTACACCACTACAATTCATAGTCACTGTACCCACATTATTCAGCTAGCATACATAGTCACTGAACCCACAGTGCACACCTAGTATACAATATTACTGAACCCAAAATACACAGTTAGAATACATAGTAACTGTACCCACAGTACTCAACTATAATACATAGTCACTGTACCCACAGTACACAGCTAGAATACATAGTCACTGTCCCACAGAACACAGCTAGAATACATATTCACTGTACGTGCAGTTCACAGCTAGAATACATATTCTCTGTACCCACAGTACACAGCTAGAATATTTAGTCACTATACTCACAGTACACGGTTAGAATACATAGTCACTGTACAATAGTGCACAACTAGAATATAAAGTCACTGTACCCACAGTACACAGCTAGAATATATAGTTATTTTACCCACAGTAGCTACAATTCATAATCACTGAACCCACAATACTCACCTAACATGCATTGTCACTGTAACCACAGTACAGGGCTAGAATACATAGTCACTGTACCCACAGTACTCAGCTAACATACATAGTCACTGTACCCACAGTACACGGCTAGAATACATAGTTAATGTACGCATTGTACTCAACTATAATACATAGTCACTGTACCGAAAGTATACAGTACAAAGCTACAATTCATAGTCACTGGATCCACAGTATGCATATAGAATACATAGTCACTGTACACTAGGTACATGTCTAGAATACATAGTCACTGTACACAAGGTACATGTCTAGAATACATAGTAACTGTACCCACAGTACTCAACTATAATACATAGTCACTGTACCGAAAGTACACAGTACAAAGCTACAATTCATAATCACTGGATCCGCAGGACACATATAGAATACATAGTCACTGTACACAAGGTACATGTCTAGACTACATAGTAATTGTACCCTCAGTATACACCTAGAATACAATGTTACTGTAACCACAGTACACATCTAGAATACATAGTAACTGTACCCACAGTACTCAACTATAATATATAGTCACAGTACCTCTAGAATAAGTAGTCAATATACCCACAGTATACAACTAAGAATACATAGTCACTGTAACCAGAGTCCATAGCTAAATTACATAGTCACTTTACCCAAAGTACACAACTAGAATACGTAGTCACTGTACGCACTGTATGCAGCTAGAATACATATATATACATACTGTACCCAGAGTACACAACTAGAATAGACAGTCACTGTACCCACAGTACACAGCTAGATTTCATAGTCACTTTACCACAGTGCACATATAGAATAGTCACTGTACCGCTAGAATAGGTAGTCACTATACCCACAGGACACAACTTAGAATACATAGTCACTGTATACAGAGTACATAGCTAAATTACATAGTCACTTTACCCAAAGTACACAACTAGAATACATAGTCACTGTACCCACTGTATGCAGCTAGAATATATATATATATATATATATATATATATATATATATATATATATATATATATATATATATATATATATATATATATATATATATATATATATATATATATATATATATATATATATATATATATATATATATATATATATATATATATATACCAGAGTACACAACTAGAATAGACAGTCACTGTACCCACAGTACACAGCTAGATTACATAGTCGCTTTACCCACAGTGCACATATAGAATATAAATTCAATATACCCATAATACACTGCTAGAATACATAGTTACACTACCCACAGTACACAGCTACAGTACATCGTCACTGTACACACAGTACACAGCTAGAATACATAGTCACTGTACCCACAGTAAACAGCTAGATTACATAGTCACTTTACCCACAGTACACATATAGAATATAAATTCACTGTACCCATAATACACTGCTAGAATACATAGTTACTTTACCCACAGTACACAGCTACAGTACATAGTCACTGTACACACAGTACACAGCTAGAATACATAGACACTGTACCCACAGTCATCATCATCATCATCATCATCATCATCATGCTGTCAGTCGCTATGCGACAAAGACTGCTTTCATTTCTTGACCGCCGCACTCCATTTAGTTCTCTGCTGTGAGAGTGATGTCCATGAGTCGGTCTTTATGTCTCTCAGCTTGAGGTTTCTCTTGATGGTATCCTTGAACCGGAGACGAGGGCGTCCTCTCTGTCTGTGACCAGAAGACAATTGAGAGTAGAGGATCTGCTTTGGTAGTCTGTCTGATGACATCCTCATGAGGTGTCCAGTCCACAGGAGATTCTTTTTGATCAGAAGATCTTCCATAGAGGGCAGCCCTATCCGACCGAGTATTTCCTTGTTTGTCACTTTGTCCTTCCAGGTTAGCCTCATGATCGAACGCAGATGTCGCATCATGAAGGCATGCAGCTTTTTCACCTGTCGTCTGTACACTGTCCAGGCCTCAGCTCCGTATAGTAAGGTGGATAGCACAATTGCCTGGTAGATCTTGCCTTTGACCCGCGTGGACACATGGTGGTTGTTCCAGAGTCTCTGGCGTAATCGGCCGAAAGATGCGCTAGCCTTGGCCATCCTCCTCTGTATTTCAGCATCAATGCGTCCATCACTTGATATAGTGCTTCCGAGGTAGGTGAATTCCGGAACAGAGTTCAGTTTGTTTCCATCAACCATGATATCCTCCTCTCGGGTTCTTGTAGAGTTGGGTTGGTACAGCACTTCCGTCTTCTTGATGTTAATCTTCAGGCCGAACTTCTTTGATGCATCGGAGAAAGCATCCACTATTCTCTGGATCTCTTCAGCGGAGTGGGCGACCAGTGCACTGTCATCTGCGTATAGCAGCTCTCTCACAAGTATCTGGGTAGTCTTGGTCTTCGCTCTGAAGTGTGCGATGTTGAATAGGTCAGCGCTCTGTCTAGACTGTATATAGACGCCATCTCCCATGCCTCGGAAAGCCTCGACAAGCATTGCTGATAGGAAAATGGAGAAGAGCGTGGGGGCCAGTACACAGCCTTGCTTGACACCATTGGTAACACCGAACGTTTCCGAGACTTCCCCTCCAACACTCACATTCGCCATCATTCCCGTATGTAGAGCCTCGATCATGGTTGTGAATTTCTCTGGGCATCCATATTTCCTCAGTAGCTGCCATAGCCCAGTCCTTCCGACTGTATCAAACGCCTTCGTGAAGTCGACAAATACTATATATAGTGGTCGGTCCTGCTCAATGCACTTTTCTTGTAGTTGTCGAAGACAAAATATCATGTCCGCTGTGGTCCGGTTGGATCTGAAGCCACACTGTGTCTCCGGAACTACTTCTGGTGTTATGTGAATAGATAGTCTGTTGAGCAGGATCCTGGCGAAGATCTTGCCTGCTATGGAAAGAAGAGAGATTCCTCTGTAGTTCCCACAGTCTGTTCGATCTCCTTTCTTGTAGATGGTTACAATGCTGGCATCCTTCCACGCTTGTGGTACAGAACCCTCCTCCCAGGCTTTGGTGATTAATTGGTGCAGTCTGTTGGACAGATTGTCTCCTCCGTGCTTCCATACTTCAGCAGGAATTCCATCACCCCCAGGTGCTTTGCCATCTTTCAGGCCGGCGATTGCTCTAGCCATCTCATCCATGTTTGGAATCTCATCAAGGCATGTGTTGGTAATGCGCTGCTGGATGTTGACAAGAGCTTCATGTTCTATGTCGCCAGGGACGTTGAGTAGTTTTTGGAAGTGTTCACTCCATCTTGCCACAACTCTCTTGCTGTCAGAGAAGGTCTCCATTCCATCTGTTGACTTCAGGTGAACAGGTCCCTTTTTCGCGGGTCCCCACACTTCCTTCAGTCCATTGTAGAAGCCATTCATGTCATTTCTGTCTGCAGATCTCTGCAGCTCCTCTGCCTTCATTTCCCACCATTCTGACTTCAGGGCACGGGTGCGTTTTGTAGCAGTCTGCAGGCATCTTTGTACGCTGCAGTGGTGGATCTAGTACTCCTGGTCTGCAACACTCTCTGGTGGGATTGGTCTCTTCTGCTTATTAGATTTTGTAGCTCCTGGTCGTTGGGGTCGAACCAGTCCTGGTGTTTTCTGTCTGGCTTGCCGAGAAATGTTTTAGCTGTGTTGTATACTACCTGTTGCAGAGCTGCCCATTCCTCATCTGGTGTTGAGCTTTCCTTCTCCTCCCATTGGGCGAGAGCGCTGTCCATCTCCTGCTCGAAGCTCTCCCTATGACTGATGGTACGTAGTTTTGCTGTGTTTAGCTTGGTCGGTTTTCTTACCCCTTGTCTGTTGTGCTTTTGTCGTACTCTAAATGCCACTTTTGATCTCAGCATATGGTGATCGGTCCAGCAGTTAGCTCCACGCATGGCTCGAGTACTGTGGATGTCCATCTTATCCCGACACCTCGTGATGATGAAGTCGATCATATGCCAGTGTCTGGAACGAGGATGCATCCAAGTGGTCTTGCGTTCATCCTTCTGCTTGAACATGGTGTTCGTCACTATCAGTTCGAACTCAGAGCACAAAGCCAGTAGAAGCTCGCCATTGGAGTTGCGTTTCCCGATCCCATATTTGCCCATGACCATGGTCCATTTGTCATTGTCTCTTCCTATCCTTGCATTGAAGTCTCCTATCCGCAGTAGCTTATCGGTACGAGGGATGCCTCTGAGCGTACTTGACAGCTGGTTGTAGAAAGCCTCCTTGTTATCGTCCGGGTTTGTCATTGTTGGAGCGTAAACACTGATAATTGTAGCATAGTTGTCCTTGCTCAGAGGTAGTCTCATCATCATGATTCTGTCACTTACTGGCCGTGGCATTTCTGTCAGCATTGTCACGATGTCCTTCTTTATAGCAAAGCCCACTCCAGCCTCCCTTCTCTCTCCTTTGGGTCTGCCACTCCAGAAGAAAGAGTATTCCAAGTCATTAAGACTACCAGACTCTGAGAACCTTGTTTCGCACAGGGCGGCAATGTGCACAGCTAGAATACATAGTCACTGTACCCACATAACACAGATTTAACACATATATTCACTGTATGCACAGTACACAGCTACAGTACATAACCACTGTATCTACAGTACATTGATATAATATATATTCACTGCACCAATAATACACAGCTAGAATTCATAGTCACTATACCCACATTACATAGAACTCAGCTACAATTCGTAGTCACTGTATCAACAGTACAGAGCTAGTCACTATACCCAGAGTACACAACTAGAATACATAGTCACTGTACCCACAGTATGCAGCTACAATACATATTTACTGTACACACAGTACACAACTAGGAAACATAGTCATTGTACCCACAATACACAGCAAGAATGCATAGTCACTGTACCCACAGTATACAGCTACAATTCGTAGACACTGTACCCACAGTACAAAACTAAAATACATAGTCACTCAACTCACAGTACACAGGTAGAATGTATATAGTCACTGTACCCACAGTACAGTGACTATGTACTGTAGCAGAGTACTGTGGGTACAGTGACTATGTACTTTAGCTGTGTACTGTGGTTACATTGATAATGTATTCTAGCTGTGAACTGTGGTTATTGTGATTATGTAATCTAGCTGACTACTGTGGGAACAGTGACTATGCATTCTAGCCGTGTACTATGGGTACAGGTCTATGTACTCTAGCTGTGTACTCTTCGTACAGTGACTAAATATTATATTTAACTGTGTACTGTGTGTACAGTGAATATACATTCTAGCTCTGTACTCTGGGTTGAGTGACTATGTATTTTAGTTTTGTACTGTGGGTACAGTGATTATGCATTCTTGCTGTGTATTGTGGGTACAATGACTATGTTTTCTAGTTGTGTACTTTGTGTACAGTAAATATGTATTCTAGCTGCATACTGTGGGTACAGTGACTATGTATTCTAGCTGTGTACTGTGTGTACAGTGACTATGTACTGTAGCTGTGTACTGTGGGTAAAGTAACTATGTATTCTAGCAGTGTATTATGGGTACAGTGAATTTATATTCTATATGTGTACTGTGGGTAAAGTGACTATGTAATCTAGCTGTGTTCTGTGGTGACAGTGACTATGTATTCTAGCTGTTTACTGTGTGTACATTGACTATGTACTGTAGCTGTGTACTGTGGGTAGAGTAACTATGTATTCTAGCAGTGTATTATGGGTACAGTGAATTTATATTCTATATGTGCACTGTGGGTAAAGTGACTATGTAATCTAGCTGTGTACTATGGGTACATTGACTGTCTATTCTAGTTGTGTAATCTGGGTATAGTATGTATATTTATATATATATATATATATATATATATATATATATATATATATATATATATATATATATATATATATATATATATATATATATATATATATATATATATATATATATATATATATATATATATATATATATATATATATATATATATATATATATATAATCTAGCTGTGTACTGTGGGTACAGTGACTGTCTATTCTAGTTGCGTACTCTGGGTACAGTATGTATATATATGTATTCTAGCTGCATACAGTGGGTACAGTGACTACGTATTCTAGTTGTGTACTTTGGGTAAAGTGACTATGTAATTTAGCTATGTACTGTGGTTACAGTGACTATGTATTCTTAGTTGTGTAATGTGGGTATAGTGACTACCTATTCTAGCGGTACAGTGACTATGTATTATAGTTGAGTACTGTGGGTACAGTTACTATGTATTCTTGCTGTGTATTGCACGTACAGTGAATATGTATTCTAGCTGTGTACTGTGGGACAGTGACTATGTATTCTAGCTCTGTACTGTGGGTACAGTGAATATGTATTCTATTTGTGTACTGTGGGTATAGTGACTACGTATTCTAGCTGTGCACTGTGGGTACAGTGACTATGTATTATAGTTGAGTACTGTGGGTACAGTGACTATGAATTGTAGTGGTGTACTGTGGGTACAGTGACTATTATTATGTATTCTACATGTGTACTGTGGGTACAGTGGCTATGTAGTCTAGTTGTTTACTGTCGGTACAGTGAATATGTATTTTAACTGTGTACTGTGTATATGTATTATAGCGTTGTACTATGGGTTGAGTGACTTTGAATTGTAGCTGGGTACAGTGACTATGTATTCTAGCTGTGTATTTTGGGTACAGTGAATATGTATTATAGCTGTGTACTCTTTGTACAGTGACTAAGTATTATAGCTGTGTACTCTGGATACAGTGACTAAGTATTCTAGCTGTGTAATGTGGGTACAGTGACTATGTACTGTAGCAGAGTACTGTGGGTACATTGATTATGTATTCTAGCTGTGAACTGTGATTATTGTGATTATGTAATCTAGCTGACTACTGTGGGAACAGTGACTATGTATTCTAGCTGTGTACTATGGGTACAAGTCTATGTACTCTAGCCGTGTACTCTTCGTACAGTGACTAAGTATTCTATTTAACTGTGTACTGTGTGTACAGTGAATATACATTGTAGCTGTTTACTGTGGGTTGAGTGACTATGTGTTTTAGTTTTGTACTGTGGGTACAGTGTCTACGAATTGTAGCTGTATACTGTGGGTACAGCGACTATCGCTGTCGTCCGCCTGCCGCTGCCGCCTCGTTCGTCGACCCTGCCCGCCAGTCATAGACATCGTAATCATAGACTGAGGTTCTTTCCATATGACGCTTCAATACACACCATCATCAAAAAATGAACATTTGCAAGAGTACAATGACATTTTATTAAATATTTGAAAATGAACATTTGCTGCTTCTCCAAGGACATTTTATTAAATATTTGAAAATGAACATTTGCTGCTTCTCATATGATAATTATTTTTAATAATTTCTATTACTGATGATAAATGCTGATGATTAAATATAACAACTGATGATTAAAATGAAATTTGCCACTTCTCATATTACTGATGATAATTATTTCTGTATTAAATTTGTTTTGCATCGTTAATACATGTCTGTTGTCTCTCGTATGTATCTTTCTGTATTAAAAAATTGTTTTGCATCGTTAATACATGTCGGTTGTCGTTCTCGGTAAATAATGAATTCCATTCCATACAATATACTTTTTTATTATACACGACCGCTTGCAAAACACGAATAAACTCCAACCGCAGTATGCCGCTGTTCCAATGCGATTATTTCGACCGGCCTCGACTCGATAAAACAAGCCTACAACAAACACCAGCTGTTTACTTAAAAAACGAGTCCACTGTTTCGGTTAAATATCGAATTACACAACACGCTTCACTCTACGCTGTGAATATATAGAATCCACTGTTTCGGTTAGGTATATATCGTATTTAAATTAAACATCGAGCAACAAACGAAAGTCCGTGTCATTACAGGTCTGCAACAGCTGTTCGTAATAACAACACAAGTCTCCAAGTTTCGTAGTTTCCACCGCATTTCCACCGCACGCATTGTCTCCAACCTTCGTAATTTCCACTGCATTCCTGAGTCCTTTCTATCATCGGTCTGCAACAGCTGTCCGCTTCGGGCTGCCGTCCACAGTGCACCGGATATCGGGTTACAACAACAGATTACCACATCGCGTCGCAGCGTAGGGCTAAATATACCACATCAATATAGAGTAGTGGGGGCTAAATGTTCCACCTTGATAGTGTAGCGTGGGGCTAAATGTACCGCATCGATTCAAATATAGGTTTTATTCATTAAAATACGTTAGGTGTCCCCGCCCGCCCGCCCGTCCGTCGCTAGGGGGCGCTGATTACGCTAATCACGTGACCGTCAGGAGGCGCTCTGATTGGTCCCACCACAACTGAATCGTGGCTCCTCAACTCGTAACTCCTCAACTCAATCGTGGGTGAAAACTCATTGCCTACTACTTACGTGTTCGTCATCGGAACATAGCGAACAAACAAACCGTTTATACTAAGACGGCGTAATGTATGGATATATCCAGGTCCATTTCTCAAACTGTGGTTGTAGTAAACTACTAATTATGTTGACTAACAAAGAGAAAGAGTACTCTTATTACATGAACAGTTCCACCTTTCCTATGTCTAGCATGAACGAGAACGCATTACCGCAGCCACGGCGGTTACCGTGGAACGTGCTCAAACAGATACCCGCTAAGTTTATAGGCTAGGCAGCTACTGTGTCGTCGCTGAATAGCCAAGTCTTGGAGATGCATAATAAATTGGCCAACAACGTAGTCAACTTGGAAGTCGTCCTCGTTGCAATCTGACCTTACATTTAGCAATACCAACTTGGCAGGCCGTGCGTCGTCCAATTTTATGTTCTGTAAATTTTAAATATTCACACGCATTTTTTTTTAGATTTTGCATAGAGCTAAATATCCCACATGGGATAATTATGTAAATTGCCTCTGCCATGTTGTTACTCTGACGGTTATTTGACTGGTTCTCTTGCACAGGTTCTTCGAAACTGAAACTAATTGTCAACATTGAAATTGTTTATATTATTTTCTGACGGAGCGTAGAGCTGATATATGAACCCAACTATACCCTCCATCAAGATAACGCTATTATGTTGCACATGTACAATGAATACCGACAGCCTATAAATGACCGGTTGTAGCTGTCAAAGCAATGTGAGAGAGGTACATTGTATTGTATCAGTGCAAACTCGAAATTGCAACAGGCACCAACAATACTATTTTTCCGCAGCTGAACTAACTCGGAAAGATTATTGGAGTCGCATGTGTGTATGTGTTTGTGTGTGTGTGTGTGTGTGTGCGTGTGCGTGTGCGTGTGCGTGTGCGTGTGCGTGTGCGTGTGCGTGTGTGTGTGTGGGCGTGCGTGGGTAGGTGTGTGTATTTGTGTGTGTAAATATATACACATGCATATACGTACATACATACATACATACATACATACATACATACATACATACATACATACATACATACATACATACATACATATATTAATTATTAATTTATGATGTGGTAATCTCAAAAGCTACGAAGTCAACTTTTCTTTTTTGATGCTTTACTAGTTTTTGTCAGCTCAGCTGGAGTTATGCAATGTAGATAGTAATGTAGTGCATTTCTTCATGATGTGAATTATATAGGCAACAACAGCGTACCACTAGATTACTGTGCAGTTATATTAATCTGACTTTGAGGTGAATGCCCCGGATGTGGCTTTTCACTCAAATCTCTACAAGTCGACCGCTATTCAATGCAGACAAAACATGTATCCATAGCTCGTGTACATAACAGCTACTTAGAGACGATAGTATACAGTTGTGTCAATAAATGCGCTTAACATATTTTACTGACTGCTACATCTGTTGTGGACATATACGCTGGTTACACTTCAACTATATATACCCACTGAAGGTAGGTTTTTGTTTTTAATTACTAACCTTAGGTTTATGCAATATGATACTTCTTTCCATTGTAGGAATGTGAGTGTATAATTACCTGTTATCGAGTGTGCCTACGCGTAGAGTAATATGAGCAGGACATAGGCCCAGTAGCAGTGGTTATATGTATACATAAGATTGTTACTTTTAAGGAGTGTTATTTAAACGTTATGCACTGGTTTGTGTTGTAGGCCTGTGGGTTAGGTTTGATTGTTAGGGCTGAATATTTGGGTTTTTTGAGTTAAGATTTTAATTTTCTCTGTTACGGATTTTACATTAGGTGCATTTATGTGTTAGGTTTTGTAGGGATTTTGTATGGTTAAGGCTTTGTCTTAGAGTTTAAAATATTTAACGTAAATGGTTTTATGTGAGATTGAGCTTAACTTAGTTGTGGAGGCTGGGATTTAGGGATAGTGTTTTGAGTTAGGTATTTAGGTTAAGAATACAGTTGAGATTTAGGTTTTGTTTTTGGAGAGAGGTTTTGATATTTTGCTCTTGCATGCTGGTTATATTCTGGATCTAGGTGTTAGTTGTATTGTTAGACTGACAGAGAGGGGCCATGTGTATGAGGAGATCACATATAATAACACCTCTCAGTGTCACTCGTCTCTTATAGGCTGTTCAATTATAGGAGCACATATATGGTCCTCGTACCAAGCTGTAGCTCTCTGTTACCTTGACGTTCTCTGGGTGTTGTGGCAGCATCTCTGTCGTCATAGGTATATCGGTACGTGGTGTAATTGGTGTGTAATTGGAAATACAATAATGTTAATGGACCCCCCCCCACACACACACACAAACGCACACACCCACCCACACACCCACACACACACACACACACACACACACAAACACAAATTTGGGGTAAATTACATTATATAATTTCCAATTACAAAGCAATTTTACATACCAATTCCAAAATACCAATACCAGTGATAAATTCCATATCGAAATAAACTACAACATCCATAGACATACTCAACGCCAAACACAACATGTTAATTTCAGAGAAGCGTGTTTAATTTCTGCAAGTAATGATGCACAATGGCACCCACACATATGACATAAACAACATTCCATATAATATTGATAATTTGTAGCGAATAATTTAAGTTACAAACGTTACATGATGTAAATCAAAGCCCCAGTTCCACCAACACAATCGTTGCCACAAACTACATATTTCTGTAGACTATTTATATAATTCCATAGATTGTTTTGCTAATGGTAATCACGCTATTTCGATATATTTGTGATAGTTGAGTGTTTTGTTTGTTCTCAAGGAACGACACAATGCCGACGCCGTATTTGTGGACGACTTTGCCTGACGAACACAACCGTACCAATATGGTAGGCCACGGCACGGAATCGCGAAATTGTGGAAATGGTATGCCGACATACGATTATTGTGTGATTATAGTTTATAATACTAAAACATTAGTGACGATTTTCAACACCAATGGTATGTAATAGCTAATGATATATATTAGTTTACACCCATCAATGTAAAGCCATTCTCAAAAAACATTATCAGAAAACATACCCAAAGCAAATACCCCCCAATTTCGACATAGCTCTGTGAATGATTTAGAAATGTTTGTACATTGTCATCGAATGAACTGCCTAATGAAGTAGTAAAGACAACATTAACTTTACCAACGTATCCGGGGTGAAGGTACTCACAACAAATCATTCGTTTAACAACCACGTAGGTAGTTATTTGGAGTTATGTTTTACCTGTTGGGCAAAGACGGGCACAGAGTGGGATTAGAATGTTGAGCCACTTTGTGGCTTTTGTTTGTTGTAGGTCACCTTTACGAGCCGTCCGCCATTACACGCACGAAGTCAATCAGTGCAAATCTCTGTACATGTCCGTTAGGCCGTCGCATGTACGCCAGGCCATTGTAACACAGCATTCATTTAACTCTTCCTGAAAGTGAACATGTATATCTAGTTAGTAGTTATATATGAATAACGATTTTCTTCTAAAAACAACTATTGATTTACTCAACTCAACGTTGAGTTAAATAAATCAAAAGTTGTTGTTGGAAGAAAATCGTGGTACATGTTTACTATTTCTCTTTCAGACGGAACACAACAAAGCGTCGGCATGAACTGTGTGGTCTTCGGTCTGCTCGTATTGTTCGTGATCGCATTTGTTGGCGTCTTTGTCCTGTATTTCATCCAAAAGATCTGTAAAATGTTATATCATTATGCCGATAGGTCAAGGTTGGTACCATTAGCAAAACAATCTGTATAATGTAATATAATATTATATACGATTTTAGTAGACACACCTGTTTAGAATTCAAATACTATTCTACAGAATTTCTATAGATTATTATATGGAATTGTTTTTAGAATATTCTATAGCACGTTTTTATAATCTTCTATATTTTTGTGGACATTGCTGTAGAATTTGTTGTTTCTATAGTTTTTCATACCATATTCTGATATAATTTGTAGAATTATATAAAACTCAATAGATTTCTATATGTTATGTACATTTTGTGGGTAATATGTAAGATGCTAGAAATATATGCATGAAATGTTGGTTTTTTGTTCGAGGCCACATTCGGAACACAAAAAATGCCACCTCTCTTTTACGACGATTCGTGTGGTTTATGTCCCGAGCTGTAATCGTCTCCGTCCGCCACACACCCTCTATCGCACATGATGGGAATCTCATCTGCATCAGCATATTGGTCGCCATAAAAACTGATGGTTCCATGTTTCAATAGGTCCATCTTCCAGGGGTATAAACTGAAGTAGTCAGAAGCCCATGGTGGCGAGAATGGTTATTACAATGATATATGGGGTTTCCCAATACTTCAAATCGGGGCGATTTGAAACGATTGCGGTTATCGACGTTTTCTTGTATTGCTTTTCTTCACAGTTGTTCTTGTGTCAGATACTATATTCGTACATCTTGATTCTTTTTAGACAATATCATTTAGGTTACAGAAATGGCATGTGTATATTTAGTGCTGGGCTGGGTATGATGTTAGGCATTGTGTATTGCAATGTTCACGCACACCACCAGACTCGTGACAGTTTATCATATCGGTAAAAGTGACGAAAGTTGGAAACCGTCTGCGTTACCTGGACAATAGCTATGACGTGTGTTGAATAATCATACGTCGTGCTTGACTTTTCCTAATTCACGACGCTCATGCCCATATTCCAGTTTAAAACTAGAAAATGTGTTATAAAATTGTTCTAGAATTGCACCAAGGAAACAATACGTGATTGCATTTTTTATTCGTAGAAAATATGAAGTTACAGATGCATGCACGGATTTATATATTGCTATTAACAATACGTCCTGGGCCTGGCAGCAACACCACATTCTTACAAAACAAGGACATATACCGTCATTGTTGATGCCCGGGGACTTTAAACTTAGTACGTTACTAGTACACCATCCTTGATCACTCACTAACTGATCTCCTGCACAAAACAAGGACATATAATGTCATTGTTGATGCCCGAGGACGTTAAACTTAGTACATTGCTAGTACACCATCCTTGATCACTCACTAACTGATCTCCTGCACAAAACAAGAACATATAATGTCATTGTTGATGCCCGAGGACGTTAAACTTAGTACATTGCTAGTACACCATCCTTGATCACTCACTCACTGATCTCCTGCACAAAACACGGACATATAATGTCATTGTTGATGCCCGAGGACGTTAAACTTAGTACATTGCTAGTACACCATCCTTGATCACTCACTCACTGATCTCCTGCAAAAATAACGTATCAGACGTCTGTGAGGAAATGCACTTTTAAAACTAAATTAAGGTTCCCTTCAAATGAATTCAGTTCTTCTTGTAAATGCCTTTCATTAGTGATTCGAAACACCACATACTTTGCGCGCGATAACGTGCATAGAGCACACAGGGTGTATACCGTACCCATAAAACGTGGACTTTGCCTCGACTATAGCATTCACACTGGCAATGTATTGAAGGAAGTGGGAGGTGGGAGGTTGCTCCTAAGAAATGGTGGGCGGTCGACAAATACAACTTAGGTGGGAGATGTGAGGGAACTCTTACAAATGGTGGGAGGTTGGAGATTGGTCCCACATACAGTTGGGAGATGGAAGGTTGGCAGCCCGAAACATGTGGGAAACGGGAGGTTGAGACCCGTGCTATACCCTAAGCGTTAATGTATTGGTACCGTTCAGCTACTCATAATGTGGACATTTGTTTTCAGCTTGAACACATCAACTGAGCAGGTATCTCCAAATGTAGGCGATCACCGCAGCCAGAGTACGACGGATATCGGTAATGCGGAAAGCGAGACCCAGGAGGAGAGACTTTCGCCTGCTGTTCCCCAGGTGCCGCCACCGTCATATTCCGATGTTTGCGAAAGCCAAAGATTGGTTTTGTCCAGTGATACCATAGCGTGCTGACCAGCGTGGACTAATGTGGGGTTGAATTTTACACGAGTCAAACAATGAGATGCAATTCAGACGTTTCTTCCAGCAAACGCAAAACGTTCACGGAACGTATTTTTATGTTGAATATAGCACATCAAAAATAAATATTCATAATAATAAATAATACATTAGTTGTATATAAAATAAGCCCTTTTGATTGTATTAGTCCTTGGCATTAAATACGAAAGTAAATTGTTTAATGTTCTGAAAATGTTCTCTGAAAGTTTGAGGATGTCATAATGTTGCTCTTCGTTGTATTCTCTCTAGCTTGTCTATGTCATTTTAACGATATGGCCTCCATGCTTGAATACAATATTCGAAATGTGTTCTAACTATTGATTTGCACACATGTACAATTTGCTGTTTCTCCTTATACGTGATAGTTCTCCTAATTAGCCCTAGAATTTGATTTCCTTTCGAAGCAGCTATCCCACTTTGCTCTGAAACTTTCATCTCAGCCCTATATGTTACTCCTAAGTCCTTTTCTTGTGTGGCTCTACCTAGTACAGCATCCCCTATTTTATATTCTTCGTACATGTTTCCATGTCCTATGTGTATACATTTACACTTCCCAAAATTGAATAACATTTGCCATTTTTCTGATCATTTAACTAATTTATCTAGATCATCCTGTAAACTTTGTTTATCTGTATCGTTAGTAACCTTTCTGAATTTTTGTGTCATCTGAAAATTTGAGTACTTTGCTAGATATGTCATTTTCCAAATAATTTATATATATATATATATATATATATATATATATATATATATATATATATATATATATATATATATATATATATATATATATATATATATATATATATATATATATATATATATATATATATATATATATATAAAAAAGTATAGGGCCTAATACTGATCCCTGTGGTACCCCACTCAAAACAGATTTCCAATTTGACATTTCACCTTCTACTATTACTCTCTGTTTTCTGTGTGTAAGCCACTTTTCTATCCAGTTGATTACATCATTACCTATGCCATGGGCTTTTAGTTTAAGTAACAATCTTTGATGTGGCACTTTATCGAAAGCTTTCTGAAAATCTAAGTAGACAACATCCACTGGTGACCCGTTATCTACACACTTTGGAATTTCTTTAAAAAAAGCATAAGATATTAGTTAGACATGACCTTGCTTTTAGGAACCCATGTTGAGATGTATTTATTAATTATGTTTTACAAGGAATTCCACCATGTGGTCTCTAATTAATGTTTCGAGTAATTTACATACAACTGATGTTAACCTCACTGGTTTGTAACTGTCTGGCTTGTTCCTCGATCCCTTCTTAAAGTAACTAACTACTTGAGTGAATTTATACCATTACATTTGGGCGTAATTAAGTAATAGGAGTTGAGTGATACAAACAATAGCGTTGTTTTATTAAGTAATAGGAGTTGAGTGATACAAATAATAGCGTTGTTGCAGATATTCGGGTAATAGTAAATGTATAAGAAATAGGGGTAATTTGAATTTGTTTTATGCATCTGAAGATTGTAGGTTTAACAAGATTTAACAAGATTGCCATCCCATATGGCAAGTGGACCACGTTAATTCGGACAGAATAGAGGTTCAGCTAAGCCGAGGACCCGAGAAAGTCCCACGTTGTAGTCGTGGAACGGCGCTCGATGCTGAGTCACGGTCGTTGGCGTTCGAACATGTGCGCTGTGGCCCGTCACTCTTTGCGTGAGTCACGCTCGTTGACATTGGGCAGGTTCACACAAGCGTTACTGTTAGACTTACATTTACGACGGAGACGGATCGTGTATTCTGTGACTATGACATCGGAAATGACAAACCCGAATGTGGTGGTCGCCGTACTTGCTCCGGATCAAAGACATACGAACTTTAAGTTTTGAACGAGTTTTCCCTCACACAGCCTTCTTGTGCCGGGTTCGTGTGTTCTATATTGAACGTTGTGTAGGTCCACTTTCTTTAAGTTGTAGCAAGCCAGGTTTGAACGAGTTTTCCCTCACACAGCCTTCTTGTGCCGGGTTCGTGTGTTTTATTGGTGTCATTGTTCACCCCGCGAAGCGCTCTTGAAGTTCAATCAAACGAGTACCGTAGTGTCATCACTAATGCCGTCTCAGGAAGCACGTCGTCGTTTTTCAAATGTGCTTCGTATTAACATTCGTCTAAATCTGGCTGTATTACAAGAGTCCTACGTGTGACGTCAAAATACGCGACATAGTCACTTTCAAAAGTCAAAAGCCATGATTTAAAGTGTTTAATGTTATATTTAGGCAGCACAGAAACACTGACAACAAAAAGTTACATTCACCAGGGCATTACAATTACGGTAGGCGTTTACTCGGGAATCAAGCTAACTGCGCATCAATATGCGCACGTGATACCCCCATGAAGTCGTAAGATGAAATCAACACAACAGTTATATTGTCGATTGTCAATAATGCCAACAGTAAACATAACTAATACATTTATTGCTAAAAGAACGTTAATAAGAACAGGAAATTAGATATGATAATCATGGTTGTGAACGTTGTTTTGAGTACAGCAGCGAATGATGCGTTGATACGACGTCATTGAAAGCACTGTGCGCTCTAGTGTTTTATCAAATGTATGTTTTATTGTGTTATTACTAATATGTAAGGAAAATAGGGTCTATCACTATCCTATATGTTTTTTTTCAGTTCGTGACCACTGGCACATGCGGTATCAGAGCTGTCGTATTTAAGTCTACATGTCAAGTGAATATTGTGTCGTTTGCTGAGAGGCTTACAACATATATATATATATATATATATATATATATATATATATATATATATATATATATATATATATATATAGATATATATATATATATATATATATATATATAATATAAAGAAGTATGTATGTCTGTCTGTCGTCAGTTTCGAATGCATGGGGCTGAAATTGTGTATGCGTGCCCGAGGGCCCATGGTAATAGTTCCTAGATTACAAAAAAATATTTGAAATTCCCCGGGGTGGGGTATAACGTCGAAGGAACCAATGTGGACGTTTAACGTAAATTAAGCAACTGAGGACAATAGTTACTTGCAATTGTTAGCAACCGGATGCGTGATTCCACCATTGTCACACGATCTATGTCAAACGTCTACCAAACGCTTCGTGAAACCGACAGTTGTACGTGATTTTTGTGGCGCGAAGATAATAATAACAATTAACTTCTATGGCGCCTATATCCCCAGGAACCTGAGCTCAGAGGCGCAACAAAACAGAATCAATAAGCATAATCGTGAACAGGGACGCACAAAAGTCAATAACACAACAAGGGACAACCGAAGATTTATGGATGAAATGCAATTTGGAATATATTTTTGTTTTGAGGTTCAAATAAGTAGTAAAAAGGTGAGTCTAAAGATTTCCTAAAAGTGGATAGTATTCTAGAAACACGAATGTCCGCCGACAAGAGACTCCACAGTCGCGACGCTGGTGCTCCTAATGCAGCAGAGTCACCAATGCACTTCTTGGTGATGTGTTGGTGTATTGGAGGCGCGTGTTCGTTGCGTAGGCGCCCGTTGCAACTTCTTAACCGCAACAGTTTCGCCAAGTAAGTCGTCGCCAAACCATGGAGAAACCTGTATGCTAACACCAATACCTTAAACGTGATCCGCACAGGTGTGATATGGTCATGTCTACTGGTGCGTGTTACCAGTTTGGTGGCATTGTTCTGTACTCGTAGAACGCATGTTTTTGGGGCGAAGAAATAACATGTTAATAGACACAACAAGAAAGGTCTAGCTCTTGTGCGAAAGAAATATATTTAATATAACAAATAGGGGAAGAGTACTGGGGAAAGCGGGACATTTCAGCCAAAAAGCGGGAATGCGGGATCAAAGTGAAAAAGAGGGATTTCCCGCCCGAAAGCGGTAATGTTGACACCTTTGTGTCTGGTGCTTAACCAGTAAGTATATTAATACACATTGTTGTAACTCTCGTTAAATATACGGTAATGTTAATGTGACTATTAAGCCGAAGTAACATGCATGTTGTTTATATGAAGTGTCGACGATAGACAGCCGTGAACACGTGCGTCAGAATGTATTTTTTCTGACATATGACAGTTTCAAGCGAAATGTCCTAGAATGTATTATGGCGAAGTGTTAATTTGTGTCAATCTTGATTATTTTGGCTGTAGTTCTATTTCGAATGTAATTGTGTTAAATAGCTGGGCAGCATAGCAGGACCGAGCGACGGTTCAACTGGACGGTGCGCATCAGTTAGACAGCAGCACGCGCTCGTGAGCCGGACGACGTGCGGGTCAACCGGAAGTGGGAAGTGGGGCGGGTCGGCATGCCGCAGGGCCACAGGGGTCATGCCTCGGTTACACTTCCTGGTGTGTTACTACGAATGTAGGGCACAGTAATTTTATATATATGTGTAATTAAAAAAAATCATATCATCTGACATAACTGCATTTGAGCCAGGCACTTTGGCAAATTTGCTGGTAGAAAATGTTGACAGGGAGACTATGGATTTTTCGATGATTTCAATAGGGGGAAGGATGTTTGGCAATTTGTTTTCGTCACAAGGCACGTGTGCGTAGTAATTGATGCCGGAATTAGTTATACGGGTATGGCACGTTTATGTATTTAAAATAAGTTAGATGTACGATACTTTGATTAAACTCCATCAGCATGTCAGTGATATGATGACAACAGCAGTTAAGAAGTTTCATAATTTTTTATTGTCCCGTTTTCTTATAATCATACTTGGTCGCCAATGGGATTTGTAACAGTAGGCTGAACCCCACAGAGTTCGATACCAACGGACAGGCGCTGTCTTAGGAGTGACGCACCAGGCGCTGTGGAAGGAATGACGTACCGAGCGGTGTTTTACATTACATGTGACTATGAACGAATATTATCGGACTCGACTTCATAGTTTTAATTCATGGCTGGCCGAACGTGAATTGTCAACTTGATTTGCATGACACACCATTTGAATGTGTACAATTTACTTAAAAAAAACATCAATACATATAGATTGAAAGAAATCAAACATGAAGCTACAGTGTTGAATTTGCCGACACCGAGATTAAACACTAGAGACTAAGCAGAAGTTGAACACATATTGAATAATTATGCAGATATTGATAGAAATATTTGTTTTTCAAACTTAAGGAAGGTAGTAGAAAAGAGTAATCAATCTTGTTAAATCTTATAAAACGACGCTATTAGTGGAATTCACTTCGAGCTGGCCTGTAATCCACCATTGTGGAAGAGGCAAATAACGGACATGTTTTGGAATTGTGTCAGCTTACTCAGTACCCGAGTGGTGGCGCCACAACTCATAATTGACATAGTACATGGTTGAACTGGTACGGTGTACCTACCGATCGGCATCCACAGCAGAGGGCTTTGCAGCAAATCACGGCGGACAATATGGAAACGACCAACTCAACGAAATATATGACAATGTAGCTGTATAGTACGGCAGCTTGTAAGCGGTACAACCGTCGTGCCTGGTTAACATGAGAATTCAAAGTGTTATCGCAAATATCACATAAATAAATACGAACTAATATTACACGTTAGGGGCTTCTTATTTTTAAAATATCATACGAATCTATCGAACGATGCAAGGCATGGCTTTTGTAATGACAATGAATTATCATAATGTTTTATACTGTCAATAAATTATCTGTAAAAACGTTAAAACATTAAGAGAAAGGGGGATGGTCACCACCAATACAACTGCCCTAAGATGCAAAAGAACGCGATATTTCAATATTATGTTTACACAACACTGACACTGCATACTCCAACCCCCCTCCCATTACCTCCCTCCCCCTTCTCTCCCCTCCCCCACCACCCCGAAACCCAGTGCATGGGAAATTATCTCCCACCACAGTTAAACACGTTGACTCCCTATATTTGTACGATAACAGTAGTGGTGGTAGGCGGCGGCTGCGGCGGCGGCAGATGGGTCAAATTGCTCAGCGACATCGACGGTCAGTGCAAAAATCGTGTCCATGTTTGTTTCCTTACATTGTTGTAGTACGCATCCTCATCATGACGTTGCGATAAGCTCAATGCGCTATAGATGAGAAAGAAGAGCACCATCCCTGCCCAAGCGGATGAAACGATTGACATCGCCATGAAGGTAATGATCTGAAAAAGTTGAAAATCAACGGTAGTTCACATTATACGCATGCAAGCACGCTCGCGCGCTGGCTGGCAAGCACACACACACACACACACACACACACACACACACACACACACACACACACACACACACACACACACACACACGCACGCGCACGCACACATAATAACAGCGCTGTATCCAGTCCTTGAGACTGCTCAAGGCATTTTACATTCCACCGCCAACTCAACTTATCTGGGAAGCATTCATCCACGCTGTAATTACTGCACGAAGACACTGTCTGTAGCCAGGTGCAGATAAGTGAACTGGATCAACGTGGGGTGAACGAAATTGCCCAAGCTTCGAACCGGCATCTTAAAAATAAAATTGGCTGCCAAATCACAATATGCCGTATTCTAGATGCAGCTTACGTATGACACTCCAAGTGTTAAAGATTGATTTCGGTGGTTAAACCCTCATTTTCACGATCCGGAAGTAGATTTTGACAAAATGAAATTAGTTTATGGCCGTTATATTATATTTCAAGATGGCCGCCACACTACTTTCCGCTTTTTGCTGCTAGACACACATTTTCAGGGGCAAGAAATACAGTTATGTTATTTTCAAATCTTCACGTTGTTTAACAAATATATTTGCAAGCGCACCCATCTCAACTCCCTGCCCGATTTCGATCTCGCGCGATCAGTAAGGTGAGTAGGAGATCGGGGACCCAGTAGAGATTTTGCAACACGCGCCAACGTAACCCGATCTACATTGGTTAAAATTTAAGTAAATCCTGAGACATAAACGTTTTGACCATTGTTTGATTTCATATGGAATGATCCAGGTATATAAATTATAATCTAGAACTATGTATTCATAAGGTTTTTCTTGCTTTCGACAGCAATATTTACATAATGTTCTTACTAGAGATGGAATAGGTAGTAAAATCACCTATTTTATATTGAGTTGTAATCTCATGCGTCCATCCGAAATATGTTTTCAACGTGAAGCCATTTGAATAGGGAATCCAAATGTTATGCATTACGCAGGCATTGTACCTGCCTTTCATATAAAAATAAATTGGAACTTTATCCCTATGGTCATAACATTTGTGGCTGCTATATATAGGCCACTTTTCACTATAGACCAAATTTGGAGATCAGTATCTCATAAACTAAGCAACATAGAAACTTTAAACTTCTCATATATGTAGGTGTGTTACTGATCCAAATAAGATATATTTGTGTTCTAACATGTTTTACTGCTGAACTCGCTCGTTGGCTCAATTTCACACAGACAAACACACACCTTCAATGGCAGATTGTGGGAGAACTAATGTACAGTAGTGTGTCTGTTACTTTAATGGCAGATTGTGGGAAAACTGATGTACAGTAGTGTGTCTGTTACTTCAATGGGAGATTATGGGAGAACTAATGTACAGTAGTGTGTTTGTTACTTCAATGGCAGATTGTGGGAGAACTAATGTACAGTAGTGTGTCTGTTACTTCAATGGCAGATTGTGGGAGAACTAATGTACAGTAGTGTGTATGTTACTTCAATGGCAGATTGTGGGAGAACTAATGTACAGTAGTGTGTATGTTACTTCAATGGCAGATTATGGGAGAACTAATATACACTAGTGTGTCTGTTACTTCAATGGCAGATTATGGGAGAACTAATGTACACTACTGTGTATGTTACTTCAATGGGAGAATTAATGTACAGTAGTATGTATGTTACTACCAGCATCTACAAATGATGGAGAGTAACCATGCCAAAATCTCAGAATTCTTGCACAAATAGTATATGAGTTATTAGCATTTTAAACTGAACAAGAAATCATCATGATTTCCGAAAATATGTAAAATAAAAAGACTTGTTTGCATAGTTGCGTGCCCCAAATTCGTGTGTCGCAAAATTCCGTGACAACGCGGTATTTGATCGTTCTGCAACTAGTTGTTGGTCATTGGAAGTGTTTATGCTGAACTGACAGATGCAGTCGTGGGCATCGTATCACAACAAAATATGATTTTTTTTCGAAAATAATAGTCGAATAGTTGTGTTAACCTTGCATAGGCGAACCAAAACAAAAGCTGCACGAATCGAAGACGAGGTTAGACAACTCGAATATATCCTTTATTTATAAAAATACAATATAGCATTTTAGCCATAACTGTTCGTTTCTACATTGTACATCATTTCAGTCTGCTGGATTGTGTTGTCTAGTTTATACTGTAGGGCTGATCTACAATGCGATGTCTAAATTTAAGTCTACGGCGCCGTCGATGGTTTCGTGTACTTGTTTTACCACAGACAGTGCGCACTTAAAACCTTTTTTCCCGATGCAACAGGTCTAAGCCCACTGGCAACAAAAATGAGGCGGCTAATCAGTCAACAACAGTTTTATGTACAATTGTTGTATAATAATTGTTTTGATTCAACTATAATTTCAAAGTAATATAGATAGGGAGAGCGCTAACCGATTGAACCTGTCAGATCGGTGTTTCCCTATCTGATCGACACGGCCCCGATCGCACAAATACAAGAACTAATTGCTAGATCGGGATCGGGAAGGGAGTCGAGATCGGTGCGCTTTCAAAACTCTCTATTGTGGGATGAGTTGTACGCACGGAGTAAAGTTGATGAATGAAATGTTGGCTGAAAACAATCTACAATAGCAAGTTGCAGAACCTGCGCACATCAGCGTACACATACTGGACCTGGTGATAGCACGTTTCCCAATTTCGATCGTGTCCTCGAAGACGGCGTATCCAGCAGCATATAGGATCATTACAGTGTTGTTTTCTATCTATCTTCTGCTAACCCAGTGCCCGCTCGTACTGTGAAGCAGGTGTGTGTTTTCGCGGATTAGATCAGGACCGCCTCTAGGCAACTTGCTTCAGTGGACATTAAGCTGGATGTGAGTAACATGGTTGACATGCACTTCTCCGTCATATCGCGAATGAAAACGTGCCGACGCAAGGAACATTGGTAAAATGATGACATCCACCAAACCATGGCATTGAGATATGCAAATGAAAAGAGATTGTAAAAAACAAAGCTCGAGGTCCATCGACGAACTGTGGTCAACACTGTGATCACTCCAGCTAAGCCTGCTCACTATGAGTCAATGTTGTCATCACTCGACCAGCGGACATGTTTTTATGTGGACAACACCCTGCTGAAGCAACCATTCGATCACAATCATCGAGCAATGAGAAACTGTGCAGTGACTTCGCCATCTACTTTGCAGAGAAAATACAAGGCATCAGATTGAAGATCCACGAGAAGCTGATCCGTGAGGAAGAATATTCTGATTATGTCGTTGAGGTGAGAGCCAACCAGTGACGTATCAACTCAATCGACTGCTACCTACTAATGAGGAGGAACGTACAACTGTCGGTTTCACGAACCGTTTGGTAGACGTTTGACATAGATCACGTGACAATGGTTGAATCACGCATACGGTTGCTAACAATTGCACGTAACTATTGTCCTCAGTTGCTTAATTTACGTTAAACGTCCACATTGGTTCCTTCCACGTAATACTCCACCCCGGGGAATTTCAAATATTTGTTGTAATGAAGGAAACATTACCATGGGCCCCCGGGCACGCATACACAATTTCAGCCCTATACATTCGAAACTGACGACAGAGACAGACACACTTCTTTATTTAATAGATGTGTTTGTAAGCCTTTCAGCAAACGACACAATACTCACTTGACACGTAGACTTAAATACGCCAGCTCTGATACCGCATGTGTCTGTTGTCACGAATTGAAAAAAGACAGACAGGATAGTGACAGACCCTATTTTCCTTACGTTTTAGGAATAACACAATAACACATGCATGTGATAAAACGCTAGAGCGCATAATGCTTTCAATGACGTCGTATCAACGCATTATTCGCTAATGTACTCAAAACAACATTCACAACCATGATTATCATTTCTTATTAACGATCTTTTTAGCAATAAATGTATTAGTTGTGTTTACTGTTGGCATATTGACGGAGTTTCAATCGACAGTATAGTTTTGTGTTGATTTCATCTTACGACTTCATGGGGGTATTACGTGCGCAGATTGATGCGCAGTTAGCTTGATTTCCGAGTAAGCGCCTACCGTAATTGTAATGCCCTGGTGAATGTAACTTTTTGTTGTCAGTGTTTCTATGCTTCTTAAGTATAACAATAAGCACTTTAAATCGTGACGTTTGACTTTTGAAAGTGACTGTGTCGCGTATTTTGACGTCACACGTAGGACTCTTGTAATACAGCCAGCTTTAGACGAAAGTTACTACGAAACACATTTGAACAAAACGACGTGCTTCCTGAGACGGCATTTGTGATGACACTACGGTACTAGTTTGATTGAACTTCAAGAGGGCTTCGCGGGGTGAACAATGACACCAATAAAACTCACGAACCCGGAACAAGAAGGCTGTGAGAGGGAAAACTTGTTAAAACCTGGCTTGCTACAACATAAATAAAGTGGACCTACGCAACCTTCTAGTATACAATATAGAGCAGCACGAATTCGATTGATGCCCGATACTACTTTTATACATATTACTAACGCAGGCACGCAGGCACGCACACACACACACACACACACACACACACACACACACACACAACACACACACACACACACACACACACACACACACACATATCCCAAACAGTTGTCAAACTTGCCATATATGCCCCAAACAGTTGCTAAGCTCGCATTCCTTTATGGTATTTTCCGTTAGGCGCTAATAAGTCATCATAGAACCAACTCACCGTAGCACATCCGCTTAATGTAAGGATTGTTTTGCTGTCGAAGCCTATGGTGGGGTAAACACCCATGAAGACGACCGTAGCAATAGTGAGTATCATAGCCACGCCGATATGTGTCCCACCGAGAGTGTACGAATATCTGCTTGCGTAGTTAAAGTTCGTATGTCTTTGGTCCGGAGCAAGTACGACGACCACCACATTCGGGTTTGTCATTTCCGAGGTCATATTCATAGAGTTCACGATCCGTCTCCGTCGTAAATGTAAGTCTAACAGTAACGCTTGTATGAATCTGCCCAATGTCAACGAGCGTGACTCATGCATTGAGCGACGAGCCACAGCGCAACTGTTCGAACGTCAACGACAGTGACTCAGCATGGAGCGCCGTTCCACGACTACAACGTGGGACTATCTCGGGTCCTCGGCTTAGCGTAACCTATGTTATGTCCGAATTAACGTGTTCAGTTCATTTTGAGATTAATATTGTGTAAATATGACCAACATGTTTTTAATGTGGACACCTTGACCAAACAGAGATAAAAAGTGTATGTTTTTTCGAACAAAACCGGTTGTTAATTAACTGGTAATGCAGTTATGATGGATTTAATTAAAATAAATGCTAGTATGTTTAAGTACATATTAAACAATCTGGTCGTGGTCGTGCGCACCAGAACCCTGCAAAACTGCATGAAAGGCCATGTTTATTTGTAGCTACCTATTGCCCGGAGCTCAGCAAAGAGGAAGAATAACTGTTTGGAACGCTGCCAAAGACATTTCGCGATATACCACACGTGATGCCAAGTTGCGTTCGCAGTCTTCTAACCAGCCACATGTCTAGGCCTACATAAGACATATATTATTTCAGGCAATATTCCCCCGTGAAACGGAGGTGACTTGTGGAGTCGTTTCGAAAAGGCCGGTGAACATTCTTTGAATACGTTCGCCAAATTAGTATTATACTATATCTGGTACAATTATCCTAAATCTAATAATTCGATAGTTGATTGCTTGGTGGCGTGCTACTGATAGTAGCGCCTGTAAGAATCCAGCTCCCACGCCTGCTTCTCATTTAGGAATGCACATATATATATATTTGATTACTGTATTTGCTTCAACTAATGTCAGTTTGAAGTGACACTTGATGATTGATATAAACTATTGGAAACCCTCTGGGCAAATCCATAAAGATCTCAGATCCAATCATTGGCTAGCGTCGTGTCCAATGGCGTATCTAGGATCTTGCAAGGGGGAGGGGCAGTGGCAAGGTCCATGGATAGCGCGTAACGAGAGTAGTCTCAGAGAAGAACGCCCACCGCCAGGAGGAGAAGCATCTTACTGCAATAGCAGTTCGGCGAGGGACAGAGCGGATACTTCCTATCGGCCTTCCTAGCACCGTTGGCAAGTTCGGTATTTCTACCCTTGCTCCAAGAGGTCCTGCTCAAGAGGTAGAGAGATGGAACACGCACGCAAGATGGCCTTGGTGGACCCGCGACTGCTGGACACACTTCGCTCACCACCAACACCCCCACCCCCGACGAATACCCTAGGTCAGAAAATGCAAGCCCTCGATGACGAGATGATGTCTATCCTCGATAGAAAGGAACTCGACGACAGGACCAATGTATCATTGTATAATCAGGTGTTGCAGCGGTACAACGCCTTGTCCGATAAACACGTCAAGGAACCAGTACGAGTGGTCCCGGTGAACAAGTCGATGTCAGCAGCAGCGTCGGGGGCGGGAGCGTGGCCGGTGGCGGGGGCGGCGGCGGAGGGATCAGGAGGAGATCCTAGTAGCGGAATAGAGGCCGAAGTCATGGACACCGTTCCCAAGACCGTACAGGCCAAAGCCAGACGTTTTATGGAGCATCTGAAATGAGATAACACGTGGACCGCTCGTAGCGAACTGATGCACGAGGGTGTGCCGTTTGCCGGAAGTAACGTGGTGGATATCGTGAATGATCTGTTGCATAAGAGAAAGACCGATCCGACAGGATGGCAGCCATTCGCACGACAACTCCTTGTCATCACCCTGCCTATGGAGTTGGTAGGTAACGTCGCCAGGAGAGCCTACATACGGCAGGCGACGACGATGCTCACCCCACCCCTGGCTTTTGGCGTCATTTGCTAGTTGGGAAGACTTTTAAGGTGGTGCGTTACCTGTCCATAACACAGTGTGCGCTGCGATGAGCGATCCACAGGACACGTACCGTTCCGTCGTCGTTGCGCTACTTTGCTGTAGACTTTACTTGCTCGCCGACACTATTGTCTGACGTCTGATACTAGTAGGGTCACTATTCGGGATTTGGTTTCACTACAAGAGTTGCGGTCCACCACCGTCGTTGTGGGCGTGGTAGTGGGTGTTCTGCTTTGTGCTCCTCGTCACTCGTCAAGAGCCGTGCTGCGGAGTCAATGTCACCACCGCCAACCCATAGGATCTCTTTTAATTGCGCCGAAGATTAAACAACTGAAGAGGGTCTACTTGGACCCGGAAGGGGTGTCGAGTTACAGCGGTGTCGACGCCTTGCGACGCGTCACGCGCGTGCCGAACAAAATCATCGAAGAATGGTTGTCGGAACAGGACGCCTATGCCATACACAAACCGGCGAAACGTCATTTCAGGAGACGACGCGTCGTCGTGGGAGGTCCACTTCAGCAATGGCAGGCCGATCTCGTCGACCTGTCGAATTTGAAAAATTACAACGACGGTATGACCTTTCACCTCAAGGTGATCGACGTCTCCACGAAAGTGGCTTGGTGCGTTCTGCTGAAGAACAAGTCCGCGACGTCGTTGGTGACGGCGCTGAAAAGAGCGTTCACCAAAGGCTGGCCAAAGACGTTTCAGACAGATCAATGACTCGAATTTCTGAATGAAATCGTTCAGGCTATGTTGAAGAAGGACGGCATCCATCACTTCTCCACTTACAACGCGGAGACGAAGGCGAGATTCGTCGAAAGATTCAATAGAACGTTGAAGACGCGCATGTGGGGTTACTTCACGAAACACCAGACGTGGTGATATATCGACGTCCTTCAGGACTTTGTGCAGTCGTACAACTACACCCCCACCGCAGCAAAGGCATGGCTCCGTCACAGGTGAGTGCGACGAATCAAGAAGAGGTGTGGCAGCGTCTGTACGGTCACGACGGTATGGGCGTGCCCAAGTTGTGTGTGTCGATTCGCGCGCGCATCAGTAAGTTCAAGAGACTGTTCAAAAAAGGCTACGCGGCGAATTGGAGGGAAGAGATCTTCACGATACACGAGGTTCAACCATCTGATCCACCCATCTACCGATTGATCGACCATCTCCGTGAAGTGCTGGACGGAACCTTCTACGAATAGGAGCTGCAGAAGGTGTCGGTACCCGCAGATAAAGTTTGCCGCGTGGAATCGTTTCTGTAGCGCTGCAAGGTGGGCAGACGAACGGAGGCTTTGGTGAAATGGTTCGGCTACCCCTCCAAATTCAACAGCTGTATCGATGCCAAGGCCCTCGTCCACTATAAAGACTAGCCGTGTGTCTGTCGTCGCTTCATTAGAGCGATGACAGACGAGACGACAACACAGGACATCACCACCACCATAATTACCACCGTCATAGAAGAAGAAGAAGGTGAAGAGGAAGAGGACAGTACTGACGCGCAGAGCGAGAAAGACAGCACTACTTGGAACCTGTTCGGTACCGTGTGTCCCAAAGAGGAGATGGTGTTTCTGTGTCAGGTCATTGTCTTGTACACGGTCATCCTGATAAGCATTTATAACCTGACAACAGGTCACGAGAATTATAATCTGTTGACGGCCCTGTTGAGTAGTTCTTTGAGTTACCTGCTGCTCAATGCCACGTTGAGACGCAATGGTGCACCCCGATAACATCTTGGCCCATTACACCACGGATTTGCCTCAACGCATCTCGGTGTCTGGCGAGTGGGAGTGCGGGCTGGCAGAGATACAGTGCCCGCATACTTGGTTCTACGTTACAGAGGAAGATGTCTGGTTAGTCCTCAGTGGAAAACATCATGTAGGTCTTATACAGAGTACGAAGTTAGCCTCTGGGTATTACAATGGTCCTGTAACATTGGTGATCCATGTCAACAAGGGCCTGAAACGATAAAGCACGAGCTAAATTGAGCAACAGTCCCGTCACTAAAAAAATTACGTTGCACTTATCATCCGACACAGTGTTCACCATACCTTACCACAGTGCGATGGTACCCATGTAGGATTCCGCAAGTCGGTCATCACCAGTCCGTCGGCAGCAGCAGCAGCAGCAATAGCAGCAGACAGCACATTCGAGTACGTCCACCCGAGACTAGGTGGAACCGATATCGATGTTACACCATCGGCCAACGTAGTTATGCCACCTACACAAAGTCCTCACCTCCGTACCCCTTCCGTATAGAAGGCGATAACTCGATCAACATATATCAAGGGTTCGATACCATATACATCTAAACGAACGTCGTGGAGTTTCGCATCATCGGCGACAGTATTGCACCTTTGTTGCGTCCCTCGCGGCGCCACGATATCTCATCGTTTTAATAACATCCACTACGTGCCTCTGTTGCGCAAGAAGTGCGGGACAATTGAAATCGATATAAGAGACGACACCGGACGACGCGTGCCATTCGAGTACGGTAGAGTGACGATGACACTTCATTTTCGACGGCGCCGGAGCGGGCTGTTCTGAAGATGAATTACAACGACTATTACGCGCGTCAGGCGGGTGGTGCGCTGCCCTACTTCGCCGGTGCCCCATATCAACGGGGTTATGGGCTAGGCAGTCTGAATGGATGTCTGCTACGTAACGTCATGCCAGTCATCAAGAGAGGTGCCGTGGCGTTGGATAGAGGAGCTCTGAAGACCGGCGTGCGCATCGCCGACGACGTCTTGTCCCGATAGAGCATAAAAAGGCAGCCAAACGAACGCTGGTAAGACTATGCTGCGTGGCCTTTTGACCCATGGTGTGCGACCTCGTAAATGCATAAAACGCGCGTCTGCGAAGAAAGGAGTCACTACAGTGACGAGACAGCGCAAGAGGCAGACGCCCAAGAAACGTGAAGCCGACATATTCGACGACAATGGCTTTCATACATAGACAGTCGTGCGAGGGGGTCAAGGGCAAGCTGGATCTCTTTACCGTACCCCCGTCTCAGAACAGCATCGTCGACAGCCACGTAGTGGAACATCAGCCCAGCCTCTCTGGACTCGGGTGGACCGATAGAATTCCTGATACCTGGATCGGGAGACGATTACCTAAATCTCGCTACACGTGCATGTAAAGGTGACGCGAGCCAATGGGGACGATCTCGACTTGGCCGATCCCGTGGGGTCAGTGAATAACTGGCTGCATTCGCTGTTCAGTCAAGTCGATGTCTACCTCGACGGTACGCTTGTGACCCCTTCGACCAACACGTATGCGTAACGTGTCTACATAGAGATGCTGCTGAGTTACGGCACTGGTGCCAAGCCCACGCAACTGATGGGTCAGCTGTGGCACAAGGATAAGGCCACTCACATGGATGCCGTCGCGATAGTCAATGGAACCGCGGCTAACGAAGGGTTCGTGGCTCAACGAGCGAATATCGTAAGGAGTCGTGTCGTCGACATGATGGGTCGTCTACACGTGGATCTGTTTCTGCAGGATAAATTCTTGATCAACGGCGTCGATGTCAATATACGACTGATGCGCAGTAAGTCTGCGTTTCCGCTCATGGCTGGTTGGAGCAACCCCGATTACAGGATAAACATCGTCAATGCCACCTTGTTTGCAAAGAAGGCCACCCTTAATCCGACCGCGCAGATGGCGCACGTCAAGGCTCTCTAGAAGAGCACGGTCAAGTATCCGATGTGATCCGTCGACTGTAAGTTGTACTCCATTCTCGCGGGTGCTCGGTCGCACACGTACGAGAACATGTTCCTCGGTACCCTGCCGAAACGTCTGGTGCTGTGCTGCATCGATAACGATGCGTACAACGGTGCGTACGACAAGAATCTGTTTCACGCCAAGAATAACGCCATCAGCATCCACGCAGGGTACGTGGACGGACTACAAATACCCTCCAACCCTTTCTAACCGAATTTCGAAGACAACCTCTTCGTCAGGAGTTACATGAGCCTGTTCTGCTCGACCGGCAAGATGTGACAGGACGAGGGTAACAGACTGACTCCCAGCGACGTCCGGCACGGTTACACCTTCTTCAGTTTTGACCAGACCACCGACCAGTGCGATGGCCCCTGCTTCCATCTGGTATAAACGGGCAACCTGCGCATATAGCAGCATTTCCGCAACGCGCTGCCGACCACTGTGAACGTCGTCCCCTACGCCGAGTTCGAGTCCGTGCTGGAAATCGACAAGAGCCGCAACGTCATCTACGACTACTGAGATGGACACCCTAAAGATCGGCATACTACTGGCGCTGGACCCGCGCACCAGATCGATCTTTCGCGGTGTCGTTACGCATACGTTTTCGCCCGCCGGATGACTCGTGTTCTGTAGCATCCTTTCCTGGCGATTTTGTTACACTCGATCGTGTTGTGGCACGAATTGGTTTGGGGTATTCATTCGGCACGATTCCCAAGTCTCGGCAAACATACCAAGCCAGCAGAATTCCTGTTTGCTCTTTGCAGATATGAACCGTCTGTTTCGTAGATTTGTCCGCTGCATAAATGTGAATGTCCACTTTGCCACAAAGCATTGGAAAGACGTACCATTAGCAGCAATAATTGTGTCTTCAGGAGGACGACATGTGTTTCCAATGTCTGATCCTATTTGTTTTAGGATATCAAACCCTGCAACAGTGGCTTCGGCCCCTGTATCTGGTGTTGCTTGTAATATTGTGATGAAGCTATCATCAGCATTACGGTGAAGATGTGCATTGATTCTTTCCCAGAATGTCCAGCACGTGACTCTGACTCATTGTGGTCGATACATTTTTGTTTTTACCAGGTGGTTTGTTTTGACGGCAACACGTAGCCCAATGACCCATTTCTTTTGCAGATTGAACATTCACTGCGCCGTGCAGGACATTCATCATAAGTTTTATGAGCCGATTTGCCACAATAACCACATATGTGGTTATGTTTTGTAGTGGTGCTATTTCTAGTTTTGTCACGTTGCCATGATGTCTTTCCAATTTTGTTTATCTTCGTATTTCCTTGGTCATTGTTCGCAAGTGCAGATTCATAATTCCTAGCTGTTTCATCACTCCTGCAGACAAATGTTGTCAGCAGAGAAGGTGTGTATGTTAACAACTTTCGTCTTGTTTCTGGATCACGAATTCCCGACATAATTCGCGTGGTAAGTTGAGCGTCTATGCAATGCTGGCAAAGATCTGCCTTGTTGGCAATCTCTCTTAAGGCAATGTAAAATTGGTCGAATGGCTCGCCACCCTTTTCCAGGCTTTGTTCTAGTGCAATGTTTCGTTTGGCTCGAACATGTTCCCGGATTCGGTATAAGACGGTTATATCGTCATCATTGTCTATACCGATGGGCAATTGCAATGTAGCCAGCATTTCAATAGAGAGACTGGCGCGCAACATGGCTCTCTGTTGTCGTGCTGGGAGACGGTCGAGCTGTTCTAGCTCTACGAAATCTTCCCATGATCGCCTCCATGCTGCTAGTTCTCGTAATGTTATATATGCTGCCATTGGCTCAGGTGGTCTAGTTCTAGTGTGTGGGCCGGTAAAATTGCGCTGGACGTTCGTCTCAGTGCGTGGAGTCTGTGAAACAGTCGCCATTGGCACAGTTGCTGCGTTTGTTCGGTGGTTAATTTTTGCGGGCATGTCTGTCAAAGGTCTCGCAGAGGAGATGCATCGACTTTCATACAATACAACAATGCAATACAGCAATACTTTATTTTCCCATGGAAGGAAATTCGTGTGCAGCGTTCATAAAATAAGATACTATAAAAATACATAATTACAAGCGGTTTCTAAAACATAATAATGATAAACCTAATTGAAAAACCTAATTGTGGTCGTCGCATCATAGATAAAATAGCATCATAGAGAAATGTAGTAAATAACAACATATAAACGCTGCTAAAGAACACGCATACGCATGCATTCGCGCCCGCACACGCATACAACCTTATAATAAATATCAGCAGTATATCTACAAGCACATAAGACTGGTTCAGAAGCAACGTTAAAGAGAAGAGTCATTTAACAGTCGAACAGACATAGGAATAAACGATAGCCGTTTTCTATTTGTTTAGCATGTAACAGTTCTAAACCGTCTAGACGACGGCAGAAGGACGTATTCCTCATGCAACATATGCGTATTGTCAGCCAGAATGCGAGCGGCTTTCCGCAATACCTGCTTTTCATATAGAACTGTGAGAGTGGATGGTTTCGTACCAGTCACTTTGCTGCTGATGTTTACAATTCGCTGCAGATTATTCTTGTCTTTTTGTCTGACGTTCCCAAACCAACAGATAAAAGAAAACGTCAAAATACTCTGGATAAACGACTTATAAAACATGGATAAAATGGTATTATTATGTTAAAGGAACGAAGCTTCCTTAGACAGTATAGACACTGCTGGCACTTTTTATACGTAGCGTTCCACCTCGCTGACTACCTTCTACGCAATGGACACCGTGTCAACATCACGCACAACCAAGAGTTCGATGTGTCAGTTTCGGCTGATGTCTTTCATCGCGTGTTCCAGCTGTTCACGTTTATACTCGCGTTCTTCTTGCTTTGGCAATAAAGCGATACACCAGTTTGGTGCGCTTGTGGCGCCACAGCGAGAATCTTGGTTAATGCCAACGCTTGTGGCGCGCTCTCTCGGATCTTTAGGAAGTTCCGCAGCACCGGGTTTACTGGTAGCGCGTGATTTTTTCCATTTTTTTGGCCGCCAACGTTTATAGACAAACCGACCGTTTAACGTCTTAGTTCGAGCTCGAGGTCTTTTGCCGACTGTACCATATTAAAGCTCATGATGAGTGTAACACAACAGTAGTATTGAACGTGTTTTAGTACATACCAAAGTGGTGAATTAGAACAAACAAGTGTGCGCCTTACAGAGTCGCAGTAAGGCGATAATGGCTCCGTCGTGTCGACTGACGCCCCACTTGCATGGTACACCAAATACGCCCCTAGTTATTGGATACACAAAACCCGCTCCAACCAAACAGTACACGAAACATCCACCAATCGCACGATACACGAAACAGGTCCCAATCACATCGTGGAGTTTGGTATTGGGCATACTTTACTGCCGGTAAGAAATATGTTGTTGTAGACAAAGAAAAAAAATAACTGAGTTACAAAAATTAAGTAGTGAGGGAAATGTGTTGTCAACGTGGGTGCATATGCGCTCGCAAACGCATGTGCATTCGTGCAATCTTGCATACATTCGTGCATTGGTTCATGCATGCGTACGTGTATATATATATAGTATGACGGATAAAAGAAAAGGTAATGTCTTATATAGAGTTGGCACCGTGCGTTGGGAATGCTCAAAGCGCTTTAGTGACGGAGTCAACTGGCAGACCTATTCATTTCAACACCGACTTATCTGGGAAGTATTCGTACACGCTGCACTTATTACGCGATGACGTTTATGTGTATTCATCGCTGCCTATTGCCAGGTGGTCATTTATACAGCTGAGTGAACTGAGGCAACGCGTAGTGAATACAATTGTCCAAGCTTCGAAACGGCTACAGGAGGATTCGAACCCCGGTTCCCACACCAACGTTCCAACCACTGTGTTACTGGGCCCCAGGTCGTGTCTGTCGTGGCAGTGTAGCATGTTTACTGGACCGTGAAAGCCAAACAGTTGTCTGTCTGAACGGAGTGTGTGGATGACTCACACAATCTCCTGCTAAACGACAGACCGAGGCTATTATCATCGCAGCACCGAACCAGAAACATTTACAAGATATCCCATGTGTTGACGTGTGCGGATGCAAAGTTGCCAAATCACCGACAATTCGCTACATCGGGATTACCATCGACTGTGGCTTAACAATATCGTCACACGCCAGTTCTCATGCCTAAGAATCAGACGCTCCAACCACCGTTCTATTGCGTACCAGGTCGTGTCGGTCGAGGTAGTGTAGCGTTTTCATTGGACCGTGTAAACCAGAACAGCGGCACTGAACACGTTGGCCACACAATGTACTCGAACGGAGTGCTATTGGAAATAGCACTTGTCTCCACGGCGAACTTGTGAGACTGTCGCGGACTTTTCAAATTCGGGCCATTCAGAGGGCTGCTGATTATAATTATTATTTCCTGAAATGTGTACACGACCCAACATGAACCATCTGCTAGGCGGCGCATCCATCGCATCTACGAAAATAGTTCTGCAAAAAAACCCACTTTAATTGACAGTATTTGATGTGTTGGTCCTTGTTATTTTAACTGGCTATGAATGTCTTACGTTGTCCCTGTGGTGTGCTGTTTACCAGCTGCACTCTTTCCATTATATCTTGTGTATCGGGTGTAGATGCGACTTTCCTGGACGTAGCACACAACTGAAATTTATACAGCCCAAACAAGCGGTCATCACTACGCAAAACAACTCCATAATTAGGTTAGTTCAGTTAATGTATTATACTCGATGTGAAAATTCGTTTGATGAGTCATTTGTATATTAAAATAATTTTATATGACATCCTACCATGGATAAGTTTAATCTACGAAAACAAAGACGATTTGTAAAGAAGCCGCATTACGTGTAACTGTCATTGGATATCAATATTGTGCTAAGCACTCCTGTTAATATTGCGATAACCTTCACCAAGAGCACCTTATTAGCAGGTAACGCCTGCAGCAGTGGTGTGTTGCCTTGTGTCGTGCGTGTAGCGCTGTCTCGCTCGGGGAATGTTGTTGGTGTTTGCTGAGTTCACGGGGACATATAATTATTTTAACGTCCTGGTTTTTATTGATTGTGTAAAATGCCAGAGATTTGAAGATCTGAGTACGCGCTTGAATGCATAATATATGCACGCGCGTTTGCGTATGTGCTTGTGTGTGTGTGTGTGTGTGTGTGTGTGTGTGTGTGTGTGTGTGTGTGTGTGTGTGTGTGTGTGTGTGTGTATGTGTGTGTGCGTGTGTTTGTGTGTGTGTGTGTGTGCGTGCGTGTGTGTGTGCGCGCGCGCGAGCGACCATTTTAGTTGTTACATCGCAAGATTTTGAATATTCTAAACTCACGGATTAGTAACAATAGTCCATTAGTCAGACAAGATTTGATTCTCAAATTGGGGGAATAATTCCACTATGATTTTCAGTTACACGAGGGAGTCGCAGTATCGTGTGCCACAACAAAAACAGCCTGGTTCTTCACTGCAGGAATGTTGGTGTCCTCGTGAATGGTCGTTCTCCAGTAGATTTCTTCGACTTCTGATTCGTATTTCTGGGTTATAGTATTCCCAGGCTCAGGATGGTTAAGCGAACAATGATTCTCCCATGTATTTTTATCATGACAACAGCACGGGGCTGAAGCCTCGTGTCCCCCAACAGTTTGTGTGTTCTAGTTGGCCCTTTCTTATGTAGTTTCATCGACCGCGATTCGGTTAAATGAATTTCCTTATCTGAGCTGTTCAGAAAGCATGGTTTTGGTGTCCCCTCACAGCACTTTAGTGGGCTTTGCTCTCTAGCGTGGTCCCTTTGGTGATGGCAGCATACACATCAGTTTCGGTCTATATATCATTCAGCCTAACTTTTTTCATGTGTTGGCCGATAGCTTTCGGGAAGTTGAAGCTGATGTGAACTCCTCCCAAGAGGAAGATGACATTCTCAAGCTTTGTATTCGGCCAGAATAATTATTATTCTCTTGCATATGTTGTACAGTGGCTGGGCAGCTGTGATGATGGCATGCTTCTGGCCCATGTAGTTTGGAATGTCCACAAAGCGATTAATGACAGTGGTGAAGTGTATCGTTATCATCTGCTGGTGCCTGGAGAATGGATAACATCCCTGCTGCTGTCACAAGGGGTCAACGATACTGGTGGCTCCGTCCAGAGCTACCCAGGCTCGAACTAACCGATCCTCTTTATCGTCTTTCGTGACGCCCCCCAGGCCAAATCGTTTTTGTTTCTGAACCACTATACCTCTATCTTCTTCTCATCACTAAATGAAGGTGACATGATAAAGCCTTTGAAACTCCCGTATTGCTTCCCTGACGTCCTTGTTGTCCCAGGAGCTGTTGCTTCCCTGACGTCCTTGTTGTCCCAGGAGCAGTGGATCATCCGCCATTTGACGGCGATTTACCGATGCTTTCGCTGGACTGCACACACTTGCCTTGTTTGCTATGCTACGCGCCTTTCCCACTCTATCCATAACACCCCTATGGGAGTACAGCCAACCAGAAATAACTGTATCAAGCGACAGATTTGTAGGCGTCATTTTTACACTTATGATTACATAGACAACATTAGATTCCACAGTTGCAATTTCCGCTACAGCCCCTTTTTAGAATTTTCAACTTTAGATTAAAAAAAAAAATTCATGTACGAACTACCCCATGGGCACAAGAGCACGCCTGCACAATGTTAGCCACATATATTGTGCTTGCAAACAACTTTGATGTAACGGTAGACAAATTTCGAGAAAATCACGTTTGTATTGAATTATTCCATATATTCTTGTGTAAATTCAAAGATTAAAACCTACCTGGTAACGCAGGCACCACATCCGCAAATATGTTGTGCTTGACGATGCGTCACCCGTTCCATTAGCTGCTTTATCCCCTGCCGGTAAGATGTTATCGTGTCTAGGTTCACGACGGTGAATCACGAATGCTCGGTTGATATCTTTGAAGGCGGTGCTAAAATTAAAGTGACCCAGTGTTGCCCTTGACTGTTTTGGTGACATTGTTATGGTATGTGACGGTGTCCCAGTTTTGCCCGTGGCTGTGTTGGTGACATTGGTATGATATGTGACGGTGAATCACAAACGCTATATCGGTGCTAAATTTTAAATAGGCGTTTAACATTTATATACAACGACGTCTGATTTTTAAAAGTAAACGTGTCACGTGCGTGCGTGTGTGCGTGTATAATCAGGCAATAATACACCGTTTGTTTATGCAGCCAGCACTCGTGATATTATCTGGCTGAAAACACTCGAGTGACATCAACAAACAATATGTTATTCTCGTTATATGACATCATATAAATATTTGTAAACATTTGTAAACATGCTGGGGTCGGTCTCACAAAGCTTCCACACCGTACGTTGATATGAAATCGTACGGTATGAACGTCCGTGATGCGGACGTTGGACGCAGGTTAGGTACTCCGTTCGAAATGTTTTAAACTTCAGCTGGATTCCCAGAACGAAGTAGCCGTGTGTGCGTTCGTTATGCATGCATGGTCATGTACGTGAGTACGCGCGTGACTTCGTGCATGCTTGCGTACTTGCGTGCGTTCGTATGTTTGCGTGCATGTCTTTGCGTCCTTGTGTGTGTGCAAGAGTGTGGAATCACTATCGGCCGTACAGTACAATACTACACACGTGTATACAATAGTGTGTACCTGTTGTGTTTTGGGGTTGAATGAAAGATGGCATATATAAATGTCTCTACGGGGATGTGGGCCCCATAATTGCGTTTAATTACATCAATGCATCACTGTTTGCAAGCAACGGCGATAGTTCGCTCGCTTGCCAACTAGCAATGGCTTAATTCTTAATTTGACCCTGTGCCAAATGTTATTGCGACCATGATTCAGCACGAGGTGGACTTCTTCATTAATTGTGCCCTGAGTCAAACGTTATCACTACCATGGTTCAGCACGCATTCTCGTATGATAACTACACGATACCAGTGTACTTGGGTTTTTCTCAGGATACAGTTGGGTAAACTCGAGAATTGCAGGGCGGTGTTTGGGTTGAATGTTTTGTTTTGTTTTATGGTTGCGGCGTGTCTTGTGTGTCGGGTGGTTTTACTGTGTTTCGTGTATCATGTGGTTTGATCATGTTGTGTATGTCGTGTGGTTTAACCGTGTTTCTATATGTCGCGTTGTTTTGCCGTGTTTCATGTAACATATGATTTGATCGGGTTATGTGTGTCATGTAGTTTGATCGTGCTTCGTGTATCATGTGGTTTGACTGTGTTTTTAGTATCGTGTGGTTTGAATGTTGTTTGTGTAACGCGTAATTTGACCGAGTTTAGTTTTTCGTGTGGTTCGGGGGTGTTCTTTTGTGTCGTGTGGTTTGATCGTGTTTCGTGTATCATGTTGTTTGGTCGTGTTTCGTGTATCGCGTGGTTTGATAGTGTTTTGTGTATCGTGTAGTTTGACCGCGGTTTGTGTATTGTGTGGTTTGGGCGTGTTTCGCGTATAGTGTGGTTTTCTTAGGTCATAAGCTAACCAATTAAATGAAAATAATATACAATGCCATTATCGCATTCTGCATATATGATAACTAATAATTGCGAGCTTGAGGGTGAGCGCTTTGTTGTCAAAAGACAATGTTGGAACTTCATCAATGCGATATAATCATCCTAATCCTTACAACGAACCATTTGTAATATCACCATATATATATATATAAAAAACACTATTTAACAAACCCGCCATCCAAACGAAATAACAATACAAATAGCAAACATTCAGGCCAGCACCATTAGGTTGAAAGGATCAATGGTAGAATTTAACTTTCTGCAGTTGCAAGGGTTATCTTCGGCTACATAAATGTGGATTGTTTTGAATTTTCATAGCAAAATGCACGACAAATATTGAGCTAGCAGACTATTTCGTGTCACTCATATATGTTGAACACGTACTTGTCAGAATGAAACTCGTGTGTATCGATGAAGAATCTTGATTTAACGAAAGCCAAAACCCACTCATATGGCGCTCCGTGTGACATAAGCTGGCTGGTGATATCAAACACACATATTTTGTGGGGTGTTAACCTGGGATTGATGTACACAGATAGCATGCCCTTCAGGTGATGTAGACGCCTACGCGGGACTATGTTGTGGAACGTCAATTAGGGGTCGATGTACCACATCCTTCGCGAAATAATGTTACGTTGCAACTGCATAAACGTGAAACATCTACAATTCAAAGAAAATAAACTGGACCACCAGAAATTAAATTGTACTGCTGTTAAACTGTACTGCTTTTAAACTGTACAGCTGGTAAACTTAACTGTTATACTGTACTGTTAAACGGTACTGTTGTTAAACTGTACTGTTGTTAAACTGTACAGCTGTTAAACTGTACTGCTGTTAAACTGTACAGCTGTTAAACTGTACTGCTGTGAAACTGTACTGCTGTTAAACTGTAGTGCTGTTAAACTGTACTGCTGTTGAACTGCTACGGACGATACACTTGTCACTCATCCATTGAAATCCTACGCAATTCACGCATTTGTTGAACTGCTATGCACGCTAGTGACGCGACACGATTCCATCACTCACCAGCTACCCGCCAGGTACACCCTTCACTCACCTGTTGAATGGATACGCACGCTACACCTTTCACGCACGTGTTGAACTGCTACGCCCGCTACGCCCGCTAACGCCCACTACGCCGCTACGCCCGCTCACCTGCAGTCTCTGTATATCAGCGTGATGGAAAACACGAACACGAACGAACAGTCGGCAGCAGTGCAAGCAGAGTTCAGGAAATATGTGTGTGAGCTGACTGTAGTACGTCGCATGGGCAACCCATTCTTTCACGACGATGAAGATCGTTTCACCCTTGAGACAAACCTAATGATGGACAGCTCTGTAGTTCAGACGCTGAAAACAGCAGCAACGATTGGTCAACCTTAATATGACGAATTTGTGCAGGAGAGACTTGTCTTTTGTGAGAATCTGCTGACAGACAATATAACTAAGTGAAGTGAAGTGAAGTGAAAGTTTATTCAACAACAACAACAACAACAACATAATACAGGTGCATAGTATGGTGTGCTGCTGCTGCTGCTGAAGGGACATAGCTGAAGTCATACGACTTATAAGGTGCTATGCCCTTCTCAAACAAAATAAATGCAATATAAGTAAAACATTAAATACAAAATAGCATTCGCAATTCACTTATAAACTTATTACTTTGGTGCTTGAGCTAATTATAAATTAACTAATTGACATAACTTTCAATTATAAGTTTATAAATATGCTGTAAGTAATGACAACTTGAATGTTTTTTTAAATTGTTTTAAACTTGGTAGCTGAGTTATTTCATTTGCTTAGCTGTTCCACGTATTTATACCTTTGACAGTGAGTGACAATAGTCTGAGGGTTGTGTTTGTTTTTTTAACATAAAACAGTTTGCTTTGTCTGGTAACATACATGTATTTAGCTTCGGTTGGGTTAAAGAATGCTTGAACCCGACCATTTAAAGAATGATTATTTGCTTTATAGAGTATAATCATAGACTTGTATGTAACTAAATCATGAAGTTTAAGTATTTTTGAGCTGTGGAAAAATACAGATGTATGATCATGGTAATTAAGGTTATAAATAATCCGTATAGCTTTCTTCTGTAACAGAACTAGTTTCTTGAGTCTCGACTGATACGTACTTCCCCATATCTCACAGCAATATGACATATGTGGTTCAACAAGTGATTGATATAATATGTGTAACGCTTGACAATCAAGAACATGCATAGTTTTATACAAAACTGCTATGCTTTTTGATACTTTTGTTTCAACCATTTTTATATGTTCTCTCCATGTTAGGTTTTCATCAATAGTTACTCCAAGGAATTTTGTATTTGTTACCTGCTCAATGTTTATTCCATTCAAAACTATATGCACATCTGTTCTAGGTTGTTTTTTATTGTTAAACATTATAAAATTTGTTTTATTCACATTGAGCGATAATTTGTTTGCTCTGAACCATAGGCCTAGTTGTTTTAGTTCGTTGTTAACTACATTGGTTACATCATCAATATTATTAGCCGAGTAAAAAATGTTAGTATCATCTGCAAATAGAATAATATGAAGTAGTTTGGAAACATCGCACATGTCATTTATGTACAAGATAAACAGTAATGGGCCAAGGATGGATCCTTGCAGCACTCCACACTTGATTTCCTTGAATTCTGAGTTACTATTATTGTAGCATACATATTGTTTACGGTTGGATAAATAACTTTTTATCCATTCCAGAGCTAAACCCCTTACTCCATAGCATTGCAATTTACTTAGCAATATGTTATGGTCAACGGTGTCGAAAGCTTTTCTTAGATCGATAAAGACACCAATCGTAGTTTGGGATTTATCCATTGCAGAAGTAACCTTTTCGACAAATTCAGTTAGAGCTAGTGAGGTCGAATGATTATTTCTGAAGCCATACTGCCCGTCTGACAGTAAGTGTTGTGCTTCAATGAAAGATGTTAGCCTTTTGTTAAATATTTTTTCAAGTATTTTTGAAAATTGGGATAAAAGAGATATAGGTCTATAATTAGAAAATTGAAAACGATCACCTGACTGAAATACAGGAATGATTTTTGCCAATTTCATATCATTCGAAAATGATCCGCAGATCAATGATCTGTTAAAAATGTGGGTTAGCGGTTTTACAATTTGCTTTATTATATGCTTAACTGTTTTCATGCTGATCTCATCGTGTCCGTAGGAAGTTTTAGTTTTGCACCCAGACACAATGTCAAGTACTTCTTGCTCAGTAACTGGGTGTATATACATTGACTGTGATACATTACTTTTTACGAAGTCAGTGGGCTTTTTTCCAGGGCAGGGTTCTATAAGGCTTGATAAATTTGTACCTATGTCAACAAAGAATTTGTTGAAATGGTTAGCTATTTCTTTACTTTCTAATACAACTCGTTTTTCACCAACTTGAAATTCGTTGGAATATTTTGTTTCAGATTTTCTTTTACCTATTATGTTGTTAAGAATTTTCCAAGTCTCTCTTGTATTAGTTTTACAATCTTCAAGCTTTTTCCTGTAATAGTTTTTCTTTTCTAGACGTAACAGTTTTGTTAACTTGTTTTTGTACTTTTTGTACCGACTTTCTGTTAATTCTGACCTATCTTTTAGAAACGCTAAGTACAGGTTATTTTTCTTTATGCAGGCATTTTTTAGCCCTCTTGTTAACCAAGGTTTATCAATCCGTTTTGTTTTTCCTGTATACGTGGTTATTTTGACAGGACAGGCATCATTGTAAGTATTACTTAGTGCTTGCATAAAGCGCGAGAATGCTAAATTAGGGTTTGACTCGTTCATTACAATGTCCCAGTTTATATCATTTAGGTCGTGCTCAAGTCTGTTTAACGAATCTTCATCTAATTTTCTTTTATATTTAACTGTTGGATCTTCATGATTAACCACATTAGTGTTGTTGTCACATAGAACGAAAATTGGCATATGATCTGTAGCATCGCTTAAAACAATGCCGCACACTTTGTTTCTACACAGCTCAGAACAGAAAATGTTATCTATTATAGTAGCACTCGTGCCTGTTATTCGTGTTGGCCTGGTGATCAAGGGATATAACCCAGAGCTAAACATTTGATCAAGGAAATATTTTGTTTCAGCTCGCTCTTCGCAGTGCAATAGATCTATATTGTAATCACCACAAATGTATACAATTTTACTGGTGAGATTTCCCAGTATGAATGAGAGATTGTCATTAAATTTGCTGATGCTGGTATTCGGCGCTCTATATATACAACCGACATTGATTTTTTCGTGTTTACTAATCTGTAACTCGATAAAGATGCTTTCAAAACAGTCATTATCCACATATGAAATGTTCCTTAGACAAATATTAGAAGACTGACAATTGTTAAGCAGAGATTCACACACATATATGGCAACACCACCACCTTGCATGGTTTTATTACAGTACAGTTTGTAACCTGAAAATGCGACTTCACTGCAGGTTACTTCATTTCCATCCCAATTGTTTTCATTAAGCCAAGTTTCTGATATTGCAATGATTTGAAATTTATACTCCATACTTCGGATAGTATCCTTTATCTTAGACAAATTTGCTTTTAGACTCCGGACATTAAAGTGTATAACACCCAGTTTGTTTGGACATCCTTTCAATAATTGAGTTAACACTAGATAAGGTCCATAGCAAAAGTCAGCATCAGGTGGCCTCACTGAAGACGAACTGTGCTTTGTTCTCTCGGTCGTATATGTCTTGCCAGTCACGAAGCGGAAATCATGCAGCGGAGGTCTTCGCCCATAAACACCATGCCTGCCCTCCCCCATCATTCTCAAACACGGGAAGTCTGCGACACTGCACAAAGCAAGATGTGTGATACCTACAATCAACAACACCAGACCAAGTACTTCCTGATTGTGACTCGGATGTGGACGCTGACGTTCTGTTCTGCCATCGTACACATGCTATCATCTAAAGGTGTCAGGACCAACTCCAATGAATATGCAGTGTGCCTACGCCTGCTCTACATGCGACGATATTTGCAGAATGTCAATAGGTTGGATGTTGTGTGAGACCGCTATATCAAGAACAGCATCAAACAAATCACTCGATAAAGTAGAGGAACTAGGCCACGTAGACGAGTTTTGTCAACAACACCACTTCCTAGAAAACTGACAGTCACTCCTCCTGGTTGATTCCAACAAGGAAGAGCTATTCAACTTTCTGACCGATCATATCGGAAAGGAAACACCACCTGATGGGAAAGAGCTGGTGTCAACCTTTGACACACGTGTGAAATGAAAGCGGGTCAATAAGGATGCAACCAAACTAGGGCCATGCAACCACGAGGAGGCGGACACTAGGGTTATGATATATTCCTAGCTGTGGATCGCCTTTGGTACAGGGAATACATTCCGGTATATAGGGTCTCACAACAATGCATCAAATCTTGGGCGGTGCAAGGCAGCAGTTCTCCCCCTATTCCACAGCTTGACTAGGTGTGACACTGTTTCATCCTTCACGGGACAGGGAAAGAAACCGTGCTAGGATGCGTGGAAAATGTTCGAACCACAAACATAATCTTGAATCATGCTGCAACACCTGCCCAGCTCCACTTTGCTGAACTGCAAACCATCAAGAGATCCACAGTATTGCTGTACGATACAACGAGTGGACTGGAGACTGTGAATGAAGCCAGGAAACACATGTTCGCACAGGGCTCAATATCCCTAGAAAACATCCGTCCGACGGAGTAATCGCTGTTGGAACATTGCAAGCGAACTGTGTATCAAGGTGGACGAATATGGGGTCAAACACTCACGCTGTATCCAAAACTGTCTAGTCTGCTGGAATGGGGATGGAAGCTAACGTAACATGGATGGCATCCATACTGGACAATACTGCCAGAGGCTTCAAGAGCTTGCCATGTGCTCATTCGCTGTGGACGTACCAAGGCATGTAGGAGTATCTGCCAATGCAAGAGGAACGAACTCAGCTGCACCGAGCTGTGTGTGTGCCAAGGAGGCTGCGCGCAATAAAGAACCCACTGACACTGAGTGGAATTTGTGAGAGATAAATGGGAGTTCTTAAAGAATATAACAGAATTAGTAATGCAACAATTTGATCGAGACAATTTAATTTAGACGAGACTGTGCACACGTGTTTTTCTTCAACTGAATACATGTCAACTTTCATTATACAATTTTGTGAGTTTAACAGTAGCTACACAAACTGCGAACCATTGTCATATCAATAGTACACTGTAATATGGTAATGTTTTTTTAAATAGAAAGAATGATGATCACAAGTCTTGCATTCAAAGCCACTCAAACATGTTAATTATAAGTGGACACATTATTAGCTTTCACTTATTGAAGATCAATCTTAAATTACAATGAACATACAGTAAAACAAAAGTTGTATTCTTCAATCTACATCACAAGAAAGATTGTTCATGCAAATATATTACATATATATATATATATATATATATATATATATATATATATATATATATATATATATATATATATATATATATATATATATATATATATATATATATATATATGTGTGTGTGTGTGTGTGTGTGTGTAACGAGGGTGATCATTATTACGATTAGGAGGACGAAGACAATGACACATTCAGCCTCATCATCCTACTCCTCCTCATCGTCATCATTGTCTTCGTCCTCATCATTGTAATAATGATCACCCTCATTGTCATCATCTTCTTCATCATCATCATCATCATCACTAAGACCGGTGAATATGAGGATGATGATGACGTTGAGGAGAAGGATGGTGAGGTTGAAGGTGTCATTGTCTTCGTCCTCATCATCGTAATAAGGATCACCCTCATTGTCATCATCTTCGTCATCATCATCATCATCACTAAGACCGTTTATTACCCTCATCATCACCTTCTACATCATCATCATCAGCAGCAGCAGCAGCATAATGATTATCGGCTACCGAACCTAATCGAAAATAAATGTATAAACAATTTTCGACCCAGAATGAGAACTTTATGAAACTATCTACTGTGTATATACACAGTAGGTTCAAAGTGTTTTTCACTTCACCCCAACTCCAACCCGACATATCTGGGATAAGAACACATGCAGCATATAAAGAAAGAGAGTTAATTAACTAAGCTGACTTCAGAACTGAGATACTTCAATTATGAGAAAAATATAGTTACACTGTACTCATACAACATATATTAATCAATCATTCCATCAATCAATCAACCAATCCAGAATAAGATTACACCCAGAATAAGATTACATTGACCACCTTCGTCAACGCTGATAATAATACACCTACCAGCATTACTAATACTCCTGATTAATTACACCAACCTCCATTGTTAACACTCCTGATAAAATTGCACACACCACCACTGTCAATATTCATGTTATGATTAAATCAACGGTTATTGTGAACATTTCTGATACGATTATATCCACCTACATCGCTAACACTTCTGATAACATTACTCCCCCACCACTGGTTTCTGAGTTAATTGCTGCTACATGGCATTTCTTAATAATAGTATGATACATCCATCATGCTGTGCATTATTCGCTTATCGACGTTAGTCGTTAATCAATTGTGTTACACTTCTATTGGCCGAATCTTGATTTCCGTGTATGCAACGCTACCACTGATGCCTGTCCATGACGGTACATTGCGGTTGAGGAGTACATAGTTGTAGCTTGTACTTGTCGGGTGATACCAGAATCCGTTGTACGTAGCACCGAGTTTACGGCTCGTATCCTTATCACGGGTGAACAATGTATGTCCTTTGTAAATGTAATAAGACACTGTTTTAGCAGTAGCTGTTCCAATGTTCGCTATCTTATAACGCTCTTTCTCATCTTCAATGTAAAAATCGTTATATTCCAAATAATGCAATACTCCAGATGTGAGTTTCATCTCCAACCGAATTGAATATTTCAGGTGCGGCTGATTCGTGATTCGATATAGTTTCTCCAGACCGAGCCAGAATTCGCCACTGACGTCACCGAAGCCGTTCTTGTAGTCGTTCCACGTCCTGTTGAAAGGGAGATCGAAAGGGGCTCGACGCCGCTGGACGACAATGAACTTGTCAATTATGCAGAAGACGGGGAACGGCGGCAGAGTCGACTCCAACAGAACATGTCTGCCGTGGATGACTGCTGTGAACATGTGAAACAGGTTACATTTGAGACTAGGACAAAAAGAGAGGACGAGGTAAGGAAGATACATAGGTAGATCATTAATGTGATCAACGTTTGGTGATGACAGGACATATACAGAGAAGCCGATATAGCAAAAGAAAGTATGTAACTAGAAACGTTGGTACATTGTTCCATAGTCCAAACTGTACTTTTAATTAGTTTAATTATTGTTCGCTGTTTTCTCTATCACTTGTTCGTGCATTACGTCATGAACATATTTGATCACCATAGCATCAGTACAAAGGCACATTTATAGAAATAATAAATGACGCATGCTCATTACCTGATTCTGATTGGTTGAATGAAATGATGTGCGTATTGGTTGGTTCCACAGCTGCCGTCACGAAATAAACAACGTTGATAGCGACGACACGGGGGCAACCTAAAATGGGAAATATAGTAAATTTATAAATATTCACATCCTTCCATTGCGCGCACTTGACAAATACGCGGATTTATTCTGGCTCACACTAACTCCGAAACTGTTGTTTTGACCAGGAATGCAAGAAATCACCGTCATTTGTTGTTCAACGGATAATACATTTGTGAAGAAGTGTGTCTCTAATTTTCCGTTTCATTAGTTTCGAAAAAATCTTTCAACGACAATCATCCAGCTGCAAGAAACATGCATTTAGTGTGTTCAAATGTCGTTGATTGGTTGCGTAATCTATCGCATCGTCCAGGTAATTCAACAAAGATGGTATCGGTCGCATGACAGGTGGACGAAAGACTGGTCGGGGAACACAAACAACTGGCAAGGGTTACATTCGCCATTTTGGATACTTTCACAGTGATCGCAAAGTCACCAAATAATGTTTCTCAAAACTTAAAAACTTAAAATAGATGAACATCTATATACACGCTACACTCACGCGCACACAATAATGCACACACTCACGCACGCTCGCACACGCCAAAAAAAAAACACAAATACCTTGGTTTACGACCGGTCAGTCACGGCCAAGCAGACACGATCATCCGACAGACCGGCCGGCCGGTGTCACATCAAATGTATATCCCAATATAACATATACCCCGATCATTATTCCATATATAATAATGCCGCACGGGCATTGCTCTCTAGGTTATAACAACCCAACTGTATATATAGTAACCCAGTTGGAGATCGTAAACAGAGGAGCCACATGACCAAAACGTGGTTATGTCGAAACAAACCATAATACTAGATTTACTTGAAGAGATTCCGAAAATGTTTTCACGTGACACTCTAATACTGTCAAAACGTATGCCTGCGTAAAAAAAGACATTATGTTCACGGTGTGGTAGGTTTCGATTTGAACTAGCTCGACGTATTTGTGATATAAATCATTACGACAATAGAAAGTTGGCCTGATCGCGTGCACGCATGTTATGAAAACAAATGCATGTCTATACTGAAAGCAAAAAGATAAATACTCACCCATGAAGACATACATCTGTCCCTCCATTAGAGTCCCAGATACAGGTTTAGTAGACACAGCGACAGCGCCGCTCGACTGCGGTCGGCTTTTGATCGCAGCAATCTCACGGGCCATTGCTTTCAACTGGGTTTTTAGGCTCTCAACGGTGCCCTGGAAGGTTGAGATATTTTAGTCCAGCTAAGAATGCCTCTTATATTATACAATGCTTGCAACCACTATTTGTTTTTATTATTGACAAATATATCAACCATTAATGTAAGGAATGTGTAGACTTGTTGTTATTTAATAAGATTTAACAAGATTGCCATCCAAAACAACAAGTTCCAGAAGGCAAATGGACGCGGAATCCAATGGTTTATCGAGAATCCTAAAATTTATCATTTATGTGTAGCCCACCCTTATCAAATGGCTGTCAATTATATTTTAGAACATATTCACACTACTAGCATTAACACAATCATTTGGCAGTTTGTTCCATTCATTTATCACCCTCTGTGAGAAAGAGTACTTTCTCATGTCCAACCTACACTGCGCCTTAACTAATGCTGCTTTGTGTCCTCTGGTTCTACTGCCTTCTTTAAGTTTAAAGAACATATTCCTATCAACATCCTCATAACCGTTCACTATTTTAAACACTTCTATTTGGTCTCCTCTTAGTCTCCTGGTCTCTAGTGTTGTCAAAACACATTGTAATAAGCGACTTTTGCAATTACAGTCTCTCAGTTCTGGAATAATTCTAGTTGCTCTTCGTTGTATTCTTTCTAGCTTGTCTATGTCCTTTTTACGAAACGACCTCCGTGCTTAAATACAATATTCTAAATGTGGTCTAACTATTGCTTTGTACAGGGATACACTTAGCTGTTTCTCCTTATACATGATAGTTCTCCTAATTAGCCAAACAACTTGATTTCCTTTCGAAGCAACAATCACACATTGCTCTAATGTCAGCACTAAATGTTACTCCTAAATCCTTTTCTTGTGTGGTTCTACTTAGTACAACATCCCCCATTTTATATTATTCGTCCATGTTTCCATGTCTTATGTGTATATATTTACACTTCCCAACATTTAATAACATTTGCATTTTTCTGACCATTTAACTAATTTATTTAGATTATCCTGTAAACTTTGTTTATCTGTATCATTAGTAACCTTTCTGAATACTTTTGTGTCATCTGCAAATTTGAGTACTTTGCTAGATATGTCATCTTCAAAATCATTTATATATATATATATATATATATATATATATATATATATATATATATATATATATATATATATATATATATATATATATATATATATATATATATATATATATATATATATATATATATATATATATATATATATATATATATATATATATATATATATATATATATATATATATATATATATATATATATATATATATATATATATATATTAAAAACAGTATAGAGCTTAATACTGATCTATGTGGTACCCAACTCAAAACCGATTTCAAATTTGAATTCTCACCATCTAATATTACTCTCTGTCTTCTGTGTGTAAGCCACTTTTCTGTCAAGTTGATTACGTCATTACCTATACCATGGGCTTTTAGTTTAAGTAACAATCATTGATGTGGCACTTTATCGAAAGCTTTCTGAAAATTTAAGTAGACAGCATCCACTGGTGACCCGTCATCTACCCACTTTGTAATTTCTTCAAAAAAACATAAGAGATTGGTTAGACATGACCTTGCTTTTAGGAACCCATGTTGAGATGTATTTATTAATTAATTTTTTTTTGTTTGGAATTCCACCATGTGGTCTCTAATTAAAGTTTTGAGTAATACAACTGATGTTAAACTCACTGGTCTATAATTGTCTGGCTTGTTCCTCGATCCCTTCTTAAATAGCTGCGTAATGTTTGCTATTTTCCATTCTGAAGGAACTATTCCTTCATCTAGTGACAAGTTAAACAACATTTTGTAAGTGGTGTACTAATTTGCTCAACAATTTCCAAAAGCAGTTTTGGTGTTATCCATCAACTCCAGGTGATTTATTAACTGTTATCTTCTTCATTTTCTTTGCTATCATTTCAGGAGTCACAAATAACTGGCATAAATGTTCTGATTTATTGCCCTCAAATTTAATAAATGGAACTGGAAGTGAGCTGACATCTTCTGTTGTAAAAATTGAGCTGAAATACTCATTCAGGGCCTCTGCTATTTGAAAACCGTCTGAAATCATGTTTCCCCTGTTGTTTTCCAGTGGTCCGACCTTATCTCGAACTTTCTGTTTACTCCTTACATAAGCATAGACACCATTGCTGTATTTTTGTTATCTTACCTGCCAATTTATGTTCAAATGTTCTTTTAGATTGTCCAATTTCAGTTGTAGCTAGGTTAAGTGCCTCATTGTATTTGGCATAGTCTTCATCCTTTCTTGTACGCCTATAAACCCTCAACACAGTTTGCTTAAATACTATTTTTCTAATAGCTTCTTTTGACAAGTTTCTTTCTAGACCGTTTTCATTGTTTTTTTTTTATTTATCGATGGTACTCTCAATTTCATATTTTAGAATATTCCAACATTCAATTGAGGTCTTATTCGTCAGCATGTTATTCCAAACTAGCTTTGCTAAGTATTTTCTCATATCTTTATAGTTACCTTTGTGGAAGTTTCTCCTATATTGATGTCAAAATGTATTTGTTTGTGGTCGCTGTTACCCAATGGTTCATGTATTTTTACATTATCCACTAATTCTTTTTTGTGATGATAAAACTATATATAATACATTATCTCCCCTGGTTGGTTCTAGAAAGTGCTGAGTAAGGAAGCTATCCTGGATTAAAAATAGAAATTGTTGGTCCTCACCCCCTGTACTCTCTAGAGATTTCCATTGTATATGTTCATGGTTAAAATCTCCCATTAGGATACATTCCCCTGTACTAACTTCCTTATAGCATTTTGTATTTGTGTAGTATCCTCTTCGTTTATGTTTGAACTTCGGTAAAATAATTTTCTAATTTTATTTCATAAGCCTGATTAGATTTTTTAACATCTAAAATAACTCCTCCTCCCCTTATTCATATTCGATATCTCCTAAACATTACGTATAATGTCAGTCCCAATGTAGCATCTGTTATGTCTGTGTTGATCCATGATTCGGTAATACCAATTATGTGAGAGTCAATATTCGTTTTTCTTATTTACTATACTCCTAACATTTAAACACACACATCTATAACCTGCTTCAGACATGTTTTTCGTACATTCTGTTATTGGTTTATCTGTACTAGTGGCCTCTTGTCCTGCTTGAGGCATCTCTAAGTAACCCCCCATGCGCTTCTAGTTTAAATAGCGTTTACTACCAAAAATATTTGTTATGCTACCCATGCCACTGTCTGCTGCTGCTGTGAGTCCATCCGCAAATACTGCTGCCCCCTTTCCACTTAGATGAAGCCCGTCCTTCATGTACATATCAGCCCTTCCAACAAAACATCCCCACAAATCCACAAAAACCAACTTCCTCTTCCCTACATAGCTTCTCGACTAGCATGTTAATTGCCATCCCCCGGCAATTCCGATATCTATGACCCCTCCTTCCTATTACTGGTAAAATCCCTGACAGTATTACGTGCTCAAACCGCGTCTGCTTTAGTGTTCTGACCAAATTCCTGTATTGACTAAATATGGTAGTTGTACCCTCCCTCTCTACGTTATTTGTCCGTACGTGTACTAGAACAGATCCACCCTTGCCCGAACTCACGATCCACCGGAAGAGCTATTCCGAGGAAGTGATAGAGGGGGTAAGACAGATATCCACCCTTGCCCGAACTCACGATCCACCGGAAGAGCTATTCCGATAGAGGGGATAAGAAAGAGATCCACCCTTGCCCGAACTCACGATGTTTTCTACCCTCTCAGTTATCGCCTCTATTTTGGCCCCATGCAAGCAAACTACCACGTCATCTCCCTTGTTTAAGACTATGTCGGTCTTCCTAACTATTGAGTCCCCTACAAAAACCCTCGCTCTCTTTCTCACCCCTCTATCACTCCCTCGGAATAGCTCTTCCGGTGGATCCCCCATCACATTCTGTCCTGCAGCCTTGTCACTTGGTGGCAGACTCTTATCAGGCTCTCTCTCACTCATCAACCTGTCATCTTTCCCTCCCGTCTCCTGGCCAACTTACGCTCATGTCGCCTTCCATCCTGATACCTTCCCTCCAGTCTCCCTCAATCCCATCGCCGTAATTATCGTCTCATCCCCCCCCCCGACTCCTTCGCTACTGTCTCCTCCACTCCCCTTTCCTTCGTTCCATTTGTATTCCCTCCCATTTCTTTCCTTCTCTTCTCCTTTCGTCCTGTCTCCCAACAACCTGTCACCTTACCTCCTCTCAGCCTCCTCCCAGGCTGAGGTGAGCTCTTCCTCGTCATCTTCCCCCACTTTATCATATACTGTCCCCCCACCAGAACCACTGGCACAACCCACCTGCTCCCTTCCCACCATTGCCACAACGAGCAGCCTCAGCTGTTCTAACTCCAACTCAAGTTCCTTCATCCTCGTACATCCCCTATCCTAAAAACTAAAACTAACCGCCTCCGAGTTATGGGTGTGATGTGACACACAGCAGGTTACGTCTATCTGAAGGCTTACACCATTGAGTACAATTCGCCACCTTAATTGGGGCCCATTTCATCCATATACTGTTGGTCTTCGGCTTACATATGGCACAAAAGTGCACCAAAGGTGTAATTACCACAGCAATGTGTCTACGTGCGTGGTGCAGTCCAAGGTGGGCGATATGTCAGTTGTTCGTCCAAGAAGTAATGGCAGAAGGTATTGGCCAGTTACTGTAGTGTCCCGCACTGAAAAACAAAGTAGAACGATCACTGACCTGCAGTCTCTGTATATCTGCCTCGGCTTCACCGCCCACGTCCTTGCCGCAATACGGACTCTGCACAACGAAATTGTACGTACAGGTACCTAAACCAACTCCCGTGTCTTGGCCATTGGTCAAGCCGCAACTGACCAACAACAGGGCAACAACGCCAATACCAAGCATGATGACCCGAGACAGACAGGACTGCGGAAGGTGCGTCAAACACGAAGTAGCTCGAGCGATAGCTGTTCGAGTGAGCCAACAGCCAAGTCGTGTTCTAAGGCATATAGATAATGATCAGCACACCACGGGCTACCGACCACTCGCCTGACCCCAATTCACCTATATACGCGTCTACTGGAAATGTTGTGCATTCACTGTTATCAGATATAAGCGTCACGACATCCCTATTTTAATCAACCACGGCTGTCAATCCAGCACTAGGCGATACAATATTATTTGCGGGCGGGCGGGCGGGCGGGCGGGCGGGCGGGCGGGCGGGCGGGCGGGCGGGCGGGCGGGCGGGCGGCCGGGCGGGCGGGCGGGCGGGCGGGCGGGCGGGCGGGCGGGCGGGCGGGCGGGCGGGCGGGCGGGCGGGCGGGCGGGCGGGCGGGCGGGCGGGCGGGCGGGCGGGCGGGCGGGCGGGCGGGCGGGCGGGCGGGCGGGCGGGCGGGCGGGCGGGCGGGCGGGCGGGCGGGCGGGCGGGCGGGCGGGCGGGCGGGCGGGCGGGCGGGCGGGCGGGCGGGCGGGCGGGCGGGCGGGGCGGGCGGGCGGGCGGGCGGGCGGGCGGGCGGGCGGGCGGGCGGGCGGGCGGGCGGGCGGGCGGGCGGGCGGGCGGGCGGGCGGGCGGGCGGGCGGGCGGGCGGGCGGGCGGGCGGGCGGGCGGGCGGGCGGGCGGGCGGGCGGGCGGGCGGGCGGGCGGGCGGGCGGGCGGGCGGGCGGGCGGGCGGGCGGGCCTGTGTGCATGCTTGATCCGTACCAACAATACTTCGGCTTAGCACAGCATGAAAAGAATTGTATATAGGGGGGTTCTGACATCAAAGTGGCTGTGTTTGACAAAGCGTCACTGTTAACATTCGGCGGTACGATGATAGCATCTTGAGTGCAGGGACATATAAGATCATATGTAGTTATGTGACGGTTAATCACGAACGCTTGCTTGTTTTCATCGTATGTAACTGGACATCAAAGTTACCATTGTTGTCGTTTGTTAATTTAACCTGGGTGTTTTGTGGCATTGGTAAAATATAATAACGTGTTGTCATAGTAATCCAAGCCAGGCAAGTATTTCAAAACCGAATATTATTTGAAGAACTGTCAGAGGGCCTCAAATGTTTCAGCAATCCAGTTGAATTTTTTTTTACGACTTTATTGTTCATGGAACTCGCACAAATGTGATGTGTTGGTTGTCCATAACGTGAAAACGTTAATGCCTGCCTCATTATTGTTAATGCAAAGTTTTCAGTACATGTGTTATGCGTGACGACGGAGTGATCACTGTATACGCGATGGATTCCACTTGTGCGAGTATAGCTAGGTGTTCGAGTGCCGCTAGGTGTTCGAGTGCCACTAGGTGTTCGAGTGCCGCTAGGTGTTCGAGTGCCGCTAGGTGTATGAGTGCCGCTAGGTGTCCGAGTGCCGCTAAGTGTTCGAGTGCCGCTAGGTGTTCGAGCGCAGAGTTCTTACTATAAATAAAACGAGATGACATTTCTGATAAGAACTCGAATTATTGTTGATAGACTGCGTGACTTCGACTTCGAATGTAACACGCGAATGTGTTGATTGTTTATGTGTTATTTGCAATCTTTATTTGTAATCTTTATTAGTAATCTTTATTTGCTCAACAAATAATACAAGTAAATACATATAGTATATGACAACATCGTGTTATTAACTTGTTCTATGTAACACAGAGTTTATGCAATGTAACACTATTAATGTAACACAATAACAAGGCAGATATATTGTCATCGACCTTTCCAGAAGGTACCCGTATAGAAGGTCCCCGTACACAAGGTACCCGTGTAGAAAGTCCCCGTACACAAGGTACCCGTACACAAGGTACCCGTACACAAGGTACCCGTACATAGGTACCTGTCCAGTTAGACACTAAAAACAGTGGTCTCTGTATTTATTCAGACCTGTGTTTAACTGTTGTATAGGTGTACGTAGTCAGCTCAGATCGCAGATACACTTCACACATTATATATAAGCAAGTGTTACACAGACACAACACTTTTCAAATATACTGCTGCAGTTAAAAGATGTGCAACTACGTCGATAAAGTAACCTGGAAGATTGTATTGGTGCGGTGCGTTTTGGTGGGTGTGGAATAAATGCAGGAAAATGAACGGCATATTCATCGAGAACACCAAGGTTCTGGTATACATATATATTTCTTCTTGCCCTTTTTCGACTTTTCAACCCGTACTATTGATGTTTAAAATTCAATTGTGTCTGTATGTTAACTGTTGATGTTGTTGAAATAAATGTTATTATTATTGTTGTATACTCAGGCGTTGCGGCGCATCCGAGATCACGTGTTCCCGCTCCTGCGGTCCGTTTCTGTGTTTCCACGTGCTCTTGTGTTCCCATGCCTAAACGCGGACGTCTGAGTACAACGACATTAAGCGCGGACGTCTGAGTACAACGACAGTAAGCGCGGACGTCTGAGTACAACGACAGTAAGCGCGGACGTCTGAGTACAACGACATTAAGCGCGGACGTCTGAGTACAACGACATTAAGCGCGGACGTCTGAGTACAACGACAGTAAGCGCGGACGTCTTACTAGAACATAACCGCAAAATGGCGTGGAGATTCTTCTCTTCTCCACATGTACGCTGCCAATGTTCGGTTGCGTAACTCCGCAACATAAACAATATCATAATTATATTTTATTATTATGTAATCAAAGAACATTAATATAAGAAGGACGTCTGCTGTGTTTACCCAAAATTATACAAGAAAAATAGTTTAGACATTTAGTCTGAATCAACAGCCCACACATGTACTGATTATACGTAATAAATATCAAAGGATTTTAGTTGCTATTAGAGGGGCTGTCTAAAGAATTAAGCGAGCAACTCAACATATAAAATTTAGGGGTACATTAAAAAATGACGACATTAAGATGTAACCCCAATACTAAAGGGTATCTTTAAAATAAGAAGCGATCACATAAAAACGCAAAATAAGAGACTGATTTGTTTAGATCACCCCCTTATAATTTTTTTAGAAGACTCCTTAATGTTTTGATGGCCCTTAAGTTTGTCTTTTGATATGAATCCTTACATTTTTATTTTGAAATAACCCATTATTTCTATGAGATGACCCCTTAACTTAACATATGATGAGCTAGTGACTTTGTTTAATGACCCTTACATTTTTTAAATGATTAGTTAATTTATTTTTTAAATCCTTTGCATTTATTTGATCTAAGCGCTTACATTTTCGATGTGACCCATAATTTGTTTGATGACCCCTTAAGTTTGTGTTTTGCTATGATTCCTTTCATGTTTAGATTTCCTTAATTATATAAAGTGACTGCTTCATTTCATAACGATCAGCTAGTTTTAATTGATCCCTGGTTTTTTAGACGATCCTCTATCTGGTTTGGGAAGACCCCATTATTTAACGAAATGGTCCCTTAATTTATTAAGACGATCTGCTGGTTCATTTGTATTGACTAGTTACACTTTTTACTATCATCACTGAAGTTTTTTGTAAGACCCCCTTAATTTTTTTAGATGATCCCTTTATTTGTTGAGACGATCAAGTTAGCTAGTTAACTTGTTCTTACATATTTTGTGACGATTTTTTAACTTTTTTGAGAAGACCCATTCATTTTATGAGATGACTCCTTAATTTATTTAACTTTTTTCGAGAAGACCACTTAATTTTATGAGATGATACCAAAATATGTTGAGATGATCATCTAGTGCATCATTAAATAACCCCTTAATGACTCCTTGTTAGATTATCCTTTAACTTGTTTTTGATAAAATCCCTTAATTTACAAATACTTTAAGAGCCTTTTAATCGTTTAGATGAACATTTTAGTTGACTGAAATTACACTTAACTTAATTGTTTCAGCTGATCCCTTATGGTACTATTTTTGTAATGAAACGTAAGTTTCTTATATAATATCACATTGCATTTTGAGATTTCCGCTAACTTGTTTAATATGACCCCTGAATTTTATCAAATGATGATCAGGTATTTCGATGTTAAGCATTTTTAATCATCCCTTAAATAATTGTTTAAGATGATCCCTTAATTGAGTGTAGATTACCTCTTTCATTTGTTGAGGTGACCCTTTATAATGACCCCCTTCTTCCTTACCACTCTGTCTGACTCGTCCTATTGTTTGCCATCATGTAGTTACTGCCGTGCGTTACCTGGGAGGTGAGCGTAAAATATGAGCGGCATTCCATATGTCCTCCCAGAAAACACGCGGCTTACTCGTTCTGAGATTCCTATGTTAATAATACGTTTGTGAACGTCGAGTGGGTGTCAGCATGACTAGCCGTTATAATGGTGAACAGGAAGATGACGATGATGATTAGGAGGAGGAACATGATGATAAGGTTGAGGGTGTCATTGACTTCGTCCTCATAATCGTAATAATAATCACCCTCATTGTCATCATCTTCGTCATCATCATCATCATCATCATCACTAAGACTGTTTAATTGTCTTGATCTTCTTCCTCATCATCATCATAACCATTTTTCACCCTCATCATCACCGTCGTTATCATTAATATTATTATCATCATCATCATAATCATTATCATAACTATCATCGTCATTATCATCGTCACTAAGTTGACCCCTTAATTGTCATCATCATCATAATCGTTTATCACACTCATCATCACCTTCTACATCATCATTATTAACAACATCATCATCATCATTATAATGATTATCATCATAATTTTTATTACATTACCGGTCGATTACTTACATTACCGGTCGATTATTACATTACCGGTCGATTTATTACATTACCGGTCGATTATTATATTACTGGTAAATTATTACATTACCGGTCGATTATTACATTACTGGTTGTAACAGATGACCCTCTGGCGACGTCCTGTCATAGTGTAGTATGCAACAGACCCAGACCGCAGAGCTAAATGATATACGATCGCATATGCATCATCAATGTTTTTGTAAAATATAATTTCATCAAAGTGATACATAGAGAGGCAGGGGAGAGACGGAGCGAGATGCATTGAGGGGAGAGGGGAGGAAGCGAAACACAATTATATACATACATACATACAGACATACATATATACTACATACATACGTAGACACACAGGTGAATACAGAGTTTGTCTAACATTTCCAGATTTAAACTGAGCACAGGTGAAGTGTTTCCTAGTGCAGCAACTACTTGTACGTTGTTAACAATGCCCCAAGAGTTATGTGCCAAAATTGAGAATTACATTGACAACGCTGGACGCATAATATGCACAAAATCATGAGGACGGTGTTCTACCAAAATAAACAATGACTATTAAAAATGTGCTGTATAATATTCTCCCCGTAAGAACTCTATATGTAAGTAGACCGGTGTACACGACAGATTGTTGTCTGATTTGTCGGACAATACGGTGTCGTGCGATATTGCAAAGCAGGAATAAAAACCTTCGCTAGACCGATTAACGAGATCAGTTTGTGGCTACGATTGTGTCACGGGAATTGGAGCTGGGTCCAATTTGTCCGAAAGCCGGTCCCGATTGCGCATTGTCATGCGACACGGTGTCGTCTGACCAATTGTAGCACAAATCGCACGTGTAAACAGTCAAGCAAGACATATAATTATGTATTTTGTGCCTAGACCTACCAGGGAAGTCCGGACCTTCTCGTCCCTGCTCGACTGCAGCAGGTCAGCGAACGGACGCTGAACACTGAACTTTAGTGCCGACATTAGCCACATGATGACGATGCTGACCTTCTTGAACGACAAACGTCCATACTTCTTTCCGCTATTCCCGCGGAATATGCTCGACTGCTGAAAACTGGAAAACAATCTGCCAGTTAGACTTAGCCGGGAGTCAGTGCACGTTTCTGTCGTGACTCGTGTGGTTGAGAGATGAAGTCCACAGCAGGTTACATATTAAATGTTATCCTCGTGTCGGATATTTAGGGTATACGTCGACGTCATTTGTTTTTGTAAAACCCCCAAATGCGTCGCTGTTGCTTAAATGAATGAATGTCGTTAACTCTTCAGACACATGGCAGGTGGAACGTGGGAAAAACTGGGTTAAACGTCCTCATTGTTGCAACGCTTACTGCACCTTCGCCCCCACCGAGCCGCGTCATTGTCACTGAGTACAGCACGGATTGACTGCTTTACACGGCCACGTTTATGTTTTTTTCAAAATGCACACCATTCAGGCATACAATTTAATGTTGTGGCCAACTTTTTGTGCGCTGCTCTTTGGGTTTCAGGGTCCCGTGAACACGCTACATTGCCACGACCGACACCACCTGGGAACGTCGGATTCTCTGCGTATATATATATATTGAACGCCTATAATTATGGTGACTAAGTTCACGAATAAGCCACTATCTCTCGCACGCAAGTACCGACATTAAGTCTTGACATGGCTGTTTTACTCAGTTGTATTGTCCTGTTCAAACCAATTTGACCCACTCACGACAAGAACAAGTGTGCAGCTCTATTCAGAAATGTGACATCTCAGCACAATATCAATACGTGTTCATTCAACCTTATCTTTTTGTTCACTGGCTACGAGTAGGGTACGAAATGTTGAAATATGTTTCTCATCCGTCCATGTTTATGTTGTTGGAAGGATAGCCATAGTTTAGTAATAGTCTGTAATGATTGCAGCAACGTTTTATGCTTTAATTGTGTATATTTATTTTCCTTGTTTTTAATCAGTATACACATTTATGTCTTTTGACTTTAAATGAAAGATTAAATGGATATGTAGCAGCAGCAGCCGCAGCAGCAACAACAGCAGCAGCAAAAGCAACAGCAACATCAGTCGCAACAACAACAGCAGCAGCAGCGTCCACTGAGCCGCGACATGGAAGCAGACACTAGTGTCGTGACTCATGCGGTTATGGCTGATATTTTTTTTTTTTAACACGACTTGCAAGTCGGCTCGCAGGAATAACTGTCGCTAGAGCAACTTACCTCCCCATGACTACCACTTTGTTGCAGTGGGGGGGGGGGTGGGCTTGCGTACTCCCGTAACCCGGAGAGCTATACTGGCGGGGACGTAAGTCCCTGGTAGGTTCAACCAAGCCAGGCAGGTCAAGGGGTAGGAGTCAGACGAAGTGTAGTCACTCAAGGGGGATGGGTCCTCTTCAGCCTTGGTTGGCATCCTGTCTACGAGATGGTGTCTCGGAATTAAAAACACCCACAGTACCAGTAGCGACGCACTGTAGTAACAGCTCGACGAAAACATGATGAGTTCAAGCAACAACACCAGGGTTCGAGTCTCTGCAGTAACACTTCGTACTTCTCGAGGGTCTACCACCCCGTATGAAAATGACATCCCAAAGCCCCAAGGACGGATACCATCTGGTGCGAGAACAACGAAAGGACTTTCCCGGCCTAAGAAAAACATTCTCCCATCCTGTCTTGTGATCGGAGGTGATTTTAATGCTCAAGTCTCCAATGGCAATCACAGCAACACTAACAGAAATGGTCAGCTTCTTCTTGATTTTATACACGAGCACAACCTTCTGATGACCAACACTCTTTTCTGTAAACCAAAATCAAAACTCTGGACTTTCCGAGCGCCGAATAAATTCAAATCTCAAATAGATTTAACTCTGTGCCGGAGAAGATGGAGAAACAGCATCATGGATTCACAAGCACACTCCTCTTCCGACCCTATTGGTTCTGATCACAGGATTGTGTGTGCTCAGCGTGAGAGCAAAGACGCATCCATCCAAGCCCAGACTTACTTACTTACTTACTTACTTACTTAGTCTTCTTCGTGCCCGGTGGCACATAAGGCATCAACAAGAGAGCGCCACTGCTGTCGGTCTGCAGCCCATTTGGTGATGGTGTTCCATGTCAGGCCGCATTCTTTCATCTCCTTCTCCACTGTTCGTCTCCATGTTTCTTTTGGGCGACCACGTCTCCTTTTACCATCTGCTTTCCAGCGTAAGGCTGTCTTGGGCAGTGCGCCAGGTGACATTCGGCATACGTGTCCAAGCCATCTCCATCTTCGCTTCTTTATTTGTGTGGTCAAGGACGTTGCGTCTGTTTTGCGGTGCAGCTCTTCATTAGTGATGGTGTTGGGCCAAAATACTCCTAGGACCTTCCGTAGACACCTGTTTTGGAAGGTATCAAGCTTGTGTGCTAGCTTGGCTGTCAGTTTTCCAAAGCTCGGAGCCGTAGAGAAGTACACTGAGAACATTACTATTGTACAGTCTCAGTTTTGTTTCCAATCTCAGTTGCTTGGATTTCCAGATGGGCTTCAGCATAGCGAAGGTCTGACTTGCTTTTCTGATCCTAGCCATGGCATGTTTTGCAGAGTCTACATCTGTTGTGATTTTGCTTCCCAGGTATGCAAAGTCCTGAACGTCTTCCAAAGTATCACTGTTGTTTATGTTGTTTATGGTGATGGGGTTATCTGTCTTGTTGTTGATCCTCATCAGTTTGGTTTTTGCTGTGTTGAGCTTTAACCCAATATGTGGTGCTGTTGTTGTGAGTTTGTCCACCTTTTCTTGCATGTCCGTGTGCCTGGTAGACAGCAGTCCAAAGTCATCTGCATTGTCCAGGTCTTCCAAAATAGAGGTAAGTGTCCATCTGATGTATCGGTTTCCATTTTTGGTGATTTCTATCATCAGCCAGACAGTGGCAAGGGTGAAAAGAAATGGTGAGAGAATGCATCCCTGTTTTACTCCGGATTTTACGCAGAAGCTGTCTGACATGTAATTGTTACATGCGACTTGACACTGGACGTCTGTGTAAAGTATTTTGATCACATCTACCATTTTCTGTGGGATCCCGTAGTGACGTAGTATTCTCCACAAGGATTCTCTGTGAAGGCTGTCAAATGCATTTTCAAAGTCAATGAAGGCAATGTAGATCGTACTGTTCCATTATGTGCTTTGTTCCAAAATCTGCCGTAGCGTGAAAATGTGGTCGATGCATGACTTTCCTCTTCTGAATCCGGCTTGTTCCTGGCGGAGGATTGTATCAGTAGCTGATGATATTCTCTTCAGGATTATGTGGCTGAAAATCTTGCATGTCATTGATAACAAGGTTATGCCCCGCCAGTTGTTACAGTTCCCCAAGTCGCCCTTCATTGGTAGCTTGATAATTGTGACTGTCTTACAATCATTCGGTATGTCTTCTTCATCCCATATTCTCTGGAAGATCTGGCAGAGGATTCTGGGTGTTTCTTGTTCATCTGCTTTCAGCATTTCTGCGCAGACGCTGTCGCTTCCTGGTGCTTTTTCATTCTTAATGGCTTCTATGACATCTGCTTCTCTGATTTGGTCGTGGTTGATTTCAAGGTAAAAAAAAAAAAAAAAAAAAAAAAAGGTCATCTGCTGTCTCCGGGATGTCTGCAAGTCTGGGTGGATCTGCACGATTGAGAATATGTTGGAAATGCTACTTCCATCTCTCTATCTTCTCTTTCTCGACTGTGATTATCTTTCCATCTGCATCTTTCAGTGGGAGATTCTGGTTTGGACATGTATCTCCTTTCAACTTCTTGGTTATTTGGTAGAGTGACTTCATATTCTTTCTTCTTGCTGCTGCTTATGCGTCTTCTGCGAGGTTTTCAATGTAAGTGCGTTTGTCTACTATGGTACTCCTTTTTACTTCTTTGCCTTTTCGTGAGTATTCTCTTGAAAGTCTCCTTTGAATCTTGGGGACTCTGTGGTGAGCAGCTTTTTCTTTATTCCTTTCCTTTGGTCTATTTTGTCCCAAGTTGATGTGGAAATCCACTGCTCTTTCTTTGCTCTTCTGTATCCTAGCACTGCTTTCCCTGCTAGCTCCATGGCCATGTTGAAACTGTGTATACTCATCTCTGTTTCCTCCTGCAGAATACCAAAACTGTTAATCAGAGCAATTGTGAACTACTGCTTGGTTTCTGGATTGTGTAGTTTGGTGGTATCAAAACGCTCTTTCTTCTTCTCTCCTGTCTTTGCCTTTCTCAGTTTCAGTGCAAGTTTTCCTATCATCAGCTAGTCTCCTTGTTTTGACGTCTTGTAGAGAGCGTCTCCGTTTTCCATTTACAAGGATGTGATCTATTTGACTCTCAGTTCTGCCTCCAATCACAAGGTCATTCTCCCCACACATGTCACACAATCTGCTGCCGTTATCAGTCATTGTACCTGTTCCGTGTTTGCCCCTGATCCTGTCCCTGTTAGTGTTGTCGCTCCCAACTCGTGCATTGAAATCTCCAAGAACCACTAGTACGTCATGTTTGGGGATATCTTCCAATATTGACTGAAGACTGTCATACAAGTTGTCTTTTTCTTCTTTTTCTGCTTTATCTGTAGGTGCGTAACAGGTTACAACTGAGAGTTTAATAAATCTGGACTTAAATCTAGCATGCAGAAATCGTTCAGTTATTGGTTTCCATTCAAGAAGACTGTTGCCTTTCTCCTTCTGTATGATCAGGGCTACTCCCTGTCTGTGCTGGTTGTCCTCTCTGTCTGACCACAGTATGGTGTCTCCTGTCGCCAGTTGTCGTTTTCCAGCTCCAGTCCATCTAGGCTCCATGATACCTAGAAGGCTGATTTTGTATTGGTGCATTTCCTGGAGAACCCGTGCCAGTCTCCCTCTCTGATATAGTGTTCTCACATTCCAGCATCCGATGTTGATAAAAGTTGTGGGTGTAAGGAGATCCGCCATCGGGGTGAAGACTTCCTTGCGGGTTTGGTCCCCATCCTTCATTAGTCCAGTTGCCTGTACTGCTTCTCTCCTACCGCCCGGTGCAGTTTTCTCTCTTGTTTCCCTTTCCGTAGCTGTTTTTACGGGGTGAGGTCGCTGGCCCCACCCCCAACCTTCCTCTTTTTTCCGGGCTTGGGACCGGCAGGAGATCCTCACAGAGCATTTTCCAGGCAGACTTAAGCTCATACTTAACTGGGATGCAATCACACTAAATCAAGATGTAGCCTCTCGTGCTGACTGGGAGGCATTGGAAAGAACCCAACTCGTACAAGGACTATGTTGATATATGCAACAAAGCATGCTCGGTCATCCTATCACCTCGAGTAGCTTTCAAGACTAGTGTTCTCCATACGAATGAAGTAAATGCAGCACGTATGATTGTAATTAATGCATTACCAGAGACTACACTGCGCAACACTTATGATGAAACGCAGGAAAAGCACTACCATTACATTCTCAGAGCATTTGACATAATGCCTGGAAGTTAGTAAAACAACTTTCAGGAAAGAAATCAAAAACCATCTTCATACTTCATAAGATCGATTAGATGCTTGGAAAACTTACTTCAAACAACTGCTCTCTTCAGATACTACGAGAACATCCAACCATCCAGTTGATCCAAACTATGAGACCAACCCCAACATTGACACCGACATCTTCTCGCTAGCAGAAGTCAGCATTGCGATTAATCGATGAAACTTTGCAAAGCACCAGGACTAGATGACATTCCCATTGAAGTGTAGCGACTACCCAAGTTAAGGAAAGATTTAAGTTCTGCGACAAAACATACTTAGGGAATAGACCACCGGAATGGGGGATTTCGGGTGTCGTATCAATACCTAAGAAAGGAGACCTGACTATTCTTGAAAACTATCGTGGAATAAGTCTAACACAGACTGCTGCAAAAGTCTACAATCGACTCCTGCTTAACAGAATTCGCCCTGAGCTAGAAAAGATCCTACGCCCAAACCAGAACGGATTTAAACCTCTACGATTTACATCTTCGCAGATTCTTGCCCTTAGACGCATCATCGAAGAAATGAGAAACCACCAGAAAGAAGCTGCCATTATTTTCATCGCCTCCAAGAAAGCGTTTGATTCTGTAGATAGAAACACACTGTACAAGATTCTCCGTGCGTATGGCATCCCAGAGAAGATAGTCAAAGCCATATAGATAATGTATGTAAACGCATCTACAGTTGTATTGACTCCCGAAGGGGAGACTACAAATGTCAACATTAACACAGGAGTTCTCAAAGGAGACCCTCTTGCCCCATACCTGTACATCATAGTCTTGGACTACGCATTAAGAACGGAGATTGATGACATAGAAGGACTAACCCTAACCAGACCCGGAAGCACCAGACATCCAGCCTCACGTCTCTCTGACCTGGATTATGCTGATGACATCGCTCTGTTCGCTGACACGATACAAGAAGCAGAACTATTACTTCACAAAGTGGAAAGTGCTTCCAAATCTACTGGACTATTTCCCAACCCAAGCAAAACAAAGTACATGCATATCAACCCGTCTGCTAATGATAGCGTTCACTCATCAGATGGGAGTCAAATTGAAAAAGTAGAGGATTTTAAATATCTCGGATCCTACACAAACTCACAGCATGACATCCAGTGCGGAATAACCCTGACATGGACAGCAGTTCACGCCCTAGACAAAGTTTGGAGAGCGACTAGCTGCAGACTCACCAATCTGAAGATTTTCAGGACGACGGTTGAACCAATCCTAATATATGTATGCGATTCGTGGTCGCTAACACAATCAGTAGAAAATGCACTGGATGGCACCTACACAAGAATGTGGCAGAAAACTCAAAATGTGTCATGGCGCCACCACATGACCAACCAAGAACTGTACGGCTCCCTCGCACTGATCACCAGCATCGTGAGACAACGGCGTCTTCGTCTGGCAGGTCATGTGATGCGCCATGACGAAGAAGCCAACGAAGTCCTGCTTTGGAAGCGCGATAGCCCTCGGAGAAGAGGTCGACCAACAACTCCTCTACGAAGCATACTAGAGAAAGACCCGAACTTCAGCGGGATAAATCAAATAGCGGCAATGACGAACCGAAACCACTGGAAAGAAATCATCATGTCACCACATTAAATGGATGACATATGTAAGTAAGTAAGTAAGTAAGTAAGTAAGTAAGTAAGTAAGTAAGTAAGTAAGTAAGTAAGTGCAACTTGGGATCTGACGCACCTTCCTCAGTTCTCTGCGTTGAATGCCCGAAGACAGATGTACTGGGTAAAACTGGGTAACAGTGTAGGATCAGTAAGTCTTTTCTGTTTTTAATTGAAGCATATTGTGTTATCACCGTGCATAGTTTATGACGGAACAACTGAGTAACACACGTGACTAATCGTAAAATGGTCTGGGCTTGTTTGGTGCATCGAGATTCGTGAGGTTTGTGCGGTACATTTTAACTTCTACCTAGGTTCGCTTCGGCATCCCATACTTATTATTAACATGTGCTAAATAAATGAGATGCCATTTTACACACACATGCATGTGTTCTAGTTATTACAGATATTTACAGGAACGAGCTCACACTACGTTTCATTTTATAATGGCAATGTTAGTCTGATTTATTGGGAAATTTTTATTTAATAACACAAGACGCAGGCATGCGAACATACTATCATACACGCGTTCAATACGTGTCGTGCGATACAGGGGGGTAATAGTTAATGCGGTGTTGAACGCACGTAATACGGACCGAACTACTTATTTACGTCATGAAATGGCAAGTGCGATGTCGAAGTCAAGCTGCCGGACTCCACTGTCGGTGGGCACCATATGATAGGTTCACGTGTATCCATGTTTTCTATGCCATACAAATAAACTATAGATGTTTGAAACGTATTGTGGGTCAATTTTGTTCGCTTTCTTCCGCACCAAGTTGCTGATTTCCATCGTGTAGAAAACAACAACAAAACGTTTGACTGTTTAAAACTGAATGACAACCGACTGCAACGACATAGAACATAGAACATTGTTCCCAACGTTTATTTAAAATTAACGCGTGTGAAATAAATCTTAAATGGCACCTTTACGTAGTTAATCGCCCAGCTGGCAGAGTGGCACAACTAACCAGACGCGGCCTAAGACCTTGTCCGATTATTTACGATACTCAGCTGCCACCTCGTACGATTCACGGGCGATTCACATCGTAAAGTTGCCAATTATTACAATAGCGCAACAGACGGTCTTATTTGAGAAAGTCGCTGCTAGTGGACGTTACTACATAACACACCGCTGCTAGTGGACGTTACTGCATAACACACCGCTGCTAGCGGACGTTACTTCATAACACACCGCTGCTAGTGGACTTGACTTCATAACACACCGCTGCTAGTGGACGTGACTGCATAACACACCGCTGCTAGTGGATGTGACTGCATAACACACCGCTGCTAGTGGACGTGATTGCTTAACACATCTACGTAAGTCATTATGATAGCAACTATCAAGGGAAGCGGACTCTCATAATATTATAAAAGTCACCCAACTAACTCGATTGTTCTCGTTGCTTCAACAAAGACAAGTTGATTGAATCAAACATAGTTATATTCGGCAAGATCTACCTACTATCAAATCCCGAGAAACATTGCTTAATAAGTTTTCCTTGGCAACTCGGAATGTTGGTGGACGTATGCCAGATATGTTGTCTAGTTGACCGTATTGCACGGGAATATATGGAACACCCATCCCATGTGTGTATTTTGTCTTTCGTATATTGCACTGTCGTTGGCTTCTCTCGGTTAATGAACTGTTAAAACTTCGCTGTAGGCGTTTTTTTGAAATAACACTATATATTATATTTGCTCAATAATAGTTGCAGAAGCTGAGAGGGCGATTGGCATGTTGAAAGTAGCAGGGCAGAACAGGCGCGTTTGTGATCTTCTGTGAGCCTCATTTGCACAGGGTCACAGATCCCTCCTTGAACGTTCCTGGATACGCCCTGGTTCAGCGGTCGGCCGTGTTTGCGTAATTCCTGTGCTGATGTCGCCACAACCGGTGAAATAGACAATCAGTTCCGGCTCTTCTAGTTCGGTTCGGAATATGTGTGGTATTCGAGAGAACACAATCTCGGCGATAAGAGTGACGAGGAGCAGAAGAAGGCAGCGCGCAATAATCATCGCCACCAGGATCACAATACTATACATACATAGCTGTACTACTTCATTAAAATTCTCGCTAACTCGCTAAGGATGCAATCATGCGAACTATTGCAAGCGAAAAATATTACGTGTCCTGGTACTGTAGCAGAATAACAATATATATATATATATATATATATATATATATATATATATATATATATATATATATATATATATATATATATATATATATATATATATATATATATATATATATATATATATATATATACATACATTATGGAAAAGTCGTCAGCGTATGACTTCAAGGTATACTTCGACGTCATTTTTCATTTTTGCATGTAGAACCCCCATATGTGTCGCTGTTTGTTAAATGAATGAATATCGTTAACCCTTCAGTCACATGCCAGTTGGAACATGGGAAAGATTGGGTTAAACATTCGCATTGTTGTATCGCATACTGCACCTTCGACTCTACCGAGCCGCGTCATTGTCATTGAATGCTACACGGATTGAGTGCTTTGACATAGATTACACGGCGACGTATATTGCATTTCAGAACGTACACCGTTCAGACATGCCATTAATGTTAAGGCCAACTTTTCTGTGCTGCTGTTCTGGCTTCCACGTTCCAGTGAACACGGCACAATGTGGGGCGCTGTAGTTGGAACGTCGGACTCTCAGTCATGAGAACCGGCAGCGAATCCTCTAGCAGCCATTTCGAAGCTGCGCCATGTTATTCGCTCCACGTTGTCCCAGTTCATTCTGTGTAACCGACCACCTGACAATAGACAGTGATGGACACACATGAATGACCAGCCATCGAGTAATTGATGCAGCGTGTCTGAATGCTTCCCAGATAAAGCATGTTGGTGTTGGAATGACAGGTCTGCCAGTGGATTAAGTGTAAATCACTTTGAGCGGTCCCAATGAACGGTGACAACACCGTTCTTTTTTCATTTGACCGACAGGCTAGATATACACGCGCGGATGCAAGCACGAATGCATGCACAATTGCACGAATGCCCATGTATATGCGTGCGCACATGCACATGAGGGATCAAATCCTAACTACTATTGTTGAATTGATTGTCTTATAATTTTGCGATTCGTTGACCCTGACTCACACTCTGGATAAATCATTTTATGGAACACTTACAAGAGTACTGCGCCAATTGTTCAATGTGCTGGCGCGATCACATCACCAACCAGGAACTGTACGGCTCCCCCAACGGATATCCGCTATTCTGAGATAACGTCGTCTTCGTCTGGTAGGTCATGTGATGCATCGTTAATAAAGAACCAAGCAGATTTTTCTTTGGAACCCCTCGGGCCCTCGGCGAAGGGTTTCCTCAAACACCCCTCTTAGTGAGATTATTGAGAAGGACACCATGCTCAAAGGGAACAATCTGGTAAACGCCATGAAAAATCGTGACCAATGGAAAGAACTCATACTGCCACAACGCGAAGGGGATAACATAAGTAAGAGTGATTGATTGATTGATTGATTGAGTGTGTGAGTTACTGTGTCATTGGCCAATACACATACATTAATTTTATAAGGGTATTTCAATGAAATTCCACCGGATGTAAAATAGTGAAAGGGCAATTCCAATTGAAAAATGCACAGTTTATGGAGAGGATTGGCAAAAAAGGCAATTTATTTAAAAGTAAATATTTGTTTACCCCATTATTTGTATTTCTTCATCTTCTATAACTAATATAGCTTATCGATAGTAGAACATGTTCATTACGAAACTTCACGATGTGATTGGGTCCTGCTTCGTGTGTCGTGCGATTGGAGAGTGTTTCATTAGAGCCATTAGAGCGTGTTTACTCTATCAAGCCATTGGAGAGTTCTTGTATCAAGCCATCGGAGAGTGTTTCCTGTATCATACTCCGTACGATTTGTGACCATCTGCGTTCAATAATCAAATGTTGCATGAATAACCACCAGACCTGGGTGCGCAATCATACCACAAACCGTTATTTTGAAAACCACTCTTTCTATTGGTTATCTTTGTCACGAAAAAAAAACTTAGTGTTAACTGATTGTTACCTCTATTGTAGTATCCATTAACGTTGTTGTCCCATAAGTATGTATGTATGTATGTATGTATGTATGTATGTATGTGTGTGTGTGTATGTATGTATGTATGTATGTATGTATGTATGTATGTATGTATGTATGTATGTATGTGTGTGTGTGTGTGTGTGTATGTGTGTATGTATATACGTATGTGTGTGTACGTATGTATGTATGCATGTATGTATGTATGTATGTATGTATGCATGTATGTATGTATGTATGGCTCGTATTGGCCAAATATCCCATGAATGTACTTGTGCGAGAAAACATTGAACGATTTGCGATGTTAATAACATACTTGAAACCGAGATTATATATATATATATATATATATATATATATATATATATATATATATATATATATATATATCTATCTATATATATATATATGTGTGTGTGTGTATACAGCGGTTAGAACGTCGGGCTCTCAATCGAGAGAACCCGGGGGTTCGAATCCTCCTTTTGCCGTTTCGAAGCTTTGGCAATTTCGTTTATACCACGTTACAACAATTCACTCAGCTGTATAAATGAGTACCTGGCTACATGCAGAAATGGATATCTGAACCAATAGTCTTCGCACGGTAATTGCAGTGTAGCTGATGCTTCACAGAGAAGTCAAAATGGCGTTGGAATGAACAGGTCTGCCAGGTTGTGACTGTCTCACCGACGCTTGTCACGACTTCCTATGAGAGACATTGATGTTTTCATTGTTTTATTTAATTTTTGTCACTGCTTCAACATCATTTTTCTTAGAGCTGACGTCTCGGCCGAATATTCACTTTTCATTGCCGCAATTTTGCCTGCAAGATCTATATTTTGTGACTTTAACTTTTCAGTGGAATCTTAGGAATACACGACATTGCAGTTTTATTAAGAATTAACGTTCAGTAAATGGCAATGTGTCATAAACCTGTCGCATTATTTACAATCATCCAAAATGTTCTTCTGCACTATGATATTACGTGTTTTGTATTAACCGAATGTAGATTGTAGACGTTTACGTGTTTGAGAGCATCGGCAAACTATTACGTAAAACAAACGATAAAAGTACCATTGTCGTCGACATAAAACATCATTGTAAATACTTCTGTATTCAGATTAATGATGTGGACGTGTAGTGATACTTCACATACGTATACCGTCTTCCTGTGGCCACAGCTACACGGTTGATTCTAAGGCATAGAAGATGATGCTAGTTGTACGGTTAACATGTAGGGATTCAAATATTGTATATGAAACCAGTAGGCGTGGCAAGGCACGCTCTCCCACGCCATCAAAACTGTGATGCTATTTTTATGTCATACTTTTCGAGGGTGCGAGAGAATAACACCTATATGACAGAGCTTTCTTCGTACAACTGTCTTCGATTGCCCATTAGCTTGACATGTCCAATGGATATTGGTGCTCTACAGTATTCACTGAATATTCTAAATACAACGTATATAAATTGACATCCAGAATATCAGTGAAATATATCTTCATTAGACCAACAACTTGAACATTCTTGACCAGAACGTGCGATGCGAGCTACTAGCATTGTCAGTCATCACGGATACACATTCAGGTACCAAATGACGTTGTGACGTTCAGGTAATGTGACAACTTCATGAGTGAAACTCGCTGAATGAGTGACGGGTGAAATGTGCATATTCGGACCTTCACGTGATCGACATTCAATTCCACGGCGTTTATAAAAAAAGGAAATGAACTTGATAAATAAAGTCACCCTTTGTAGGTAGTCAGCAAATGCCAATTAATGACGACTGTAATTTTGCAATCTGAGCGTCCTTCATTTCAAGAAGACAATACCTTTCAGGCGACTAAAAATGTTGTCGAACCAGTTGGCATGATATTCATCGATAATGGGGATGGCCAATTAAATGTTGATGGTATCCACGACGAATAATGTAATAAATGCTTTGCCGACGTGAACGTGTTACGCCCCCCCCCCCCGCCCACTCCTTCCTGAGACGGGTCTTGTTTCCGAGTCATCACAGAAATTGGCTGTTATTGACTTGTAGCCCAAATCGACTGTGTGCACACTTGTCTTGATATAATGCGCCGCTGTCGGTCGGTTGGTCATATATAATAACAATGTTTCGCAATGAGTGTTTAATACGACTGACAATACACAGTGCTGACCAAAACATTGCTAACACTCCTGATAAGATTACACCAGCTAAAATAGTGAAAAATCCTGATAAGGTTACACCAACCAACATTGTAAAAACGAAGGATAAGATTGCACCGATCACCACTGTAAACATACACGATATAAGATTACACCAACCGATATTGTGAACACACCTGATAAGATTTCACCAACCGACATTGTGAATTATAAGGCCTCTATAAATAAAGAATTTACACGAATTATATAATATAATGAAACAATTGTTATATAACAGTATATACAACATATTATTAAACTAACGTGCACTCTTCGTGACTTTTCATCAAAGTTCAAGTTGGGATTTCCGCGAGTAAATAAGTCGCACTCAGAGTGTCAAGATATTTCGCTCGTGTAAACGCACACATATAATATATATTGTTTCTGCGAGCAATCCGGTGTCGTACCACATAATCGATTAAAACAAGAAAACAAGAAATTACAGAACAAACATATCAATCCCACTTGTTTACATAAATAAAAACGAGTTATCGTTATGAATATTTATGCTAAATGTTACGTGTTTACAATAAAAACTACAATGTGCATAATTTTACTTAATAATTACTGTTACCATGCCTTTCTTAATCATAATATATATATATATATATATATATATATATATATATATATATATATATATATATATATATATATATATATATATATATATATATATATATATATATATATATATATATATATATAGCCATACTGCTGTGCACTATCCGTTCTCGACGTCAGTCATTAATCATTTATGTTACACTTCTATTGGCCGAATTTTTATTTCCGTGTATTCAACGCTACCACTGATGCGAGACCAGGCCGGCGGTTTTTTGTTGAAGGGTGCGTAGGCGTAGGTTGTGCATTTGGTCGAATGATACCAGAATCCGTTGAAATTAGCACCGCATTTTAAGTTCACATCTTTATCTCGTGTGGCAAATCGATGTCCAGCGATTAGGAAATAACGTGCTGTCTTAGCAGTGGCTGTCCCAATGCTAACGATTTTATACAGCTCTTTCTCACCCGCAATGTAAAAATTGTTACATTCATAATAATATGATGCTCCTGATGTGAGTTTCATGTCAAGCCGAATTGAATATTTCACGTACGGCTGATTTGTGATCCGATATAGTTTCTCCAGACCGAGCCAGAACTCGCCACTGACGTCACCGAAGCCGGTCTTGTAGTCGTTCCAAGTTCTGTTGAATGGGAGATCGAACGGAGCTCGACGTCGCTGGACGACAATGAACTTGTCAATTGTACAGAAGACGGGGAACGGCGGCAATGTCGACTCCAGCAGCACATGTCTGCCCTGGATGAGGGCTGTGAACATGTGAATCAGGGTACATCTGAGACTAGGACAAAGAGAGGGGACATGGATATGGAAGATACATAGGTAAATAATTAATGAGATCAACATTTGGTGATGACAGGGCAGATACAGAGAAGTCCATAGAGCAAAGAAAGTATGTAACTAGAAACGTTGGTACGTCGTTCCATATTCCTCATTGTACTTTTCATTAGATTAATTATTGTTCGTTGTTTTTTCTATCACTTGTTCGTGCATTACGTCACGAACATATTTGATCACCATAGTATCAGTACAAAGGCACATTTATAGAAATAGTAAACAATGCATGGTCATTACCTGATTCCGATTGGTTGAATGAAATGATGTGCGTATTGGTTGGTTCCACTGCTGCCGTCACGAAATAAACAACGTTGATAGCAACGTCACGTGGGCAACCTAAAATGGAAAATATATTAAATTTATAAATATTCGCATCCTTCCATTGCGCGCATTTAACAAGTACACGGATTTATTCTGGCTCACACTTCGAAACTGTTGTTTTGACCAAAAATGCAGCAAATCGTTAAATCTAATCAACAAAAATACAAGTATCCATGTTCACAATTATATATACAATATACTGTCAACAATAAGTAATTCGTGCGGAGTCTCCTTCATTTTTACATAACCAATAAATAATAAATAAATAAATCTCCGATTGAAATCTCCGTCATTTGATGTTCAGTGGACAACAAATTTGCAGATAAGTGTGTTTAATTTTCCGTTTTATAAATTTCGAATCGTTCTTATCCGTAAAATCGTTCTACATCAATCATCCAGGTACAATGAACATGCAGTCAGTGTGTTCAAATTTCGTTGATTGGTTGCGTAATCTATCCCCTCATGCAGGAAACTCAGCAAAGATCGTATCAATCGCATGATAGTAGGACGAAAGACTGGTCGGGGAACGCAATGATTACAGTGGCCATATTGGATACTCACATAGTGATCATAAATCACCAAATCATGCTTTCCAAATGGACCTGAAGTGAAGTGAAGGGTCTGAAGTTACCCACTGCTTTTAATACACACATATTAAATGGATAGCTGGCGCATGAGCAACACGGACAATGATATCCTTAAATCCAAAATGGCTACCAATGTCAACTCCAAAAATGTAAATATCAAGTTTCACTTCCTTGCCATGACCACCGACGCATGATGGACCAGGGCTCGATACTGTCTGTGCTGCCATGACAAAGCGGACTTTGCCAGAAGGCCTGTATATATGTTCGCCACGTTGTCAAAACGTGTCGAACATGGCTGAGAGTTAACCAGGGAGACCGCTGCTGCCCTTTATCTCAGTAGAGGTGAACTGGAGCTGAGCAAACTTACAGACCTTTGGACCGTCGCAGGAAGTCTGATGGAAAGCAAACACTATCATCATCGATTACAACCGTATGCACAGGCGTTCAACACAACGATTCATTTTTCTCAATTAATAAATACTTTTTTGTATTTATTTGTTGTGCTTGCCATGCTTGGCTATATATGAAGGGGTGGAGTAATCGGTCGGGCGTGTGCGAGACGGCCAGGTGCGAGACGGCCGGGCATGCACAGGGCGGCGCTGAGTGGCGTATAATCTAAGTCATTTTGATCGTCCCAGGTTGACATGTATGCAATGAAAGCGTCGGAAACTAAACTTAAACTATGTGAACATATATACACGCCACACACACGCGCACGCACGAATGTACACACACACACACACACACACACACACACACACACACACACACACACACACACACACACACACACACACACACACACACACACACACACACACACACACAAACACACACACACACACACACACACACACACACACTCTCTATCTCTCTCTCTCACACACATACCTTGCTTTACGATCTTCCCGGTAATTATTCCATATATAATAATGCCCCCACGGCCCTCTCTTGGTTATAACAACCCAACTGAATATATAGTAACCCGCTGGATATCGTAAAGAGAGGAGCCACATGACCAAAACGTGTCTATGTCGAAACAAGCCATTATACTAGATTCACTTGAAGGGATTCTGAAAGTTGCTCTCACATTCTAATCCTGTCAAAACGTAAGCCTTCATAAGACACAAATTACGTTCACAATATGGTAGGTTTTGATATGAACCAGTTCGAGGAATTTTTGACATGAGTCATTAGAACAATAGGAAAGCTGGCGTGATCGGGATCCCATACATATAAGTGACGCATGTCTACACCGAAAACAAAAGGTAAATACTCACCCAAGAAGACATACATTTGTCCCTCCATCAGAGTCCCAGATACAGGTTTGGTAGACACAGCGACAGCTCCGCTCGACTGCGGTCGGCTTTTCATTGTCGAAATCTCACGGGCCATTTTTTTCAACTGGGTTTTTAGGCTCTCAACGGATCCCTGGGAGGTAGAAATATTTTAGTCCAATTAAGAACCTCTAAGTCGATTCGATATTATTCTATGCTTGCTATCACTACTTGTTTAATATTTTCCATTTGTTCTTCGCAAATATAAGGAATGCACATCACACGTGGTTATGTGTGTAATGTGACATAGCATAGCACACAGTAAGCTCGGTCTACTTGAAGCATACATCAGTAAGTAAAAAACCCACATTTGGGGCACTTTTCATTAATCTACTGTTGGTCTTTGGTATACATTCAGCACAAAAGTGCGCTAAATCTGAAATTACCAAAGCAATGTGTCTATGTGGGTGGTGCCGTCCAAGGTGGGTGATTGTGTGAGTGGTTCGTCCACAAAGTAATATCCGAAAGTATTATCTTGTAGTCTTGTAGTGGCCCCACTGTCAATCAAAGAACGAGAAAGAACGATCACTCACCTGCAGTCTCTGTATATCGGCCTCGGCGTCAGCGCCGACGTCCTTGCCACAATACGGACTCTGCACAACGAAATTGTACGTGCAGGTACCTAGGCCAATGCCAGTCTCCTGACCATTGGTCAAGCCTAAACTGACCAACAACAGTGCAACAACGCCGATACGAAGCATGATTACCCGAGACAGAGATAATTACGGAAGGTACGTCAGACACGAAGTAGCTCGAGCGACAACAGTTCGAATGAGCCGACAGACAAGTCGTGTTCTAAAGCAGGTGGATAAAGATCAGCACACCACGGGCTACCACCCACACGTCACAGCGCAACTGACATACATTCTCGTCTACTGGACATGTTGTGCATATGAGATATCAGCGTCACAGCATCCCTATTTTAATCAACCAGAGTGTCAATCGATCATTAGGCGACACAATAAAAAAAGTATTATTTAAATTTTTATTTTGGAAATTTTATTTTATTTACTGTTTTTACAGAACGAGTAAATGGATCAGCTCGGAGATGTGACGCTTTATAAATACTTCCTATTTTTGTTACATCTGCCGTTGCTACTGCTGCTGCTGCTGTTGTTGTTTTTATTGTTGTTGTTGCTGCTGCTGCAGTTGCTACTGCTGCTACTAGTTCCCATTCGAACGAATGCATGACAGTTTAGGCAATATTCCGCGCAGTATGCTCGATAAGGATTTGCATTTCATAACAATATTTGTCTTGTCACTGGACTGCAGTCATACAAACTACCATCATCACGGTCGATAAACATCAACAGACTGTTGACATTTTATTTAGAGTTAGATTAAATATAAATTTGCATTATGCTTAAAAACAACGCGCTTTTACAAAGAGTAATAGACGGCTACCCTCCAACAACATCAACATGGACGGATGAGAAACATATTACAACATTTCGTACCCTAATCGCAGGAACGGTTGAATGAGCGAGTATTGTGCTGGACGGTTAGGCTGTTAGCAACACTCCTTTATGTGCAGACCCTGTGTTGCGTGACAGCGCTTTATTGTGTTCTTGTCGAGACTGGATCAAACTGGTTTGAACAAGACGATATAATTGACTAAAATAACTCTGTGTACGCGCGTGCGTGCGGGCTGGCGAGAAGGCATGTAAGCATTCATGCATGCATATTTCCGTGTATGCATGCATGCATGCATGTATGCATGCCTGCATTCCTGAATGCCTACGTGGCTGCGTGCCTGCGTGCCTGAATGCCTGCATGCCTGCCTGCCTGCCTGCCTGCCTGCATGCCTGCATGCCTAACCAGCTCCAACAATTTAACTGCTTAGCACAACATGAAAAAAACAATAATATTATATCCCGAACGGAGCACTGCGGGTTTTCTGATATTAAAGTGGTTGTGTCTGACAAAGTGATACTGATAACATTCGCCTGTACGATGATAACATCCTTCGTGCAGGGACATACAATATCACGTGTAGTGATAACCAGTGTTAACCAGGAACGCTCTCTTGCTTTCTTGTTAAATCTTGTTAAATCGAATATAACAGGAACATCACACTTAACAAGTGGTGTCATTTGTTGATTGGCTGTTTTTATGGCATTGATAAAAAATAGAAACGCTGTGTTCTAACACTGCAAGCCAGACAAGTACTTCGCATTCAAATATCGGAAGAAATGTCAGAGCACCTCGTATACGTCAACCATCCAGTTGAATTTTGAACGAGTTTATTGTTTATGGAACTCGCAACAACGTGATAGTCGACAACGTGCGACTGACTGTGCGGATTGCTATCAGGAAGGGCGACTGACTGTGCGGACTGCTATCAGGAAGGGCGACTGGCTGTGCGGACTGCTATCAGGAAGGGCGACTGGCTGTGCGGACTGCTATCAGGAAGGGCGACTGGCTGTGCGGACTGCTATCAGAAAGGGCGACTGGCTGTGCGGATTGCTATCAGGAAGGCAGAAGAAAGGACGAACGAACTGTGAATGTAGAAGAGCGTCGGAGATGACGATGATGACGACGACGATGGTCGTGGTGATGATGATGGTGATGATGGTGATGATGACGATGATGATGGTGATGATGATGATGGTGGTGATGGTGATGATGATGATGATGATGATGATGATGGAGATAAAGTCCATTAAATAACACAGTACACATGCCATGTTTTGTGCAAGTATCGGAACGGGTCGACGATTTACATTACATGCATCACTGAGTCGTTGCGCCTTGCGTGTTTGCCATGTTGGACGACAACATTGTCGGTGGCGCTACCAAGCGGATAGTTCGCTGACTGACTAGCTGACTTCAAGCTGTCAGTGTGGCCCAAACAAGTCATGGTTTTCACACGAACTTTGTTGGGTTTGGCTTCTTTGGAAGGCTGCCACACTATTAACTTACTAACAACAAATCATCAACAACTCTTGTCGATAAACGTGTAACACCCCAAGCAACGCAAGTTGAAACGGGTAGCCGCGAGACCGCAGAAAAGGCGCACAATGGGCACTTGTTTTGAATAAGGACACACCTCAAATTCGCAGTTATCAACATGCAATATGTATAGTAGCCATGCACAATGCGGTCTGATGTGAATTACTAAACATGTTGTGCGTAAAACCGTATTTAATCACTTGTGAATAAAATGGGCTAGGTGGCGCTCAGTGAAATTTATATATGCAAATCGGAGCATCGTGAGTGAATGTGCTTTTACGTACACTATTTTAATAGTGTACATGTTCCGTACACATTGTTCGTGATTATCACACGCATTGCATGTTAATAACGACGAAACTGAGGTGGGCTCGTATTCTAGAACAGTACCCAAAAACATGACAGCCATAGTCTCGATAATCCGCTAGATGGAGTAGGTATATCGTGCAGTTGTGTAGTGTGTAGAGAGGAGGTAATGTGCGGGTGCTCATGTGCTTGTGTGTTCGGCGCATCATAATTCCATAGCGCGCTTTGTGTTCCGTGAGTAGTTATAGTGTCGGAATGGGGGATCAAAAGAGTGGCCCAGTAAAGAGGTGTCCAGTAACTTCCGGTATAGAGGCTTCTGGGTAGCCCCCAGCGCCCTCTAGCGGTGACCTACATCCACCACGAGCGCCCCCTAGCGACTGGAGATAACCCTAACGGTCATAACCTTGTATGTGTGTGTGTGTGTGTGTGTGTGTGTGTGTGTGTGTGTGTGTGTGTGTGTGTGTGTGTGTGTGTGTGTGTGTGTGTGTGTGTGTGTGTGTGTGTGTTGACCTATGACCAGGTAGTGACCGTGACGAATCATACGTAGTACTTATAGGGTCATTAGTAATCAATTAATAATAGGGTCGTTAATTATATCAACTATCAAAGGGGACTAATGGAGACGAGAAATCAACGCAACACGATAGGGTACGAGTGCACACGTATTTTATTGAGTATAATACAAGCAGCATGGCGATACATCAAGCGTGGTAGCGTGTAATATCACTACAACTACGATGAATATATATGAATCGACTTGCGTATGTTGACCATCGCGCCAGAGGTCGTGAGCTTAGGGGTGTTTCCACCGCGCCAGAGGCTCGAGGATGACGACGACGACGAGGCGACTTGCGGATGTTTACCATCACGCCAGAGGTCGCGAGCTTACGGGTGGTGCACCACCTCGCCAGAGGCTCGAACGATGATGATGTGGTGTACTGCTGCTACTATGAGCGATAATACAGTGTACCACAATATCGCAGCTGTTTTAAGCCAATCAAATACGCGGCAATCATTAACTACTGAATAGGTGCCGAATATATCATCAGTCTCTGTAAGATACACGATAGTAGGGTATACCCTTTTTCAATAGTCTCATCCAATCGAACACTTCAACATCGTTATTGACCAGATTAGTGTGGAACATGTTTACGAAACTCTTCATAGAAGAACCTTTACAACGAAACATTACATAAGCAACACAATATTGTCCGCAAACGTTAGACAGAGGACTCTGAAGCCTCTGGGTATTATGAGTCCATTCGGAACAGTGTTTGTTCAGGAAGGTGCGGAACGCTGCGTAACGAGGCGGCAGTCCGTACGAGCAGAAGTATTCGCCGCGTCCGTCGGCGTCCAGGTACAGCGCTATCCAATGTTCGCCTGGTTCGTCGCCGTTGTCGGTGTTGCACACGAAGGCTGCGGGCAGAGTGCCGTCTATCGTAGTGGGTAGTCCGTCTCTGGGTACGACGCCGCGAAATATAGTTCTGGTGCACGGGTCCACTGCCAGTAGTCTAGCAATCTGCAGGGTGTCCATTTTAGTAGTCGTAGATGACGTTGCGATTCTTGTCGATTTCCAGCACGGACTCGAGCTCGGCGTAGGCGACGACGTTCACGGTGTTCAGCAGCGCATTGCGGAAATGCACTTCTATGCGCAGGTTGCCCTTTTGTACTAGATGGAAGCAGGGACCATCGCACTGATCGGGGGTCAGGTCGAAACCGAAGAAGGTGTAGCCGTGTCGGTAGTCGCTGCGAGTCAGTCCGTTCCCTTCGTCCTGCCACAACTTACCGGTCGACGAGAACAGACTCATGTAGCTCCTGACAAAGAGGTCGTCTTCGAAATTCGGCTGGAAAGGTTTGGAGGGTATCTGGCGTCCGTCCACGTACACCGCGAGGAAGCTGATGGCGTTGTTCTTGGCGTGAAAGGGATTCTTGTCGTACGCTCCGTTGTAGGCATCGTTATCGATGCAGCACAGCACCAGACGTTTCGGCAGGGTGCCGAGGAACAGGTTCTCGTACGTGTGCGAGCGAGTGCCGGCAGGAATGGAGTACACCTTGCACTCGACGGACCGCATCGGATACTTGACCGTGCTCTTCTCCAAAGCCTTGACGTGTGCTATCTGCACGCTGGGATTCACGGTGACTTTCTTTGCAAACAAGCAGGCATTGACTATTTGTATCTTGTAATCGGGATTGACTCCACCAGCCATGAGTGCAAAAGCAGGTTTACTACGCACCAGTCGGATCTTGACGTCGACGCCGTTGATAAGGAATTTATCCTGGAGAAAGAGGTCCACGTGGAGACGGCCCATCATATCGACAACACGGCTCCTCAGGATGTTCTCTCGTCGAGCCACGAACCCTTCGTTAGCTGCGGGTCCGTCGGCTATCTCGACGGCGTCCATGCGAGTGGCCGTGTCCTTGTGCCACAGCTGACTCGTCAGTTGCGTGTCCTTGGCATCTGGACCGTAGCTGAGCAACGTCTCTATGAGAGCGCGATACGCATACGTGTTGGTTGAAGGGGTCACGAGCGTATTGTTCAGGGAGACGTCGGCTTGACTGATCAGTGCATGCAGCCAGTTATTCACCGGTCCCACGGGATCGGCCAAGTCGAGATCGTCCCCGTTGGCTCGTGTCACCTTCGCCTGCACGTGCAGTATCGTGTTGGCGAGATCCAGGTAATCGTCTCCCGATCCGGGTATGAGGAATTCTATGGGTCCACCCGAGTCCAGCGAGGACAAGGGCTGATGTTCCACTACGTGACTGTCGATGATGCTGGTCTGAGTGGGGGTACTGTAAAGAGATCCAGCTCGCTCTTGACCCCTTCACACGACTGTTTATGTACGAATGCCATCGTCGTCGAATATGTCGGCCTCGCGTTTCGCGGACGTTCTGTCTCTTGCGTCGTCTCTTTGCTAAAGTGACTCCTTTCTTTGCCGGCGCGCGTTTTATACGTTTTCGAGGACGCACGCCAGGAACCACCATACGCATCAGATTCCTACCGGCGTCTGTGACGCGTCGTTTGGTTGCCTTTTTATGCTCTGTCCAGACATGACGTCGTCGGCTATGCGCACGCCGGTCTTCAAAGCCCCCTTTCCCAACGCCACGGCACCTCTCTTGATGAGCGGCATGGCGCTGCGCAGCAGACCGGTGAACAGACTACCTAGTCCATGTCCCCGCTGGTATTGAGCACCAGCGAAGTAGGGCAGTGCACCACCTGCCTGACGCGCGTAATACTCGTTGTAATTCATCTTCAGAACAGGCCGATCCTGCGCCGTCGAAAATGAAGTGTCACGGTCACTCTACCGTACTCGAATGGCACGCGCCGTCCTGTGTCGTCCCTTATATCGATTTCAATCGACTTGAAGTGCGAGTACAACAGAGGCACGTAGTGAATGTTAGTGAACCTGTCGGATACCGTTTCGCCGTGACTTCCGACAACCGGGAGGGCTCGCAACAAAGGCGCGACAGTGTCACCTACTATGCGAGACTCCACGACGTCCGTGTAAACGTATATGGTATCGAACCCTTGATCCATCTGCACCACGTGGTTGGCCTCTTTATGGTAGGTATACGGATCATCGGGAGTCTCTTTGGGTGGCACAACCACGGTGGCCGACGGTGTGAGACCGATATTCCGTCCACCACGTAGACTCGGGTGGATGTACGTGCGCTCGTTTGCATTGGCCAGCGCTTCGAGTAGTTTTGGTGGCAGTGGTGTCTCTGCTGACGGCGACGGCGGTGGTGGGGATGCTGCCGGCGGACTGGTGACCACCGTCGGTTCGAAACCTAACATTCTTGCCAATGCACTGCGGCGAGGTACAGTGAACTCGGTGCCTGGTGTCATGTGCATCGTCATTTTTTGAGTAACGGGGCTGTAGGTCAACTTTGCTCGTATCTTATCCGTCGTCATACTGTCCAGTCCCCTGTTGACATGATCCATCAATGTCGCTGGAGACTTGTAATATCCAGCACTGATCCTTGCACTCGAGGTTAGACCCACAGCAATAGTCTCGTTAAGGAAGAAGCAGGTGTCGTTCATTCCTATGTTGTACCACGTATGCGGGTATTGTATTTCTGCCAACCCGCATTCCCACTCGCCAGTCAGATCGATAAGTCGAGGTAAGTCTGTGATGTAATGAGCCAACGTATTGTTGGGATACATCTTCATGGAAGCGTTGCTAGGCAGTGTCAGGTAGAAATCAGTCGCCATTACGTCTCAACGTGGGATTGGGGATCAGGTAACCCAAAGAACTACTCAACAGAGCCGTCCACAGAGTAGAATTCTCGTGACCTGTGGTCAGATTGTAAATGCTTATGAGAATGACCGTAAACAAGATGAGCACCTGACACAGAAAGACTATTTCCTCTTTAGGACACGCGGTACCGAACAGATGCCAAGGAGTGCTACCGCTACCGCTACTGCTACCGCTACTGTCCTCTACGTTCTGCGCGTCAGTACTGTCCTCTACTACTACGTCCTCTTGTTCCTCCTGTTCTACGACGGTGAAGTCTCGTGTTGTCGTGTCATGTGTCATGTCTCGAATGAAGTCTTACCGAACGCGTGGCTAGTCTTTATAGTAGACTGCACCAGTGCCTTGGCATCGATCCAGCTGTTGAATTTGGAGGGGTAGCCGAACCATTTCACGAAAACTTGATTTCGTCCACCTACCTTGCGACGATCCAGGACCTCTTGCACGTAGAACAGTTTATCGGGGGGTACCAACACTTTCTGCAGCTCCATTTCGTAGAAGGTACCTTCCAGTACTTCGCCGAGATCGTCCTTCAATCGATACACGGGTGGAGCAGAGGGATGAACCTCGTGTATCGTGAAAATCTCTTCGCTCCAATTCGCCTTGTACCCCTTTTCGAACTTACCTTTGTACTTGCTGATACGTACGCGATCCGACACGCGCAACTTGGGCACGCCCTTACCGTCGTGACCGTACAGTCGCTGCCACACCTTTTCCTGATTACGGTAACTCACCTGTGAAGGAGCCATGCCGATACTGCGGTGGTAGCTGTTGTTGTACGAATGCACCAGGTCCTGAAGGATGTTGATGTATCGCCACGTCTGGTGTTTCGTGAAGTATCGCCACATGCGTGACTTCAACGTCCTGTTGAATCTTTCCACGATGCACGCCTTCGTCTCCGCGTTGTGCGTGGATAAGTGATGGATGTTGTGCTTCTTCAATAGAGCCTGGACGGATCTATTCAGAAATTCCTTTCCTTGGTCTGTCTGCAACACCTTTGGCCAGCCTTTGCTGAACGTGCTGTCAAGTGCCGCTACCAACGACGCCGCGGACTTGTTCTTCATGGGAACACACCAGGCCACTTTCGAGAAGACGTCGATCACCGTGAGGAGAAAGGTCATACCGTCGTTGTGCTTTTTCAAATGCGACAGATCGACGAGATCGGCCTGCCACTGCTGATGCAGACCGCTCACGATGACGCGTCGTCTCTCGAAACGACGTCTAGCCGGCTTGTGTAGGATATAGGCGTCCTGTTCCGACAACCATTCCGCGAACTTTTTTCTTGATATGTGCGTGACGCGTCGCAAGGCATCGGGTCCGCCGTAACTACCTACCCTTTTCGGATCGAAGTAGACCGTCCTAAGTGCTCGTTCTTTCTTCGGTGCCATTAAAAGAGTTCCGATGGACTGACGGTTGTGACGTTTACTGCGCAGCACGGTGCGCAGCACGGTTCGTGACGACTAAGAAAGAGTACGCTGACGTACACCAGAAGTCCCACTACCACACCCAAGACGATGACGAATGATCTATATTCTAGTACTGTGATCATACTCTGCAGAGCAAATGTTGTAAAGATTTCGCACTACGGCGTCAGCAATCAAGTACAGTCCAACGCAAAATACTGTAACGACGACGGAACGGTAGTACGTGTCCTGTGGATCGTTCGACATCGCAGTGCACACTGAGCTGTGGACACGTGTTGCAACGACTTAAATGTCTTCCCAACTAGCCAATGACGTCAGTGCCTTGCGTTGACGTTCTGGAGGTGGGGTGAGCATGGAATGTTCCATTTGTCCGCGTCGACGAGCGAGGGGTGTCCAACTGAGCGATCTTCTTGCGCTAGCACCACCAACACATCGTTCACGAGATCCACCACGTTACTTCCGGCGATGGGCACACCCTCGTGTATCAGTTCGCCGCGGGCGGTCCAAGACATGTTTCTTTTCATGCGTTCCATCAACCGTCTGGCTTTGCCTTGCATGGTCTTGGGAACGGTATCCACGACGTCGGCTTCTATCTCGCTAGCAGGAGCTTCCCCCGCCCCCGCCCCCGCCCCCGCCCCCGCCCCCGGCCCCGGCCCCGGCCCCGGCCCCGGCCCCGGCCCCGGTCCAGACTCGTTCACCGAGATCACTCGTGTCGGTTCCTTGGCGTGTTTATCGGACAAGACGTTATACCGTTGCAACACCTGATTATACAATGTGACCTTGGTCCTGTCGTCGAGGTCCTTTCTGTCGAGGATGGCCGTCATCTCGTCATCGAGAGCTCGCACCTTCTTACCTAAGGTATCCGTCGGGGGTGGGGGTGATCGAAGCGTGTCCAACATTCGTGGATCTACCAAGGCCATCTTGCGTGCGTGTTCCATCTAACCTCCCGAACGAAGGTGACGCGACCTGGTTGCTTGCGGGAGCAGCACCTCTCGAAGCAAGGGTAGAAACACCGAACTTGCCAACGGTGCTAGGAAGGCCGATAGGAACCCTCCGCTCTGTCCCTCGCCGACCTGTCGGTTCAGCAAGAGGCGTCTTCTTCTACCGGCCGACGTTCGACTGTGAGCCAACTCCCGTAACCTCTTCCTGTATTTACTCAAACGACGCCTCTGTAATGCAGACAATGGAATGTTCTGTTTTAATATGTTGTAGGCACACTCGGCTAGCGCACACAAAAGATCGGCGTCAGCGTTTTCGATGATGGCTCTTTTCAGTTTGTTGTTCTTGATCCTGTTCAGCGCCTGTATGCATATAATGTGTCTCTTCACCAGAGCAGACATGGTGGGAATGAAGAGACTATCCACGCGTGCGGTCTTTTTATACCTTCGGCAAGTACACGTACTGAACACCGTCGTCTGGAAAGATGGCCGTGCGCAGACGCATGTCCTCGGGCGTGTCCTGCTTGAGATCGACCAATAGATAACCGTACGGTACCGAGGTGGCGTCTTTAAAAGCCTCTTGAACGAATTTGGCGCGCCCCGGATACATCTGTCGAGCCAAGTGCGACATCTGCGATGCGTCACGAGGATTCTTGAATACCACCATGTATTGAGAATTCAGACTGATGGTACGACTCTCTTTGTTTTTGGGGAAAAGGTTCTGTACGAGATACAGCACGGACGTGTTCCTGTGATGACTTTTTTTAGTGAACAAGGTCGTGACCCGTTCGTCCGTTTCTGCCATGAGATCGTCTATGACGATGAGGTTCCTCGTCGACGAATCGAACATGCTAGCACTCGGCAATCCTTCCTCGAAGCGCACGTCCGTCAAGTCCATCGTTGCGTAAGCCTCTTGCCATTCTCCGTAACACCACGTGATCCGTTCGGGAGGAGGATCGATCATCGCAGCAGCGTGACGTAGCATACGCGTCACGAAAGTACTTTTGCCGCATCCCGTCGGACCGGCGACGATGCACGTGAAAGGATGTTTCCACCGCGCGTCCATGGTCGCTTATGAAAGACGACCACAGTGCATCGTCCTTTTCTACACGTCCACCGGACCGTGCTCACCCCGTCCTCGTGCACCACTCGTTTGGGATAGAAGTAGGTGAGAGCCGCTCGTTCCTGCACGTACGTCATCACGGTCGAGTGACGCACCCGGAACCCACGGTTCTTTCCACTTCCGCTCCGACGGTTGGTGAGCACCTCCAGGAACGCGTTCTTGTCGATGTCGTTGTGACGTTTGCTCAGTCCTTTGGTGCTGTATTTGTCGGTGGGTCCGAAACAATAGTACGTCTTGCTGCACAACCCCACGAACCCGTCGCCGGACCATTCCACCTTGAACAGACCAGGTGTCCTCTTGTCGTACGCCCTACGCGCTTTACAGCACGCCTCGTCGCCAACCCACGGTCTATTGGCGAGTCGACAGCGCACGTACTCGTTCCGATGGTCGTCGCAACATTCGGACGGTAACCATTCGAAGCGGTGCCGGAAGTAATGTTCTCGTAGTTCCGGAGTCACGAGGGCGTCGACGGACTCGCCGGCCAAGGCCAAATAGGCAGAATCTGTATCTGTCTCGCAGTACTGAAAAAGAGGGCGCTCCAGGTACCTGTCGATGAAGTCGTAGTAGAACTGTAACATGCGCATCTTGGCGTACTGCAGAACGAAGAATCCCACGTGTATGGGCAGGGTGTACGTGACGGTCTTCTTGTTCATCTCTATCTCGTACGTATCGTCCACGATGACATCGAGTTGTCGGAATCTCTTATCGTTGACCAAGAGCGATGCCGCCTTCTCCTTGCAATAATTGACGTCACGATGTCGGTCCACGTTGGTTATGGTCTTTCCGTAACCCGAGTTCCCCAGCAACTTCATGGTGTCTGCGATGATGGCCTTGTGCGAGTGGACGTCTCCTTCGCGTCGCGCCGCGGACACTGCATCGCCGAACCGTCTGAAACACGGGACGGGATCGTACTCGATGACCTGATACACGTGCGTCACCTCGAGACCGTGGTCCATGTACCATCGCAGCAGAGGCGTGGCAAGCAGGATCTTATCCCCTCGATAACTATCCACGAGCATGCGTCTCGGTGTCGTCATGATGTCGTGCTCCTCGGCGTATCGGCGCATGAACGGTCCGAGATAGTCGCGTGTCAGTCGGATGTTCTTGAACACGGGCTGCTTCTCGGCAAAGTGTTCTCGCAATGCTTCCGGTACGCAAAGGTCACACTCGATCAGACCGAACACGGTTCCGACACGCACGCCGCTCAGGATCTGTTGTGACGTCATCGTCCATCGTGCGTGACGTCGGCGCGGAAATGCAGCATCCAGAAGCTTTTTCACGACAGGATCTCGTCTCGTCTCTTTCCACTCGCATTCCCACATCTCTACGACTTTGACAAAGTGACGGAGGTAGACGGTGTTTTTTCGGGTCTCTTCGAGCAGTTCAGCCATAGGTTTCCCGTTGACCTCGTTGACCTCTTTGCCAGTGCACGAGTGACCATGGAAAAAACATCCGTGGTACTGATAAGCCGTTTTCGTCTCGCTGCACCACCCGTCCACCAGCAGTTTGCCTATTCTCTTCTCTCTACCGTTGATCTGGTGTCGTATGACGCGTCCCGTGCGTTCGGATTCCCAAGTCAACCATTCCGCGGCCATCTGACCGTACAGCTGCGCCGATTCCGGTCAGAAATCCTTCTCTTCCCGTCGTCGCGTGTACCATCCCATAGGCATGTCTTGCATGAGTGACCACAAGTACAGGGCATTGGCATCGTATCCAACGATGGACCTACAAGGACAAGCGGCCTCCCCGTACTCGTTCTGACGTAGCGTGGTGACCCCTTTCTCGTGATAGCGATGAAAAATGAGCGAAGCCCCGCCAACCACGTGATCTTTGACGAGATGATGAAGATCTTTATTCTTCTCGTTGAATATGGTAAAGTAGGTCTTCTCGGGAAGGTCGTTGAACAGGTAGAGCAAGGTCAGACCAGGTACGCTGATGCCTTGCTTGAACATGTCTATGCCACGTTGTTCGTAGAAGGCAAACTGTCTGTCGATGGCCTGCAGAAAGGGAACCACGTCTCTGTTGTTGTACCAGACGAGAAAGTCTCGCAAAGTCGTCATGGAATTGTCGCGCCAGGCCTCTTGACAACTGGCATAATCCTCGTCGGAGATACCTTCGTTCTTCAGTCGACTGAAGAAGGCCTGTTTCGATGGAAGTGCAGTGTCGTCGAGTCTCTCCAGACGGTCCATGTACTCTTACGGGAAATGACCTTTTGTCACCTCGCATCCGTACGCCTTCAGATACTTATCGTAACTGAACCCGGGAGCTATGTAGTTGGTCATGTCTAGGAATTTCAGCTGATCCGTCGAAAGACACATGAAAGTGTTGTTGCGTTTGATGACGAAAAAAGTACCGACACCCTCATTCTCTTCGTCTTTGTCGTCTTGTTCTTCTTCTTCTTGTTCTTCTTGTTCCTTTGATCCGGTGGATAAGAAGTAGGGTATGAGAAACTGTTTGATGGCATTGAGATCATACTTACCCGAATTGAACCCGATGACAGGTAACTGATGCATCCAGCCATAGAGTTGTCCCATCAGCTTTTTGTATGGATTGGTCGTCGGACGAGATTTCTTCTTATCGATGGCTGCTCGTGCAGCCTTCTCAGTTTCGTCCCATTTCGTCAGTTCCTCTGCGAGTTGATCCAAGACATCTTCGTACGAGTGTTTGATCTTGTGGTACGCGGCGTCACTCATCGCTTGTAAGATATTCATCATTTTACTCACCAACTTGTTGGTGTCTCCGTCCGTGACGAGACATTGCACTCGCTCGTGACCGGGGACGTTGGATGCTACGCTGACGCTCAGTGGAACGTGACGCGCCACCCAGTGGACCTTGTCACTGTCCGACGGAAGTTGTTCCGTGTCGAACCAACACTCGAAATCAAAGGTAGCTCGATACGGATAGTAGCGCAACGATTCAGCCACGCGAATGTTCTCGTCGTCCAGACGTTCGAACACCGATGGTGTGGAATGGTACACGCCGCCAGGATAGACTCGACGCACACCTCCCGTACACGTGCGCTCGTGTCGATACAGCTTCGATGCCTCTTTCCATAACGAGTCACCGCACTTCCGACATCGATACGAGTTGCAGTACATGCAGACATCTTGGATGAATGAAAAATGTGTCCCGTGAAGGTTGAGATACATTGTTTCGGGGTAGTTGCATAACGATCGACGAACCAGTTCGGCAGTCGACTTACCGTCCTCCTTGCTGACAAGACGGTACACGCACACATTCGTTTGGAACGTGGTCTCTACGCGATAGAGGTCATCCAGCGTGACCCCTGTAAATTCTTCCATGGGTACGTGATCTCGATCGTATGTCTCGTAGAGCGTCTTCACCGCCGGTTCCAATCGATATAGATCGCATCCTCGATGCAGGGCCAGACATCGGAACAGACACAGGTTATCTTTGTACCTCTTGTTATGGATGGGATCCGTTTCCAGTCCGATGATGCTTTTCTTCCTTTTGATGTAGGATGGTAGAGAGATCATGCCTACACATCCTATAGGATGATCGATGATGCGATTAACGAAAAAAGTGACATTCGTCACGAGTTCGCATACCCACGCAGAATCCGGTCTTTGATTGATGGCCCATTGCAAGAGGTCGGGTTCTCGGATGCGTTCGAGAAATTTATCAAAGTCCTTGCTGTTGGCGACGAGACTGGGTTCGTCCAGGTAGCGTCCACAGCAATTACAAGAGGTATGATAGTACTTGTATTGACCCGTGTTCTTGTTTCTCAGAATGAACCCGTAACTGAGGTTAATCTTGAACGCATTGGTCTGTTCCTGGAACATGATCTTCAAAGACGGTTCCAAGTCGGTCGTGTCTAGCGTGATTAATCTGTAATCGTACCTGCATTGAAGTGGACCTCTGAACACGTGGGTCCGTATAGCAGACCAGTGCGCACGAACGACATCTAGCAACTCCGTCGACAGAGTATCGGCGAAGGGAAGTCGATCAGGTGGGTCTAACGGATCTTCCTCGGTAACGAGGGGATGGTTGTGGGATGGGATAGTGTCTTCTCTTGTTGATCTCTTTGGTGCTGGTGGTTCGGTGACGTCGGCACACGCGGTTCGTGCGTGCATGGTCAGATGGTAACGTCTTTCGAACTTCCGTCCGCATTTCTTACACGCGTAGACGATGCTTCTACTACTTCTACTACTACTACTACTACTACTACTACCTCTACATACCGACCTTACGTGACGCTGTAGGTTGTCATATCTCCCGAAGGTGGCGCCGCATTTCTCGCATGCGTATTTCGCTCTCTTTGCATAGTCGCTGCGTGGCGCCACCATAGGCGGTGCCATCGAGTATGAATGTAAGTCGCATGATGGCGTCGAGTGAGTACTCTGCACGTGACGTTGTAGTTCTGCGCACGTGTCGAAGGCGACCACGCAGTGACGACACTGGTGTTTTTCCATGGCTGCATCTACAACTGAGAGGGAATGGACTCTCAGTACATCTATATAGTGCGTGCGAGGTGGATAACATGTAAGAGACGTTCCTATTGGTCAATTACTAATTAACATGGGTACTATTGACCAATCAGCATTAAGAGACGTTCCTAGCTTGATTCCTATTGGTCAATTACTAATTAACTATTGACCAATCAGCAATAAGAGACGTTCCTAGCTTGATTCCTATTGGTCAATTACTAATTAACATGGGTACTATTGACCAATCACGAATAACCTAACATGAGTACTATGGACTCTCACTACATCTATATAGTAGCTGCGAGGTGGATAAGATGTCAATCATTAATAAGAGACGTTCCTATTGGTCAATTACTAATTAACATGGCTACTATTGTCCAATCACAAATGAGAGACGTTCCTAGCTTGATTCCTATTGGTCAATTACTAAAAAGGGGCGTTCCTAACTTGGACACTATGTCCATCATAATCGACTACGGGTTTCCCTTTCGTGAAGAGGGGTGTCAGTCGTGCGAATAATGAAGGTACAACACGTTCCATTCCATTTTGACTATTTTATTCAATAGAATACATTGTCTATGAAATATATATACTGATATGAAAAGATAGGCTTCTCTATATATAAGTTGATGATGATGATGATGATGATTGACTTGTGGGTTTTTACACCACGACAGAGGTCACGTGTGTGTGAATAATGGCTGACTTGTGGGCTTTTACACCACGACAGAGGTCACGTGTGAATAATGGCGGACTTGTGGGTTTTTACACCACGACAGAGGTCACGTGTGTGAATAATGGCGGACTTGTGGGTTTTTACACCACGACAGAGGTCACGTGTGTGAATAATTGTATATAGAGAAGTCGATCTCTTCATGCATAGAGATTACTATATGTATTTCATAGACACTAATGATATATAACAACTACATAGATTAAAGTCAATAACAATTACTAGAGACACTAATGATATATAAAAAAAAATACATAAGATTAAAGTCAATATAAAAAACACTAATGATATATAACAACTACATAGATTAAAGTCAATAACAATTACTAAAGACACTAATGATATATAAAAAATAAATACATAAGATTCAAATCAATTACTCTGTGTGACACTAATGATATATATAACAACTAAATACATAAGATTAAATTCATTAACAATTACTAAAGACACTAAACAATTACTATACATTCATCAACAATTACTAAAGACACTAAACAATTACTGTGTGTGTGTGTGTGTGTGTGTGTGTGTGTGTGTGTGTGTGTGTGTGTGTGTGTGTGTGTGTGTGTGTGTGTGTGTGTGTGTGTGTGTGTGTGTGTGTGTGTGTGTGTGTGTGTGTGTGTGTGTGTGTGTGTGTGTGTGGCGTGTTTCAATCCTTTGTTTAAAACATCCAAGGATTGAAACACGCCACTTCTTGTATTAAGTATGCTTGCATCTCCTCTGACAGTAGCCGAGTGCATCCTTCTGCACATACATTGACAGTAGCTTCGGCTACTGTCAGAGGTGTGTTGTGTGCTTTATGCATGATGAGATGCGTGATTGCTTCTGTGATCATGGTATTTGCTATTTCTGGGTTTAAAATGTTCGGTTTCGTTGGTGATGATGCTAAAATAATGTTTTGTTCGCAGCAGCGGTCGCAGGTGCAGGGTAATGACGACGATGTTGATGGCTGCTGTGTGTCGGAGGATGGCGGTGTTAACAATGTCTTGTTCATTGTTTCGAACGACGGTGACGATGGTGGCGACGGTGACGATGGTGGCGACGCTGGTGTGAATTCGAAGGTTTGTAAACACGACGGCGGTGGAGGTGGCGGTGTCATTGATGCTGCTGCTGTCACCGCCGTAGCTGCTGGGGTTGCTGCTGCTGCTGCTGCTGCTGCTGCGGTTGGTGCTGCAAACCGACGTTTTCTGTTGAGCACCAACCGCAGATCGTTTGCAGGCAACGATGGCAATTTTCGTTTGCGCTGCTGTTGTGGTGGTAGTATCTTGTCATCGTCGTCGGCGTTATCGTTCTCGTACGCCTCGCGTAACTGACGCAGGCCGTTATGGATCTATAGACGGGACAACAAAAGACACATCTGTTTAATCAATGTCAGGAACTTCATTGTTACCCGCATATAGACTGGCTATGGTCGCTCTGATCGTGTCTGCTATATCGTCATGCCATTGCCTTTTACCAACCCTCTCCTCTATCGCTATGACAACCCAGCGCAAGATGTGATTGATCAGACCGGAAGACGGTACGTAATATTCACCTTCCGATAAATCTAATATACGCTCAACTTCATTAAATGCATAACGAACACAAGCTGCGTCTATCAATGTGTTGAAGGTGTTCTGGTTCATCATGGCTTCTGTACGATTCCATATTCTGTCTATGTTCATTGCTGTCGCCTGCATATCGTTGCCATGGTTACCACCACTGCTGCTGCTGCTGCCGCTGCTGCCGCTGCTGCTGGTGCTGCTACAGCTTATGATCATAGCTGCTTCGCCGCTACTTACGGTAATAACCGCATCGTTACTTTCCTCGTCTGCTATACACAGAGTGGGTTCGGTAGAGGAAGTGATGGATGGTGTGGATGGTAACAAATTACGTTGTTCATACGAGTCTAACCACTGCTGTACCTTTTTATTCATGGTATTTTCCCACTCCCGTACCTTTTGATTAGTGTTTATTTCGTCAACAGGAGGACCTGTGCTTTCATTGCTGTCAGCGCTGGTAGCGACGGCATTCTCTTTGTCTTCCTCCTACAAAGAGAATCCTTCGTCAAGTACTTCCAAGTCTGACGCAATGTAGTTTACGTAGTCCTTGTTGACGCGCTTTTTAATGACCGCTCTGACACGGACCCCCCTCAACACAGACAGGGCTGCCACCCGTTCGTCTTCTGACTTCATTGCAACGTACTCGTTCGCGGTGAAGCCAAGGATTTTAACTGCCAGCGTATCAAATACGCTAATCCAACATTCACTGCCTATGCTGTCCTGCAGGAGAACACGGAGGTTGAATCTATACGATGGAGACCGCTGCCATTTGTGCACCGAACAGTAGTAGCCCTTACTGGTACTACGCTGGACTCCTACGGGACACTGTGAGCATGCCAGATATACTACATATCTCTCCTGCCGTGCGGTAGACACTATGGTTAAAGGTGTTGGAAACTTGTATGTTCCATCGCTTACCTCCGACTGTAAACGCGTCAGGTTCATCATGTGCTCGTCGTCGAAGAGCTGCTGTTGTGCGGCGGCGGCCATCTTGCTTCGGTAGAGCGAGAGAGACTGTCGAGTGAGTGAATCGCTGCGAGAATCGTGTTATGACAGTTGCAGCTGCGGGTCCCTTATATAGCGAGCCGGTTGCATGGCGCGTCTGTGTTATATTTACCAGCTGGCCCTCTGGTATGTATTGCGCAATCACCGCGCATTCCTATCGCTATGCGCGCCAGACTTTATGGCGCCTGTTTTTTTCGAATGAACTCGCGGCAATTCACGAGTATCTGGCCCAACACGTTCTGTCCACGCTGTCCAGTGTAAGTGAACATGCTCCAGTATCCCTCCCTACTTCTCACATTTTCCATTAACGGCGCTGGATATGTTTCTAATAATAGTTTGCGTAATGTCGTGTCGCGAAATTTAATAGCAACTAACGCTCTCATTACATATCGTCTCTGTTTGTTCCACTGCGCGCGTAACTCCTGTTTCTCTCGAATGGTCTTGCTTAGATATTTCGCCTGTAGTCCGGTTCTTGTGGCAAGCATTTTCTGTGCCGTGTCGACATCTCCATAAAAGATACATTTCCTGTACTGGTATGCAGCTTCAACTGTGTTAAAAACATGACCCCATGCATGTATCCTACATGCGTAGAAATTGGATAGAATCGAGGTTTCTCCACGGAAGTATATAGCAGGAGGAGTCATTCTGATTTTATGCTGTTTAATGTTACATGCACTGTATTTATATGCATAAAATGCATGCATAAATTAATGCATATATAAATTAATGCATGCATATATAACTTAATGCATATGCATTAATGTCCACCAGTTTCCATGCAGCAATAACTTCCATAAGTACATGGTGTTTTTATGCGTGATAAATGAGTTTTCGGATTCAGCGTTAGTTAGTTGACAAGCTTATCGAGGGAGGAGTTGTTTACTGTTTCGTGCAGAATGTCTGGAATCGATACAACGTTGGTTGAGAACTGGTTGACTTTGTTTTTTACACGTGATAAATGAGATTTTGCTTTCAGCATCGATTCTCTGACACTTCTGTGACAGACTTATCGAACATGTTTTTCGTTGTGAAGGATGACTTATTGTTCTAGCGGATTTGGGAGTTGATTATTAGCATTCCAGTTTAATAATAATTTTATTATGGGTGTTTTCTAACATAACTTTCTGACTTTGATGGATTTGTTATTGTGTTATAGCAGCTTATGTCAGCTGTCTGCATTGTTTAGCGTTTCCTATATAAAGCCGTCCTCAGACAAGGTATTTCTTTATACACTTACCGCCATTCTGCAACCGTCGTTCTGCTGCTGCTGCCGCTGCCTCTGACGTCATCACGATGCTGTCTAGTGTCGCTTTGTTTTCCGACTTGATGCAAGCCTATATCGAGATTGGCGTTGCGTTGAGCCTGATACTGTATCGATCGTAAGTACATATTGTCCGTGGCTGTTTGGTGATACGTACTCCTGTGTTTATAAAAGGTTTTAAAAGCGTCTACATAACACACACAGTTTAACTTTAAGAGACATCTTTTATGCGTCTGTGACCTAGTTACAATGCCTCTTGCTAAGCGGCTGGTAGTCTGATTATAAATAGCACGCGCGCCGCGTCGGCCGAGCGAGGTCGCCGTGTCAGTCTTATCAGTTTTTCGACGACCTAGTTTCTACGCGCTTCTACGGCTGTCGGTGTAGCATTACATACGCCGTGGTGGATCCAAAGTACACCGCTCACAGCAGGTCTACTCATAGTTTATTATTAACAGATGTGCATGTGCTATTTAATGTATATACGATGCTTTTAACACAGTCCTTTACCAATGGCTCAA